>OY821518.1:45784917-46222417 GCA_963682025.1 Cordilura impudica | reverse complement strand
AAAAACAATTGTCTGTTATATTGAGTTTATCGAGTGCATTAAATCTGGCAGCAAAACATAAAATAAAGTAAACAAAATACTCATCGTAGATAAACACAATACAATAAATACAACAAAAGAGAGGAAGAACAGAAACGATTGTTAAACATTGACAATTTCTTTCATATTGAGGGTGAAAATGGCAAATCAATAAAAAACAAATTGTACACAAATGCAATAAAATCCACTCTATTTATATGGGAACAAGAGTGGACACATAACTATGGATTTAATTCCATAAACATATTCGAATAGTTGTCATATCGTTATTGTTGTCTGTTACTATAATGGCATCTGTTTGTGTAGATAAACTATGCATGAAAATATATTCTTTTATATTGAAACCATTGACATCGAAAGAATTGAGGAAAATAACCACATACCAATTTTAAAATACTATTATCTCATACAGAAGAAAAACAGGGGAGATTTAATGGTACAAACAGAATTAATCTGAAAAACTATTTAAGCTGTGGTTACCTACACAAGGAATCGCCGCCCTAAGCATTTAAGTTTTTAGAATGCCGTACCTTCCTTGGGTTTAACCTCTGTAATGGTTTTATTTAAATCTTTTTCAAATGTTTAAATAGTTTTAGTGAATTCTGTTGTGAGAAGGAAGCTTGTAATAAAAACAGAAAATCAACAGCGCCACAAAGAAATGTATCTTTCAAGTTTAGCGCAATTCTGGCCCTAACATGATTGGATTGATGGAAATGGGAACATTCCAGTATTATAAAAACTATATTAATGGCCTTTGTTAACACTTAAGTGGATTTAAGCAGTAAAATGAGAAAATATGTTCGCTTAAAGATCACATTTGCATGTGATTATATTAGGTAATTTTTATACCCTATACCTCTATGTGGTTTGGGTATAATGACTTTGTGCTGCTGTTTGTAACAACCAAAAATATTTGACCTAATTATACCGATCGAATCAGAATCACTATCTGATTCGATTTAACGATGTCCGTCCGTCCGTCCGTCCGTCTGTGTGTCCGTGTAAAGCTTGTAATCAAACTGCAGGTCGCAAATATGAATATATTTTGATGAAATTTGGTATTTGATCTTTTATTGGCCATGGGATGAACGCTATTGAAATTGCTGAGAATTAGTCCATGTTCAGACCTAGCCCCCATACAGATGACCCCTATGAAATCAACATATATTGCCATAAGATCCAAATTATCATACAAATCTTAGTCAAAATGGGTTTATGCTTATTTTCTATATCCAGTTAGTTGGGCCTAAGAGATAGGGTCTCTAAACGCATTGTATAGGGTATCATATAGTCGTTCTCGACCGACTATAATTTTCTTACTTGTTAACATTAAGATGGCTGGTGTTTATAAATAGTGAAATATTATCAGACTTTGTCAGTTCGATAAATTTTAGTATCTGTCCAAACGAAAGTTGAAGTTAAATTCAAGTTGCAAATACAGAACATTTTCTAATTAAACCTATAATGGGATTTTTGAAAATAAATGAAATGAAGGCGCATTGGATTCCTTTCATCATACATACGCTCCACTGAATTATAAGGTGCTGGAAGTAAAAAAACCAATTTATGAAGCTTTATCGTTCGATGACTTATTGGAAAGATGTACTTGAGGTGAAACTCAAAACAACAATGAGTCATTCAATTCGCTGTTGTGGACCTTTACTTCTAAGCCTATTCACTGCGGCGCACATACCGTTCATCTTGCGAATTTAATGGCTTCATGCATTTGCAACAAAGGCTCCAATTACGCTTTAAAAGTAATGACCTTAACGGATATCACTATTGGCCCACAGGCACAACAGTATGCTGCAAAAAGCGATGAAGAATGATTAAAGCGCTCGGAAGTCAAAGTGGCCTCATCATCAAAAGAGTGTTACACTGCACGCAAATCCCAGAAAACCATTGATGACTCCTCTTTTGAGGTGGAGGAAGACGCACACTATGGGGCTGGAATCGCTGATTAGCATATGGAAGTATTTCATCAAAAAATATATGTTTACCTTTTAGCGTGTGCTTGACAATTTAAGTCAAAACTTTAGACGCGTTTTTTTCTAAACCATGTTTTTCAAACATGTTCACATGATAACTCAAGTTTTTCTTAACCAATTTTGATGAAAGATACACCAAGCCATGCAGAATTAACGGCGAAATTCGATCGTTGGCGAAAAAATTTGTTCCTAATTTTTTCTGTACACTGGACTACAAAAAATAAAAATGAGAAATCGTTTTTTTATTTTCAAATGGCTGCCATTTCTACAAAATTTTTTTATTATTTTATTATACAAGTTCACACGATAAAGGCTTTCATGCTCTAATTGCCCGTTTTTTTTATTTTTTAACATTTTCATTTATAAAAAAGTTTGTAATTTGTTTAATAAGTACATTAGGGTGACAACGGTTTGTATGAAAAAAAAACATTTTGCTCGAATTTTGAGGTGTTGTGACACTGTATCTAAGGCTTTAGTTCAGAAAGTTTAAGCCAAATCGGAGAATGCTTTCTGGACGCGCATTGAGTTCAAAATTAAAATATGCATTTATATGTAAACATTATCAATTAAATTAATCAAGAAACCGTAATCTAGAGTAAATTATTTTTGTAATAAAACAACAAAATCTATTATCGGTTAAAAAACAGCCAAGTTATATTAAGTCCCCAGGCAATAAATGCGCCGCAAACCACTTGATTAAGAAAATCGAACTCACATTTTTAAAGACATTGAAATAATTTACGACAGCAATATATTTACATTCCTCTGATCCCAAAATGATCTTATGTAAAGTATTTTGCATCTCATCTATTGTTGTGCCGCTCTAAGTTAATGTCAAAGCGAAACTTATTTTTTAGCACTATTTCAAAATCTCCAATTTTGCTTTTTAAAAAATTTTGCTTAAGAAATTTTACGACATCAACGATTGGACTTTAAGGTCTTATTAACAAAATATGTGTGATTAAAAATGCCAAACATTGTAGGTAGATTGTTCTTAATTTGGCGAAGGCAGCGTTTTTATCACATTTGAAGAAAAATGTGATTTTCTTTTTGGTTTTCTCATATTTCAAATATCTTTTGTCAAAATATTATAGTACATGATATAAGCTCTCCATCTTGTAAATTAATGTTGAATTGAAAAACTATAAACTGTCTCTCTTTAAGGTCAAAAGGCAAATTGAAGGAGATTTACATTTTTTTAAAACAATATATAAAAGTAATATACATTTGTGGAAGGATTCCATAAAATTTGTTGATTATATTTTGGTAAATCTAAAAAATAATATACTGGACTTATTTTCTGAAATTAACGGTGGGGTACCCCTGATGTTAAATTGGCCCTTTATGAAAATCTATAAATATTTTCTTCATCAGAATTTTTTTGTATTTTGACAGCAATATTAATTTTTGATTTCAAACTGTTCTCTGATATAACTGCCAAGTATAAATTAATTTTGATAAACATGTATGATAAGTACGAATATTTCTTAATAGATATTGTAGCAAATAGATCGACAAATACTTTCAGATCTTATTAATAAATTGGTTTTACATGCGCTCTTTAAAGTAATTATTGATGCAGATAGTACTATTTGAATGTAAGCCCTCGATATACAAATTTGTTTATACTGTATTAAATATAAAAACTAATTAATTTACTATTTTCATAAAATAACGAATATATTTATATATATTTATTATAACGAATATATATATTTGAAGAATTTTATGTACACTTTAATTTTGTTTTAAAAAAAAAATATTCTGATGAAGAAAATATTTATAGAATTTCACATAGATTCAATTTGACATCAAGAGTACCCCACGGGCTAATTTCAGAAAGCAAGTGCAGAATATTATTTTTTTAGAATTATTAAAGTATTATCAATAACTTTTATCGAAATCCTTCAACAAATATATATTATTTCGACATTTTGTTTAAAAAAAATATAAATCTCCTTCAATTTGCCTTTTGACCTTTAAGAGAGACAGTTTATAGTTTTTCAAATTAACCCAAATTTACACGATTGAGAAGATATGTATATCAAGCAGTATAATATTTTGACAAAAAAATATTTGATATATGAAAAGATCAAAAAAATGCAGAGTAAAAGTTGAAAAAGTATGAAAATCACATTTTTCTTCAAATCCGCTGAAATAAAAACGTTGCCCTCGCCAAACTAACATCAAGCAGCCTACAATATTTGGCATTTTTAATCACACATACTTTGTTAATAAGACGCTAAAGTCTAATCGTTGATTTCGGTAAATTTCTTGAACAAAATTTTTGAAAAAGTAAAATCGGAGATTTTAAAATAGTGCCAAAAAACACGTACCATTTTGACATTAATTTAGAACGGCATATCAATAAACGAGATACAAAATACCTTACGTAGGATAAGTCTGGGATCAGGAGAATGCAAAAATGTTGCTGTTGTAAATTATTTCAATGTCTTTAAAAATTTGAGCTCAATTTTCGTAATCAAGTGGTCTGCGCGCATTTATTGCCTGAGGAACTTGATATAACTTGGCTGCTTTTCAACTGATAATAGATTTTGTTACTTTGTTAGAAAGACAATTTACTCTAGATTATGGTTTAGTAATTAACTTAATTCAAACACAATTACTAATATCAAAATATTTGTGAAAAATAATTTTTTTTTTATAATTTTTACATATAAATGCATATTTGAACTTTGAATTCAATGCGCGTCCAGAAAGCATTCTCCGATTTTGCACAAATTTTGCGCGGTAACGTTTTAGATCTAGTGTCACAGCAATCTGACCGCACGTGTTGAAATTCCAAAAAAAAAATAGCTGTTACCCTAATATACATACGTAATATAATAAAAATTCTCAGTTGCTCATCTATAATATTAATAGGCTAGGCGATTTTTTGTAACTGATGTTTTGTTCTACCGTTTCATCCCGATTTTGACCAAGCGTACGCTATTTTAAAGGTATTTCTTTTCAGCGGTTTTGCAGATTTACGGATTTTTTAATTTATTCCTTTGTTTTAAGTAAATTTCACTTAAATTTGCTACTTAAACATACAAAAATTACACAAATACTATGTGTGTGTTTATTAAATTTGTTAATGTGTTTGTTAATGAGTTTGGTTTTTTCATTCGCAATAATAATGAACTAAAATATTTTTGGTTTGTCAATTGGCTAAGTTGAAAAATAAAGTTGCCTAGAAATTGCAGTCGAATTTCGAGTGCTGGAATCTGCTAGTAATATTAATATTAGTAATTTATTCATATAAAAGCCACAGTATGTATGTTCATTTGTTTGTAGCTCTTAGGTTACTGTGCATCTGGAACGGACTACAAACTATACAAAGTGAAAATTTATATCAAATATATTGAATACTATGACAGGAATGGCTTCGGAAATTGTGTGATGTCATCTATTAATTAGTGTTAGTACCCGTGTGAGACATAGGATAAGTGGTCGTGACAATTTCCGTACAAATCAGATATTAAACATCATATGTCTGGAGTACTCTAAGAGTGAGAGCGTTGGGACTTTACGTAAAGTAACAAGTTATGCATGTGATTAGCCGCACGAAAGATGGGCACCTCCTCCACAAAAAAAAAGGGACTAAGGGAAGCGCTTGGTAAAGGTGGGAAAATGCATGCTATATTGTAGGAAAATGCCTGTTACGTCTATAGGAAATGCATGCCAAATGGTAAAAAATGCATGTCATATATCGCAAAATGTTTGCTAAAATTGGGCAAATTTATGGGAAAATGCATGCTAAAAATGGGAATTTTTCTGTTAAAAATGAGAAAAATTTGCATGCTAAATATGGGGAAATTGCATATTGAATTAAGGAAAATGATTTCAAAGCTGCAAATAAAAAAAATCTTTCGAAAAAACAAAAATCTGCACATGACATGCATTTTTACCATATAGCATGCATTTGCTATAGACTTAACAGGCATTTTCCCATATATTAGCATGCACTTTCCCATTTCTGTGCAACAAAACCAATTCTCTCAAAAAAAAATAAAAAAATATTAAGTTCTATGAAAGCAATAGTGTGGCACCTTTTGTTAAGTGCATTAATTTCCACTGTGAGTAGTCGTAGGAAATATGGCTGAAAACTGAAAATCGCGAAAACAAAAATCGCCAAAAACTAAAATCTTTATACCAGTACTTAATCTATAATAATAATAATAATAATAATAATAATAGGTAAAGCGGTTACTTGTGACCGATTTTTTGTTCAACAGTTTCCTCTCCCTTTTGATCACACGCACCTTATCTGAAAGGTATTTCTGTTTAGATGTCCACCAGAATTACAGAATTTGAAATTTTTACTTTCTTTTGGAGTAAAATGCATTTAAAGTTGCAACTACACGTAGAATTATACAATGCTTTGTGTGTGTTTATTAAATTTGTTAATGTGTTTGAAAAAAATAGTGCATTTTCTTCATTCACAATAAAAAAAAAATATTTCTAGTATGCTATTAATAAAGAAAAATTAAAAAAAGTTTATTAGCTAATCATAATGACGAAATATAACGAGTGCAGTTTAGAGTTAAAATTAAAATAAAGTTAAGAAACGTGGTCCCAATACCAGTTAAGCCAGCTTTATTGGACAGACAATTTTATGACATCGGTGTTAGAATATGATTTGGGCAATGGGCACAGCTAGCGCATACATGGAGCAATCTGGAACTCTAACTTTCAGATATATTTCGCAGCACTTGCGTACGTATTTCGCCAATAGCTCGTCAAATGTGGATTTCCGGGTGTGCAATTATCTCTAGTTTATTGGCGTAGACGGGTGATTCTACATAACCCAAAATAAAACAAATAAGAATTTTATAATCGGTCTAAACCTTCCACACGATACCCTATATCATATATTTGAGGACCCTATCTCTTAGCTCCAAGTATTTGGATATAGTAAATAAGTATAAACCAAATGTGAGTGGCACTGTGAATAATTTTTTGCCATCGGATATGAAAAAGTTCATATCGAATCCTATATTTATGTGGCGACTAGGTCCAAAATTGACCGCTCCGGTCCGTTTTTGGTGAAGGTTTTGAGGAAAATATTTGAGGAAAATATGTGCAATATTTTTTTTTTTTTTTTTTTTGATAGATTTAAGTGACGATCGGGAATAAGCTTTATATGGGGGCTGTGACTTAGATATATCATATAGGGTTTATTTGTGGACAACTCATGAGTTTGAGTAATAATTGACCTAGATCTACGTGAAAAAATCGATATTATAGGTGTTATTTGCATTGGAACTAGGTATTAACATGCACCGATTTACATCAGCTTCAATAGCGTTTCTCCTATGACCTTATAAAATGAATTTTGTCAAAATATATTTGAATTGCCACCTGTAGTTTGATTGAAAGGTTAACATGGACACACAAACGGTCGGACAGACGGACGGACATCATTAAACCGACTCAGAAAGTGATTCTGAGTCGATCGGTATAATATATTTGGTAGTTAAAAACATCATCACAAACTCATAATACCCTAACCACAAAATGGTATATGATATAAAAATTACTGCTATTTTCACGTTGAGCAGGCCCCAATACATAAAAACCATAAGGCCATATTTTGAGTACACTTTGGTTGTAGCCTATTGTATTTTATCCATTTAGCTTTACATTCTGTGAAATCAAATTTGTATGACATTGTTATTACTAGTCAAACATGGTTATGGCTGATCAAAATATATGTACTTCTTTCCTGACATAACATCATGTTAAATATACAAATGTCTATAAATTAACCATTTAACCTAAATAAGTTCAAACCAGCACAAAAAAACATCCTAACCATGTTCTCCTAAATCTATTCACAGATATGAAAATCATAACAAAATTGTTTACATTTTTTTGTGTTAATTCTCTTTATCCAAAAATATCTACATCAAACTAGACTCAAGTTGTATTACCATTGGATAATATAAGCATATCAGCAGAACAACACGAAACCCCAAAGATAACTTTGTTACCCTCAAGAAAAAACATTAAAAAATTTAATTTTAACAACTATAATTTTTTTAAATATACCTACTGTTTATATATAAAGTCACAGCCAAAAGGCAAACTTAACAATTATTTTATCTTTAACATTTTACCCAAATTTTTAACCCAAAAATATAAACATTAAATGACACCATTAGTCGTCCTCCATATTAAAAAAAGAAAAAAAAACAATATATTTACATTTACTGTGCTCAGATGGTGTATAATTTCTAATTTTTGGCAATTTAGTTTGTTGTTGCTAAGACCTTTTGCTTCCAGCTCTAAAACTTATCAAAATCTCATTATTGTGGCACAAATATAAAAGTTAAAAAAAAAAAAAAAACAAAACATACAACTCTAAAAGCAGACAGTGAATGAACGTTGTTTTGTTCTCAAGGGAGGGGAATACAATGTTTGAAATAAACACAGCAAAACTGAAAACGTTAAATAATTTTCATAACTATACAATTTTAAATGTAACAAACGGTTATCTGCAAACGCGATAAAAATATACGTGATTGGTTGTAGAAGTTTACGAAATATTCGTGTACATTAGAGTGGCTCAAAAAAAAATATGATTTTTATATGCCCCCAGGTATATTTTATGATAATAATATTTCAGTTTTAGCAACAACAATAATACTATTTCCAATGAATTAAAGGAACGATATCTATCCTTTTTTTCAGTTTTTCTTTTTATTTTTAAAAGATTTATTAATTTTTGAATCTTTCCTAATATATTTCTCAAAAATGTTCTAAAACTAAAAATAACGAGATTTCCATGTATTTATACCCTGACCACATAGTGGTCGACTCAGAATCACTTTCTGGGTCGATTTGGCGATGTCCGTCCGTTCGTCCATCCGTGTGTCCATCTGTTTGTCAATGTAAACTTTTTTAATCAAACTAAAGGTCGCAAATATGACTAAATTTTAACGATATGCGGTATATAAGCTTCTATTGGCCTTAGAATATGCAGTGTTGAAACTGGTGAAAATCGGTTTATATTCAGACCTAGTTCCCATACAAATGACCGCCATGAGATAGACTTAAGTTTCCATAGTATCCAAATTATCATATAGATCCCTCTCAAGTTGGGTTTGTATGTGGTTGTTATATCAATAAATCAGCAATCCAAAAATAAACCCTATAGGACACTTCTTAGTCATAGCCCCCATATAAAGTTGTTTCCCCATCTTTACTTAAAACTACCAAAAATCAAAAATATTACACAGGTTTTTCTGAAATTTCGTTCGTATATATATGAATATACCTGTGGTTGATTCTAACCCCGAATACTACAATTTCAACAATTCCTCACCAACAAATTTAAAAATTTTAAATACAATCATTAATCCAACGGAAAATGGCCCATCTGTCAACAATCATGACTCAAATTTTCACACCAATTTAGTTGAGATATTTGAATTGGAATGTGTAAATCAATATGATATCGCTTTGTGCTGTTCAAGAATCATGTCAAATGCTGTTGGATTTGATACACGCACCCAAAATTCATAAAAACAATTTTGCCATTTCTTCTACCTTATATTACATATCTTTTCAACAACATCATTACAACAACTTCTTATTCACTTAAATGGAAATATGCTAAGACTATACCAATACCTATATCAAACAAGGAATTTAGGTCATTTCTCTCCAAAGTCTTTGAAAAGCTGTTACATTCTCAAATAAGCGATTTTGTTAAAAGAAATAACTTACTTACTGAAAGGCAATCGGGTTTTCGTCCAAAGCATGGCTGTGTCACAACTCTGTTAAGTGTTTCCGAAGAAATAAGGCAACAAATAGATAATGGAAAAGTGGTTCTCTTGGTACTGCTCGATCACTCGAAGGCCTTTGATACGGTAGGTTACTTTATTTTATGTGAAAAGTTGAAACATATGTTTAATGTCAGTTACACTTCAGCTAAACTTATGTCTTCGTACCAATCCGATCATTCACAATCAGTGTTCTTACATAAACGATTGTCTACCACAGTCTCTGTATCTAGAGGTGTGCCCCAGGGATCGATTTTGGGGCCCTTTTTATTTTCCATATATGCTAATGATCTACAAGGTAAACTAAAATACTGTAATATACATATGTACGCTGACGACGTCCAGGTATATCTCAGTAGCACAATTAAAATGCTCAATACATCAATTTCCAAGCTTCATTATGATTTGAGCAACATACATAAATGGGCAGCTGCAAATGGGCTGTGTCTCAACCCGAAAAAATCGAAATGTATCGTTATTCATAAATGATTACTGAATCTTGATCGTGTTTTTGACGTAAAACTAAATAACAAGCAAATTGAAGTAGTAACCTCTGTCAAAAACCTCGCAATTATATTCAATGACAGCTTCTCTTGGACAAATCATGTAAACAATATTGTGGGAAGAACATATGGAATGTTAAGAACACTTTGGGCCACTCAACACTGCACCCCATTAAACATTAGAATGCTTCTTGCTAAAGCTTATTTAATTCCCTCTTTGCTCTATGGATGTGAAATTTTCTCAAATTGTGATGCTGCTAGTAAGTGTAAACTAAAATCCATTTTGAGAAATATTGTGCGATATGTTTTTGGCATAAGAATATATGGCTCAGTCACCCCGTTCAATACAAAACTTTTTGGAATCTCTTTCGAAAACCTCCTCAAACTATGAACTATTTTATGTTTACACAAGATTATATATGAGAAAACACCAAAGTATCTACATGACTTACTTAGATTTGGGTGATCCAGCAGGGGGGAAAAGAGTTATCGCAATTAGATATAGAACGTTCGTATCCGAGTGGCAATTTTTTATCAATGCCATACGCCTTTGGAACGCACTACCATATCACATTCAGCTATATAGTAATGCATTAAAATTTAAAAATTAAGTTCTTAATTATATGCTTAATTTCTGTTATGATTTTGTTTTTATGATTTTAAATTTACATTTAATTCTTATAAACAAATTAACTTGTTTAGCTTTATAAAATCCTATGCTGTAATTATAAGATTTAATCTTGTAGCATAGGACAGTCAATGAAATATATAAATAAATAAATAAATAAATAAATTCGAATATATTTTTGCAAAAAATAAGTGACCTTGAGGAGCCGCAGAACAAAAGGGGATTTCTGGCATTTTTCAAAAAATTGATTTTATGTTATTTTTATATTATTTGGGTCAAATTCTACCAGAAAAAGTCTTATTATCAAAAGTTTTTATTTTTTCTCACAGAGAAAATACGTTCTTTAAAAATTGATGCACAACAAAACGTACTTTTTCAATTCTTTTTTACCAAAACGTACTTTTTTTAATAGTCTTTGTCACTTATTAATTAATTTCCCAAAAATTATACATGATCGAAAAAGCTCGTTTTGTTCTGCTGCTCCTCTATATTTATGTTATTTACACTTTACACTATTCTTTGTTTGACGTTTATTTTTGGCACATGTTCGTTTAAAATAGCTGTTATATACTAATTGCAATAATTCAACTAATGTTTATTTACTGAGTGTTATTGAAAAATATTTATAATATTTAAATTAAAAAATGGAAGAAATAAAAGATACGGTCGAAACATTAAATACGGGAACTCGTAAAAAGCAAAAATGTAACAAAGCTCGGAAAAAGTAATTATTTCGCGTAATTTTCTAATATTTTAAACAAGAAATATAAATTATGTTTGAGTTCTTATCGTAAATTTTTTTTTGTTGTAGGATCTATATAGACAATGATGCTGATGGTAAAAATTATAAAAGTGATTGCAATCACAAAGGTACTAGCAAGTTTCAATGCAAAGAGTTTAGACAAGTCAATTATATAAAAAATTGCAGATTATTATACAAAAATACAGATAAGATAAAGCAAGAAATTTATTTAACCAGACTAATATTCACCAAAAAACCTCGTCGAAGCAACAACAAGGTCCCTCATTTATTGAGGCCGAAGAACAAAACGTCGAGCTATCATTTAATAAAAAATGGTAAGCGAACATTGGTTTGTAAAGCATATTTTATGAAAGTACTTTCAATAACTAAAAGAAGAATAGATTTGCTTATTAAACGCATTTTCAATGGTGGAATACCAACTGAGCGAAGAGGTGGAGATCATCGTTCTCATAAATTTGTTGACAAAAAAGAAAGCGTCATAAAATTTATTAATTCCTTTCCTGCTATTGAGAGTCATTAAAATAGATCTAAATCCAAACGTATTTACTTAAATAGTAACCTTATGTTTTCGTTGTAAAACGAATTCGTTGATACTAGTTTAAAAGTTAGCCAAACTTCATTTCGTCAACATTTTTCAAATAATTTTAATATCGGATTCTCATCCCCTGCATCAGATGTTTGTACTGTGTGTCATTTCACACAAAATAAAATTAAAACTGAGGTTGATCCTCAAAAGAAAGTTAAACTTATGACAGATTTAAGAATTCATAAGCTTAGAGCTAATGCATTTTACGAGATAATGAAAAAGAAAAAAATACACTGACATTCAATTGTTGCCGAAATGTCCTATTCAAGAAGCTTATTACTTACTCTCGTCAGCTTGCGTTTTACAATTTTTGTATTGTTGGTGTTGATAGCAAGAATCCTTCATTTTATTGCGCGACTGAAAACCAGGCAGGTCGAGGATCTACGGAAATTGGTTATGCCATAATCCACTATTTAAATGGTATAAATTTAAAAGATATTCATTTTATCAGATTTTTTTGTGATGGATGTGGCGGTCAAAACAAGAACTCTTATATAGCTCGAACCATTTTGTTTTGGCTCCAAACGAAATCACCCTCCCACATCCAAAATATTACTATAACATTCCCAGTAAGAGGACATAGTTTTTTCCAGCTGATAGAGTTTTTGGTCGTATTAAAAAGGAACTAAAAAAACATGCTGTCATAACAACAATAGAAGAATATTCTGAAATTTATTCAAATCAAGGTCAAGTTTTAATGCTGGAAAGAGACTGGAGTATCCTCAATATAAAAGATCTTGAATCAATTTATAAAAAGATTGAAAATATTCAAAATATAAAACGCATATTATTTTATAAAAATTGTTTGAAAAATGGAACTGCAAAGTGTTTAATTAAAAATTTCGAGAATTTTAAATTTGAATCAACTGATGAACGGAATACCAGTTTAGATCTCTTGAAACGCGGAAAAAGTCAATTTGCAAATTTTCGGCTTAAAGAAATTACAACAGAACGTTGGATTAAGGCCGACAAGAAAACGGATGTAGAAAATCTTTTAAAAAACAGTTTGGTGAAGATTGGACTGAGAACCAAGGATTACTTTGGTACAAAGAAGTTTTATATAACCAAAACGAAAATATGGAGGATATAGTAGAAGACCATATAGAATGAAACTATCTTGAAGAAGATATGGGAGCAAAAATTTAGTTACTTAAACCGTTTTAAAAGTATTATATTTATTATAACTTATCTATATTAAAGTATTTATCTCGTTTTAGAATGAAATGTGTCAGTTGTCAGTATAATTTTGAACAAATTTACGTATTTTTTTTAACATGTAACAAAAAAAAAATTAAATTGTCATAAATAACAATAAAATTGTTTTTTTAATACATTAGGTCAGGTTTAAAAACAGTCAGTCAAAATATTACCATATGAAAAAATACGCACACCAAAACGTACTTTTCCCCCTTCTTTTTAACAAAACGTTCTTTTTTCCTTTTTTTTTTTGTAACAAAACGTACTTTTTAAGCATAAAAGTTATGTGATATCAAACACCTTTAACATTTATTGTGGATTCTTATTGCGGTTTGATGTATCTTATGATAAGTAAAAAACTTCTTACTATTTCCAAGTTCGTGCTGTTTTAAAAGGGGACGAAAAAAATGATCCTCAATTTCCCAAAAATTTTAAATGAGCGGTAAATCCCCTTTTGTTCTGCGGCTCCTCATATATGATCAGCATCCCCATATAAATATTGCCCCGAGAAGAACTTTTCATTCAGAAGTAAAATTTGGTTTATGCTTATGTTCCATATCTTATTAGTTGAACCTAAGATAGGTATCATATTGTGGATCGAGACCGACTGTAAATTTCGTAATTTTTTTTGTTTTTTGGTGCGATTTTCGTTAAAATGCAAAGTGCTTCGCCATTTTCTTATGCATTCTTCAGTTCGACAGCCGAAGATGAAGACGATCAATATGAGGGTTATATATTTAAACATGCAACTTATGATCACTATTTTCAAAATCACCATTTGATCAAAGAAATATTCTATGATGCTGAAGTCCCTGACGTTCATTGTGCAGTTGCCACACAAAGAATGCAGGTTTTGAAGAGACTAATCAGATCTTTGATTAGACAAGGGAAAAAAATTGAACCTTTTTGATGTTGACTGGAACTTTATTGTAACTTTTTACTAATTTGAGGACGCGGAATACAAATCTGCACTTGGTTTTTTTTTCTATCAGCTCGATTTTTTGCAATATAGCGTATGTCCAAAATTAAGGCACTTCCACTATATATATTGGAAGAACTTGAAAATAGTTCATCATATTCAGTTAAAAAAAATCCAAAACTCGTTAGCAATATTGTCTTTATGCCGTACTTACATTGGTTTGAAATTTACCCAGCAGATTCAGAGATATCGTGGAAGTTTTGAAAAAAAAAAAATAAAAAAATTTTTTTTTTGTTCTCTAAAAATTTATAATAATCTGACCCATAAAAACAAAGTTTTTATGAAAACTCTTTCATTCCTTATGCATATGAGTTTTGAATATCTCCGCGACTGTGCAGGACTCTGTGTGACTATCTTAAAATTCATCTTTGGCCAAAACAAATCTATGTAAAAAGTTTCAGATCCATCGCATGAGGGGAAGTGGGGTTTTAATATCTCCATGATTGTGCGTGACTATGCGTGACTGGGCGTGACTATGTAGAAGTTAATCTTTTTTCACAGCAAGTCTATCGACCAAGTTTCTGATCGATCGGATAAGGGGAAATGGGTTTTGAATCACTTCGTGAGTGTGCGTGACTATGCCTGTGCTCTATATCGCATTTTATTTTTTAAAATCTTTCTTTTAACTCAATCTCTCTGTCTGTCATGTGGCAACCCTATTCCCATATTGATATATGGAAGGAAATATTTCAGTAAATTTTTGGAAATTTGTATATCCCTAAAACTTTGAATTTTAAAATGGAGAAAAGATCTAAAATGAGCACCTAAGAATGCACTTTTATCATATTTGATCCCTATAATCACGTGTGTATGATCTCGCTCAACTTAAATAAGTATTGTCGCACGGTGGTTTCTTAAAAAGGACATATAAGGACATATAAAAAATATGTTTTAACGACGCAAATGGCATTCCATTTTTGCCTCGTTCATAAATAACTATCACACCATATACACCAGTGTAACAACTGAACAACGTACCTAATAGTAATAGCAGCCACGCCAGCCACGTTAGCCATCACTATACCATAACTAAACAAGCACGAAAATTATAGTCGGTCTAGACCGACCATACGATACCCTATACCATGGTCTAGAGACCCTATCTCTTCGGTCCAACTAATTGGATATAGGATATTAGCATAAACCATATTTGAGTGGCATTGTTATTAATTTTTTTGGCTGCAGATATGAAAAAGTTCATATCGGATGCTATATCTATATAGGGCTAGGTCCAAAAATGGACCGATCCTGATCATGTTTGGTAAAGTCTCTTGTATTTTGCAAAAATATATACAAACAAAATTTGAGAAGAATCAGTGCAATATTTTTGTTTTTTAATAGATTTAAGTGAAGATCGGGAAGCAGCTCTGTATGGGGTCAAAGGGATCATTTTTGGACTACTCATTAATGGATGTAATGAACGCATACAAACCCAATTTGAGTAAGATCTATATGACAATTTGTATGTTATGGCAATTTATGTCGGTTTCATATGGGTAATTTGTATGGGGGCTAGGTCTGAACATGGACCGATTCTCACCAATTTCAACAGCGTTCATCCTATGGCTGATAAAAGCTTATATACCAAATTTCATCAAAATACATTCATATTTGCGACCTGCAGTTTGATTACAAGGTTTACATGGACACACAGACGGACGGACGGACGGACGGACGGACGGACGGACATTGTTAATTCAACTCAGAAAGTGATTCTGATTCGATCGGTATAATTAAAGATGGGTCTAGGTCAAATATTTTTGGTTGTTACAAACAGCAGCACAAAGTCATTATACCCAAACCACATAGTGGTATAGGGTATAATAAAAATATTGCACTGATTCTTCTCAAATTTTGTTTGTATATATTTTTGCAAAATACAAGAGACTTTACCAAACATAGTCAGGATCGGTCCATTTTTGGGCCTAGTCCCCATTATAGATATAGCATCCGATATGAACTTTTTCCTATCTGCAGCCAAAAAAATTAATGAAAATCCCACTCAAATTTGGTTATGCTTATTTTCTTTGTCCAGTTAGTTGAGCTTATGAGATAGGGTCTCTAAACGCATGGCATAGGGTATCATATAGTCTGTCTAGACCGACTGCAATTTTCTTACTTGTTATGTGTCAGATTATTATTATATACTAGCAAATTCAAGCCCTCGAAATTCTAGTGCAAATTCTAGGAAATTTTATTTTTTCATTAAATAAACACCCTAAAAGTATGCTAATCAATTATAGCCAACTCACAAACCAACACAAAAAAACAAACTCATTTTTATTACAATCACATTAAGAAATTTAATAAAGCACACATAGCATTGTATAACTTTATGTATGTGTTAGTGGCAACTTTAAATGTAATTTACTCAAAATATAAGAAAAAATTTAAAAATCTGTAAATCTGCAAAATACCTAAAAAGAAATACCTTTCAAATAATATACGTTTGGTCAAAATCGGGAAAAAACGGTAGAACAAAAAATCGGTCACAAGAAATCGCCTAGCATATTAATATTATAGATATTTCACATTAAATGTAAGTTTAGCAAAAACAAATCGTTTTTCTTGTCTTTTCAAGACAAAAACAAACATGTATATTGTAGTATGCAATGTGTACTCATATACAAATATTTTTGTTTTACCAAACAAACTATCTACTGCTTTTGGTTACTGATGAGGATTGGTGACTCTTCCCGAAACAGCTGTATAACCTGTCATGAAGAATATAGATCAATTTGTTGAAACAAATGTGCCAATTTTTTTGCTTTATCTAAAATAAAAATATTTGACATTGAGCTCGAATTATTTTTAACTAATTTATTAACGGGGAAAATTATGCTAACTTATTGCAGCGATTAAGTGATGATAATAAGTATAAGGATAACATTTGGCTCAAAAGAAATATTTGTCTCATCTCAACTATGAATCTGTTCAAACATCCACTATTGCGAGGGATCATCGCGCACCTTTTAATCCCTCGGATTATTTTCTATTCCAAAACATGAAACAATGGTAAAAGACTTGCCAACATTGGAAAGGCGGATTCTGCGGTTGATGTATATTTTAAGGAACTAGACAGCTGTTATTTAAATATGGGTATCAACGCTATTGACTATCATTGGGAAAAGTTTATCGAGCTAAAAGAAGATCATGCTGAGAAATGAAGAAAATTGTTCGCAGATTTGTTGTGTTTTCTTTGTCAGGTCAGGTTGTGCTGGGACTGCCCGCGTGCTACTCATTATAACTGTTTTCTTGTAATTAATAAAAACATAAATAAATAAATAATAATATCTTTAAACGCCGACTGTTAAATTATTATCTAATTATATGATAAAAATTTTTAATAACTTTTCAATTTATCTACCTTTACACGGAAGTTAGCATGGGGGTTATATGTGTGTTAGTCTGATGTTTGATTTTATAAAGTCACTTGTAGCCAGCGCCTCATACCTTTTCCTCCCTACATACAGTTACAAAAAATAAAATAAAACAAAAAACTGACTGCTAAACAAAGCAACACATATCAACATACGTGTGTTTTAATAATATCTGAAACGGAAGAAACCATTTAATACATTGTTTATCAAACACAGTCAGTTAATGTATGTACACACACACACAAAGGAGTTGCGGTAGGAAACAAAAAATCAAAATAAAATTAAGACTCAGCCGGTGCTTAGGGATTTCATTGCCAACGAAGCACACCCATGTTTTGACTTTTTTTTTATATACATAACTTTAATTTTGCCCTTTCATTACCAACACCAGAGGTTTTAAAATTTAGTCGAACATACTCATATATAAACGAGATAGATAGATTGCAAAAAGCACACAATATCATTTATAAACATTCCAGCATTCCAACACACATACTTATGTACTTACTCGTACATAGCTGTACAATAAGTTACTTAATACATGCGGATTTAACTAAGCGCACCACTGATTGTGACTTTGTTGTATGGCAATTGATGTGTGCGTGTTTTGTGTGTGAGTGTATTGTTTTGTAACGAAGCATAAAATTGCGTGGCGTTTAGGGAATTTAGGAAATAGAAAATAAAACATGGTATTGTGTATGCAAAATTACATGCCAAAGGAAAATTGTTTTCAATGTTTAATTTAAAAAGATATACACATAGAAACAAACACACACACACACTGCACACAAACACTCACTCACTCACTCAGTACAACTCACATAGCCGCCGCACTGATTTAAATACGTTTAGTTAATTCATTAACTTCTTCTATAACCAAACCCAATTCATAACATGTTAAATGACAAAATAAATATCCCCTATCTTTATTAGGGCATGTTCTACCAGTTTAGAATTACGTCCCTCAAAGACCCTGGGTTTATTTGTTCGTATTCCAAAGCAATTAATTTGGCTTTAAACATTGTCTCATAATACTGGCTGTTTATATGTGTATGTGTTGTTTTGTCCATTTAAGGATATTACGTGCATAAGAACAGTTAAACGTTGTGTGTGTGTGTGTGTGTGTGTATATGCGTGTGCATATTTGTCTAAATTAAGTTTGTTTAAAAAGTATTAAATTAATAAGCAATGTGTGGAAGCAGGCTAATTCGAAATAATTTCCCATATTTTAACGACTCTTCACCTTAAGCTCTGTCTGTCAGAGAACTTTGCTGGCTATGCTACCGACAGTTCTCATAGAAAATGGGGTGATAATATTGTTCCCTTCTATACAAAGCAGAATCTTTTACAGAATAATATTAAATTTTAGCTAGCTAAAACCATAATCTCAATTATCAAAAAGAGAATCGACAAAAATCAAAAATAAATAACAGGGAAGGTAAGAGACTAACATATCAAAATTTAAAGAATGCAAAACTTAAGATACAAGATGTATGTGATATTATGACCCCCATACACAGTACAACATTTTTCAGTTCACTGATTTGGAACCCACTTCTGAGAATAGCAACTGAAAGTAACGCGAAAAATAAGAACTTCTGCATCATTAGTTTTGTGAAGTTGGCTGCCATTATAATTTAATGGCCATACGAAGTTTTCCACTCAAGGTGGATTTTTATCACTTTTTGTATATTTTATCACGTAATAACACGGTAACCGTACGGAATATCTCTTTTGCGTCTGAGGCGAAGTTGTAGATATTAAAAAGGAGAAAAATCGGAACAAACCTACCCGAAAAAGTGCATCCAGTGCCTTAAAAAGCACAAAAATGTCCATTAAATGCTAAATAACTGAAATATATCTTTTGTGTCTGAAACAGATTTGTGAATATTAAATAGGAGAAAAAAAAGGCGGAATAAACTTATTTGAAAAAAGTGCGTTAAAATTCACAAAAATGTCCATTTCTCCCATTTTTTTAAAAAAATCAATGCATCCATGACGTTGAAATTAAATTTCATGCATTTACACTCCACCTTGATACCTTTTTGGCACAATTACCTCAGGAATCAGATGAACAAAGATAGAGGTTCCACCAGGTTACCATGCGAATGGAAAAGCGATTCAAAGGCAAAAAATTAGATGCATTGCTTGGTGGAGTTCTAGAATTATGCAGTTTGAAGATGAAAGCACCAAAGATGAAGATTACACTGAAATTGGCGGACACACTGAGAAAAACATGCCCTTGAATATTATGTCTCACTCGGATAATGGTGCAGACTCAGACCATGAATATGAACAACCTACCAAGAAAACAAGATCATCAGATCCACAAGCCTCAACTTCAACGTGGATGGATATTTACAATAATTGAAAATGTGCTAAATTTTGTTTAAAAAAAAAAAGAAAAAAATATGCAATATTAATCCGAATTTTTATCTTCATGCAAAATAAAGTTTATAAAGAAAAACAACAGCATATTTGTGGACCTGTAGTCGAGTTATTTAGCAAAAAAGTTGAAAATGGGGACAAAAAAGGGGGAAAGGTGAATTTTTGCGATTTCTAAGGCACTGGATGCACTTTTTTCGGGCAGGTTTGTTTCGGTTTGTTTTCTACTATTCCATGTCTACAACTTTGGTTCAGACACAAAAGAGATATTACATACGGTTACCGAGCTATAACCGTGTTAAATTATACAAAAAGTGATAAAAATGCACCTTGAGCAACAAAAATCGTATGGCCATTAAATTATAATGGCAGCCAACTTGACAAAACTATTGATGCAGAAGTTCTTATTTTTGGAGCTACTTTCAGGAGCAGTTGTCAGAATTGAGTCCCAAAATCATGTGCTTTACTGTGTTATTAACCCAACCATGACCAAAAAAAAATAAATATATTAGATAGCGAAAGTTTTTCCTTTACTTATATACTTAACTGTTTCGAGGAATATTAAAATATGAAGTTAAAATTTCATTCCCCCAGCGTAGGGGAGTGCAAAAGGTCTTCCCAAATTTACCATTTTCGTCCCGTTGTGGCAGAAAAAAAAATATTATCTGGGACCACAGAACGGCAAATTTTAAGAGATATTCGGTCGGTAAAGTTGTTTTAATTTATATTCGCGCGCAATAAGCAGATAATTGCACCAAAGATATATTACAATGCATTATTATGATCCCAGGAGCACTGAAGAGTTAAACAAATAAAAATTAACCGAATTATTTTTCTTAAATTCTAAATAGTGGTGTCATCGACTTTAATAGAAAAACTCGTTTTCGGTAATTTTTATTTAAAAATATCTTAAAATCCAAAGCTGGCCTTGGCAAATATTGGGTTAACGTTATCGGATTTATCCCAAATTGTAGAAATGGAAGTTCTATATTTGGTTAATATATATTGAAAATATTTGAATTTTTTGAATAAATTGTTTTTTATTTGCTTGGGATCATATGTGACCCCAATTCCATAAGGGTTAATGGGGTCATATTCCTATATTTTCGAAACCCTAGTCTATTAAAATAAAATATAACATTTAAAAGTAGAAAAGTGATGAATTTTTGATACAAAGTATTTAGAAATAGTACATTTACAGAATATTTTACAAAAATCCCATTTTTCTCAAAATCAGCAATAATAAAATCTTTGTCAAAAAAATTCTAATAAAGGGACTTACCCAAAGATTCACAAAATTAATTCACACATGCATTTAATAAAACCTTAAAGTGCCAGATCCAGGTTTTTAAATTTTTTTAAGAAAATTTTTTAAAACTTGAAAAAGAAGTTTTCAAAATTTTCTCAAAAAAATTTCCCATTTTCGGTCTCAATGCGCAATAGATTAACAACGTCGCAATAAAACAATACTGCGTATCTGATTATTTATAAGTAAAGACTTAAGAAAAATTACGGCTTTAATCAATTTCTCAAAATTGAAAAAAATGCTATCAAATTTCATGATCTAGTTTTTTTGGCACAAAAGTGGTCTGGGGCACTTGCTATTTCTTGGCGAATTTCAACTCGATTTAAAACTTTTATAGCTTCTTAAATAGGTAATTTAATACCAATCCCGATTCTTATAACTACTTGGTGGAAAAATAAAGTTGTAGAACGAAAAACACTTGAAATATTCAATCGATTTTTAGCGCGACTTTTCTTTATCCGATTGTCCCCAAACTTCACATTTATTAGTTTTATATAGATTAGGTTAGGTTAGGTTAGAAGTGGCTGCTAATCCAAAGGAAAAGCACTCTTAGAGTCTGGGGTCCGTTGTGATACCACGGGACGAATAGGTGTTCCCCTCAGTCCCCACCGTAGATTAGTTTTATATGGAAAGGTAACAAACTGGACCCCGCATATCCCCAAAATCACATTTTCATTTTTTAAGGACCACTCTAGATAGTAAGCACAAATCTCCCCTCCACTAAAAAAAAAAATTAGAACTGCAGTCGGCGAGTATCGTGTTTTAACATGATAATGACCCCAAATATACTGCCAATCGTACGTTACAATGGCTTAATGGCAACGGTTACAAAGTTCTTTATTGGCCACCCCAGTCACCCGATCTTAACTCCATGAAACACCTCAGGGGAGTTCTCAAAAGAGGTGTTGTTGGTACATCTGGAAACTTGGATGAATTATGGACTAATGCGAGCAGCGTGCAAAGGTGTTGACCCAAGCGACAGCCAAAATTTAATGAGGAGTATGCCGCGCCATATAGAGGCTGTTGTTATTACCAAAGGAGGCTATACAAAATATTGGGCATTTAAAAAATAATGAAACTTGAATTAAAGTAAATCCAATAAACTGTCTCAATAACTAATTAACACATGTTTTAATCATGCTTGTAACCGTTACTTATTACAACAAATTTATTTTATTGTAGCTGAAGATAACAGTGCAATTAACAAGCAATGCAAATATGAGAATAATTGGTGCAATAGCTTCTTTATTGTTCTCATATTTGTTAGCATAAGAAGAACACTGGGACAGTTTTTGAGTGACTGTATCTCAAGTACTTTGACATAGAGAGCTTTTCAAATTTATGCAATGACACCACGCCGAAAATGGGCTAGATCCATTAAGTGTGCGGGGCACTTCCCTTACAAAGTCATAATTCAATATTATATAGCTCAATATAATATGGTAGAGACAACCCCAAACAAAGTAAATATTAGTGCATTATATCTGGAGTCCTGTGGCAAAGACTCTTGGAACTTTGTTATTCATATCATTATTATTCATATTTGTTATTCATTGTATTAGTCGAATGAAAATGGGCATACTCGGAGTAGTGGGCATGGTAACGCTCATATTACTGCTGTGCTACAAAAGATAATAATGTGAGTAGTTAGAAAAAAATGGGCGGAAAGGTATAAGTGGGCATTGTAGGTCCTATACAAAAAATATAAGGAACTATGAATGTGAGAATCTTGAAACTTTTGACAATTACATTAGCAATGTGAGTAGCCGTGGAAAATATGGGCGGAATCGCTAAGTTCAAAGGTCGCAGAAATCAAAAATCAAAAATCGCCAAAAGCGAGAATCGCAAACAACAAAAATCGCCAAAAACCAAAGTCTTCCAAATAAAGAAGTATCTGACCAACATATTTACCATTAAAAAAGGTAAGAAAGTATTATTTTTATTAATAACTAGCTGTTTTTACCCGGTCTTACCCGCGATCCAAAGGCCTTTGACATGAAAAATGATTCACTTTGCTTACCAGGCGCTGAGTACTTATCGCCCAATGAACAAATTCCTCAAAAAACTTAACTTTCTCCCCAAAAATTTGTATGGGATTGGCGAATTTGTTCATGATGAAACAATTCCCCAATGTTTACATTTTTTGGGGAGTATATTCATTTGTTATTTCAATTTAAAATTTTGTGATTTTTTAATTTTAGAAGATTTTTTTAAGACGCTACTGCAAAAATACATCAAAAATAAGCTGCGAAACCGCTTGAAGTTTTTTTTTTTTGAAGTTTATTTATTTTGTAAACATCAAATATAATGGAATCGTTTGCAAATTAAAGGAATCAGAAAATTTAAAAATTTAATTAATTCATTCAACAAATGATCACCATTGAGCAGAGACGTCAAATTTATAGAAGTTTCAAAAATGGAAAATGAATGCGACGCACAGTGGCGCCCGTAGAGCAAAAGAGGTTGCAAAAATCAAAATTTTTATCTGCGCCGACGAAGTATTGAATAAACCCATGTTATAGGAAACTTTTCAACGATTTCAAATATGCTACTCTTAATAATATCACATTTTTAGTTTAGAAGATATAACCGTTCAAAGTTGACCGACTTTCGGTTTTCAAATAAACACACAATTTTTAGTCAATTTGTTGCGATTTCAGGTGTAGTATCACGAAAAATAGGTAACGAATCGCCTTATTTTTTATTTGCGTTGATTGATGTATTTATTAAAAGTAAAATGATAAAAAAAAAATAACTGTTTGCTTTGTGTTTCTCCTGGTAATTCACTATTTAAAAACTATCCGTTTTTTCACTATTTTTCAACTTTGACGGAAAATAAAAAAAATCTATATTTTTCTATATTTGCCATATTTGCAAAACATGTTCTCTGATTATTTCTTTACATAATTCAAAAGGCTTTATCTGCCCGTACGTGCCCGTTTGGCTTCTAGAGGTAAAAAAGGTTAAAAAGACATGGTTGCAGAAATTGTATGGCGTGCATCCCTTACATGTTTTGACTGATAGTAGTTTGATCTAATAGTTTGAAAATTGCATTTTAAGTCGGTTGTCTACCTGTGAGCCTCTGCCAAAGTCTACTCCCAATATTCTGTTACAGACACAGGATGCACAAAAAACTACTCATTGAAATTCGCAGGTACGCACCTCACTTAAAAATTACTTTGCAGTACAAATGGTCAAGAACAATATTGACTTATGGTCCCTCCAGGTAGGCACAAATCTTATTTAGACACGAGCATAATATCAAAATTGCATAATTCAGCCTAAATCCATATGTATGCAGGGAACAGGTAAATTTTTAGGCATGGTAGCATAAGCCCATATATTGCAAAATAACCATAATGCCTGGATTAGTCTACGACTGAAAGTTGGCGCAACAAGTACTGAAACCATGGCGTTAAACAATTTAAAATTATTTGAACTGTTTAGAAGGTCAAATACACCAAAGTTTTTCACGGAAGCTGCATTAGAAGAACTTGATAGCTTATACGGAAATATTGAGAGAAGCGAAATTATAAAAAAATAATTTTTATCTGATTTATGCAAATATTGAGGCAAAATGGGTGAAATCTAATCGAACCATTCAGAACTTCCACTCCAATTACGAGGACTGGCTTAATGAAGACACCATCCTGGATATATTGGCAGTAGATAAACCCACTACATCAACCAGAGGAGCAAAAAGAAGGACAAAAAAAAGTATTGAGGAGTGTTCAATTTTCACAAGAAAGAGGAAACTTGCCAATCCACCAGTGACTTGACCACGAAGCATTTATCGGACGCGCTGTCTATTACATATACAAAGGAAAGAGTTAGGTCGCAGATTCCAAAATCTGTTGCTGATTTAAGCCCACTGCGACTAAAAAGGATTAAGGAAAGCATTCCCACGCCCACAAATGCACACATTAAAAAGTATGGTTCCGAAGAAGCCTTGGCCTTGTTTATGGACTTACAACTTTCCAAAGAAAAATATGAGATACTACGGGCATCCTTGATGCGACCACTGCATACGGAGTTTACGGAAGTCTCTGTGAAATGTGAAAGCTAATCTGCAGGATCTCATGGGCCATACAGCAAAACGGTTGTTGGAGAGTCTTCCTGAAAATGAGGTGAAAATTCTTCCTGAGAAACTGACATTGATCAGCAAATGGGGCTGCGATGGATCATCCGGACAAAGCGTTTATAAGCAAAGGATATCTTCCGATGACGCTACAATATCGGACGGAAATATGTTTATGGCACTTGTTGTTCCTTTGCGGCTAAAATCTGATGTTTCCCTACACTGGAAAAATCCACGTCCGTCATCAGTGCATTATTGCCGACCAATAATGTTTCAGTTTGCAAGGGAATCGGCAGAACTCATAAGGACCACGGTGAAGGACATTAAAGAACAAATAAGCAAGATTAAGCCTACAAAGCTGCAACTTGCAGAAGGAAAATATATTGACCATTGACCGAGTTCCACCTGACCATGGTTGACGGAAAAGTCGTAAACGAACTGACAGGAACAACCTCAACATTGTCATGTCCGATTTGCAAAAAGAGTCAGAAGAACTTTGGTAATTTAAACGATTCTACAAACGAGGAGAATTACGAATATGGAATGTCACCATTGCACGCAAGGATAAGGTGTATGGAGTTCTTGCTAAAACTGGCGTATACTCTACCACAAGAGGAGGAAAACTTCGCTGAAAATACATCAATAAAAGATAAGGAAAAGATCAGAAAGAAGCAAATACAGGATGCTTTTTTTAAACAAGTTGGACTAAATGTAGACTGTCGACGCGTCGCGTCGCGTCCGCGAGCCGCTTCCGCCCGTTCGGCAGAAAAGCTCTAAAGTTATTTGTATGACAATTAAGAAACAGTTAATATAGTTAATACAAGCGCTAGTATATTAACGAAGCAGATAAAAAACATGATTTCGAAAATAAATTATAGTAAAAAGAAGTATTTTGTAATGTGACAGACATGCAACTGTCGTTATTTTTAAAATTACTTAATTAGACTTTTCCTTTCTTACTGGAAAAATATAAGCTATACAAGTATTCATAAATTCATCTAACAAACTATTGTTATATTTTCATAACCTTTTCTTTGAAATGGTATCAATAAAAATTATTTAAATTAAAATTTTGAATTTGGACGTAGTGCTGAAATTACCCTTTGCATGAAATTACCCTAAAAAATAGCCAAATGATATTCTAAATTGAGTGTTGCCGGATTTAATTTCTTCCCATGGGCAGCTATACGTAACTTGCTCCGGAGTAGGAATGCCGAAAAATTAACTGTTGCACCGAATGAGAAAAAATAGGTAAGCATTTAAAGTCGGTCTAGACCGACTATACGATACCTTATATCATGGTTCAGAGGCCCTATCTATTCGGTCCAACTAATTTGATATCAAAAATAATCATAAACCAAATTTGAGTGGCATTGTTATTAATTTTTTTGGCTTCGCATATGAAAAAGTTTATATCGGAAGCTATATTTTCGAAAAATATACCGCTCCAGACCATATTTGGTAAAGTCACTTATATTTTGAAAAAATATATAAAAACCAAATTTGAGAAAAATCTGCGCAATATTTTTGTTTTTTGATAGATTTAAGTGAAGATCGGGAAGCAGCTCTATATGGGGTCTATAACTAAGAATTGTCCTATAGAGATTATTTTTGAACTACTGATTAATGGATATAATAAACACATACTAACCCAATTTGACTGAGATCTATATGATAATTTGGATCTTATGGCAATTTATGACGATTTCATAGGGGTCATTTGTATGAGGACTAGGTCTGAACATGAACCGAATTTCACCAATTTGAAAAAACAACTCATGCATTGATCAATCGTTGATGTCAGGCCTGAAGTCTATTGCAGACGGAGGTTCCTTTTCATACCCTATACCACTATCCGGTCAGGGTATAGTGACTTTGTGCTGAAGTTTGTAACTACCAAAAATTTTAACTAAACCCATTATACCGATCGTCTCAAAATCACTTTCTGAGTCGATTTAGTAAAGTCCGTCCGTCCATCTGCCTGTGTCCATGTAAACTGTGTAACCAAACTACATGTCGCAACTGTGAATATATTTGGAAGAAAGTTGGTATATAAGCTTCCATCGGCCATGAGATAAACGCTGTTGAAATTGGTGAAAATCGGTTAATGTTCAGAACTAGTCCCCAACCCCTATGAGGTCGACTTAAATTGCCAAATTATTCAAATTATCATATATGTCTCTGTCAAATTGGGTTTTGTGCATGTCTATTACATCCATTAAACTGTGCTCCAGAAATAAACTCACTAGCTCAGTTCTTAATCACAGTCTCCATATAAAGCCGACTCCCGAGCTTCACTTAATTTATCAAAAAACAACATGGTGCTCATATTCCTCACAAATTTGTCTTGTATATGCTTATTTATTTATTTATTTATTTATTTATTTATTAATTTATTTATTTTCCTGTACAACGCGATAAAATTATTCGTATAATTACAGTACAGGATTAATTAATTACAATGTACCTACTGATATAAATGAAATTAATTACATATATTTATTATTTATGAAATAAAATAACACAAAAAAAAAAAATAATAAGATTTTTTTTAAAAACTCTTGCGTTGCTTGTTAGTTGATAAGTTTGTAGAAGTGCGTTCCAAAGACGAACTCCGTGCACAAAGAATTGCCGTTCAGAGGCAAGTGTCATGTGAATAGGAATTATGAGGTTTCGTCCACTATCAGATCTGGCAAATTGCAATTTTTCGAATAGATAGCTGGGTTTTTTTGTGCGACTAATTTTTTGCATAAAAATTAGAACACCAATTTTTAAAAGATTATCAAAAAAGTAGACTCATAAAATATGGTCAAGTTCGGTTCATTTTTCTACCTAGTTCCGACATAAATATAGCTTTCGAGATAAAGTTTTTCTCAGCCGAATGCAAAAAAAAAAAAAAAATAAAAACAGTGCCACTAAAATTTTTCTAATGCTTATTTTCTTTACCTTATTAGTTGGACCTAAGAGAAAAGTTAACTAAACGCATCGTATTAGGTATCGTATAGTCGGTCTAAATTGACTATAATTTGTTTACTTCATTTGTTTGTATGGGACCAAAGGGAAAAAGGGAATTAGTGGTCATTATAACATATTTCGCGCACTATGATAGCGAATGTCTAGAAACTTAGTGTGTAAATTTTATGATAAGTAAATGAAATTTTCAAGTGACATCCTATTTACAACAAATTAATTTTCTGGGTGTGAAGAAGCTTGTGTTCATGGATCAGAAATAATATGGAAAGGCCAAATGAAAAAAATATTTCGATATAATTCACTTTTTCGAATTGAATATTTAACAAATAATTTGAGAGTAATTCGTTCATATTAAAGTTTCTTAGTAAGCACTTACAAAAGGCCATTCATTTCGTTCACTGAAAGATCAATTTTTTCTACTAAGAGGTTTAATAGAATTGTTATGTTGGAAATATTTATAAATTAATCGTCCTTCATTGCAAACCAAGCGAAATCCCTATAAGCTCGACATTTGATTTTAATTAGGTACTTAAAAACAAAATTCAGTATGTTAATAACATTTTCAAATTTTTTCAACTATTTACTCTGAGAAACAACAATTAGTTAAACTTTTTACCAAAAAAAAAAAAAATAAAATACATAATAAAATATAAGTAAATAAAGACATAAAATTAAAGTCTTCGATTTTTTTCATTGCCTTGAGCTAAAATTCTGTAAACAAATCGGATCAAAAAATTAACTCATAAAAAATGCGTAAAAATGCAAATACATAAAAATAAATTAATAAGCTGGATAATGACAGGATACAGTTAAATTTTATGTAAAACTAATAATATGGTATGTATATATATGTGTTAGCCTACAATCCAATACTAAACATACTTACTAACACACATACACATTCATGAGTAAAACAAATAAGTAGGAAGAAGATTAAAACACATTTGGTGAGGAACAATAGAGTGCGTAAGAGGATATGACAATGACAAGCTAAAGTCATCGTCAATAAATGCGGAAGAGCGTGATGTTGTTTGTGTTGATACTTTCTGCTTATAACACAAAACGGAAAACAGCAACATATTACTTATACTCCACCATACAATACATTTCATTTTCATATGATAAAGTGCGTGGCTTAATTGTTAAGAAGCTAAAAAGTTTGTTCTCATAATACGCTATGGCAGAAATTGTTAATGTCAAGGAACGTAACAGCTTACAAATTTCATAAAAAATATACAGTTTTAATTATAATTTCTAATTTATATAATATATTAAATAAAGCGCTCAGACTAAAAATTATAATTTATTGATGTGTAAGCGTCTTACGCGCAGGGGGTAAATTTCGATTTCACGCACAATCACCAAAACAGCGTAACATGTGAGCCGTAAGACAAAACCGGTGTGAAAAAATTATGATATATAATAACCTGTTTGAAAATGAGAACTGAAAAATAAAAAATCAAAAATGAAAAATAAAAAATGATAAATGAAAAATGAAAAAAAAAAATGAAAAATGAAAATGAAAAATGAAAAATGAAAAATAAAAAATTAAAATAAAAATGAAACAAAACTACAACATTAAAAATGAAAAATTAAAACCGAAAAATAAAAAATTAAAAATGAAAAATAAAAAATTAAAAATGAAAAATTAAAAACGAGAAATAAAAAATTAAAAATGAAAACCGAAATATTAAAACTGCACAATGAAAAATAAAAAATTAAAAATAAAAAATGAGAAATGCAAAATAAAAAATGAAAAATAAAAAATGTAAAATAAAAAATGAGAAATGAAAAATAAAAAGAAAAATAAAAAATGAGAAATGAAAAATAAAAAATTGAAAAGAAAAACTGAAAAAAAGTAAAAACGAAAAACAAAAAAAGAAAATTGAAAAAATAAAAATAAAAAATGAAAAATAAAAAATTTAAAATAAAAAATGAAAAATAAAAAATGAAAAATTAAAATAAAATATATAAAAATGGAAAATTAAAAATTAAGAATGTAAAATAAAACAAGTAAGAAAATTATAGTCGGTCTAGACCGACTATACGATACCCTATACCATGCCTTTATAAACCCTATCTCTTAGGCCCAACTAACTGGACATTGAAAATAAGCAAAAACCAAATTTGAGTGGGATTTTTATTAATTTTTTTGGCTGCAGATATGAAAAAGTTCATATCGGATGCTATATCTATAAAAGGACTAGGTCCAAAAATGGACCAACCCTGATCATGTTTGGTAAAGTCTCTTGTATTTTGCAAAAATATGTACAAACAAAATTTGAGAAGAAACAGTGCAATATTTTTGTTTTTTAATAGATTTAAGTGAAGATCGGGAAGCAGCTCTACATGGGGTCAAACGGATCATTTTTGGACTACTCATTAGTGGATGTAATGAACGCATACAAACTCAATTTGAGTAAGATCTATATGACAATTTGGATCTTATGGCAATTTATGTCGATTTCATATGGGTAATTTGTATGGGGGCTAGGTCTGAACATGGACCGATTCTCACCAATTTCAATAGCGTTCATCCCATGGCCGATGAAAGATTATATACCAAATTTCGTCAAAATATATTCATATTTGCGACCTGCAGTTTGATTACAAGCTTTACATGGACACACAGACGGACGGACGGACATTGTTAAATCAACTCAGAAAGTGATTCTGATTCGATCGGTATAATTAAAGATGGGTCTAGGTCAAATATTTTTGGTTGTTACAAACAGCAGCACAAAGTCATTATACCCAAACCACATAGTGGTATAGGGTATAACAAGTAAGAAAATTATAGTCGGTCGAGACCGACTATATGATACCCTATACCATGCGTTTAGAGATCCTATCTCTTAGGCCCAACTAAGTGGATATAGAAAATAAGCATAAACCAAATTTGAGTGGGATTTTTATTAATTTTTTCGGCATCATATCATATCTGATGCTATACCTATATGGAGACTAGGCCCAAAAATGGATCGATCCTGACCATGTTTCGTAAAGTCTCTTGCATTTTGCAAAAATATATACAAACAAAATTTGAGAAGAATCAGTGCAATATTTTTGTTTTTTGATAGATTTAAGTGAAGATCGGGAAGCAGCTCTATGTGGGGCCTATGACTAACAGTTTTCCCAGGGATCATTTTTAGACTACTCATTAATGGATGTAATAAACGCATACAAACCCAATTTGAGTAAGATCTATATGACAATTTGGATCTTATGGCAATTTATGTCGATTTCATAGGGGTCATTTGTATGGGGGCTAGGTCTGAACATGGACCGATTCTCACCAATTTCAATAGCGTTCATCCCGTGGCCGATAAAATCTTATATACCAAACTCCTTCAAAATATATTCATATTTGCGACCTGCAGTTTGATTACAAGCTTTACATGGACACACAGACGGACGGACGGACGGACGGACGGACGGACATCGTTTAATCGAATCAGATAGTGATTCTGATTCGATCGGTATAATTAAAGATGGGTGTAGGTCAAATATTATTGGTTGTTACAAACAGCAGCACAAAGTCATTATACCCAAACCACATAGTGGTATAGGGTATAATGAAATTAAAAAATGAAAAAAGAAAAATGAAAAATGAAAAATTAAAAATAAAAAATAAAAAATAAAAAATTATAAATGAAAAATGAAAATGAAAAATAAAAAATTAAAAATAAAAATGAGAAATGTAAACTGAAAAATAAAAAAAATAAAAAATGAAAAATAAAAAATGAAGAATGTAAAATAAAAAATGAAAAACGAGAAATAAAAAATGAAATTAAAAAATGAAAAATGAAAAATGAAAAATGAAAAATGAAATATGAGAAATGAAAAATAAAAAATAAAAAATAAAAAATGATAAATGAAAAATGGAAAATAAAAAATTAAAAATAAAAATGAAAATTGTAAACTGAAAAATAAAAAAAATAAAAAATGAGAAATAAAAAATGAAAAATGAAAAATGAAAAATTAAAAATAAAGAAGAAAAAATGAAAAATAAAAAATAAAAAATGATAAATGATAAATGAAAAATTAAAAAATTAAAAATGAAAATGAAAAACGTAAACTGAAAAATAAAAAAAATAAAAAATGAAAAAAAAAATGAAAAATAAAAAATTAAAAAAAAAATGAAAAATGAAAAATAAAAAATTAAATATGAAAATAAAAAATGAAAATGAAAAATTAAAAATAAAAAACTAAAATGAAAAATGAAAATTGAAAAATAAAAAATTAAAAATAAGAAATGAAAAAATTAAAAATAAAAACAAGTAAGAAAATTATTGTCGGTCTAGACCGACTATACGATACCCTATACCATGCGTTCAGAAACCCTATCTCTTAGGCCCAACTAACTGGACATAGAAAATAAGCACAAACAAAATTTGAGTGGGATTTTTATTAATTTTTTTTTGGCTGCAGATATGAAAAAGTTCATATCGGATGCTATATTTATATAGGGACTAGGTCCAAAAATGGACCGATCCTGATCATGTTTGGTAAAGTCTGTTGTATTTTGCAAAACTATATACAAATAAAATTTGAGAAGAATCAGTGCAATATTTTTGTTTTTTAATAGATTTAAGTGAATATCGGGAAGCAGCTCTATATGGGGTCAAAGGGATCATTTTTGGACTACTCATTAATGGATGTAATGAACGCATACAAACACAATTTGAGTAAGATCTATATGACAATTTGGATCTTATGGCAATTTATGTCGATTTCATAGGGGTCATTTGTATGGGGGCTAGGTCTGAACATGGACCGATTCTCACCAATTTCAATAGCGTTCATCCCGTGGCCGATAAAATCTTATATACCAAACTCCTTCAAAATATATTCATATTTGCGACCTGCAGTTTGATTACAAGCTTTACATGGACACACAGACGGACGGACGGACGGACGGACGGACGGACATCGTTTAATCGAATCAGATAGTGATTCTGATTCGATCGGTATAATTAAAGATGGGTGTAGGTCAAATATTATTGGTTGTTACAAACAGCAGCACAAAGTCATTATACCCAAACCACATAGTGGTATAGGGTATAATGAAATTAAAAAATGAAAAAAGAAAAATGAAAAATGAAAAATTAAAAATAAAAAATAAAAAATAAAAAATTATAAATGAAAAATGAAAATGAAAAATAAAAAATTAAAAATAAAAATGAGAAATGTAAACTGAAAAATAAAAAAAATAAAAAATGAAAAATAAAAAATGAAGAATGTAAAATAAAAAATGAAAAACGAGAAATAAAAAATGAAATTAAAAAATGAAAAATGAAAAATGAAAAATGAAAAATGAAATATGAGAAATGAAAAATAAAAAATAAAAAATAAAAAATGATAAATGAAAAATGGAAAATAAAAAATTAAAAATAAAAATGAAAATTGTAAACTGAAAAATAAAAAAAATAAAAAATGAGAAATAAAAAATGAAAAATGAAAAATGAAAAATTAAAAATAAAGAAGAAAAAATGAAAAATAAAAAATAAAAAATGATAAATGATAAATGAAAAATTAAAAAATTAAAAATGAAAATGAAAAACGTAAACTGAAAAATAAAAAAAATAAAAAATGAAAAAAAAAATGAAAAATAAAAAATTAAAAAAAAAATGAAAAATGAAAAATAAAAAATTAAATATGAAAATAAAAAATGAAAATGAAAAATTAAAAATAAAAAACTAAAATGAAAAATGAAAATTGAAAAATAAAAAATTAAAAATAAGAAATGAAAAAATTAAAAATAAAAACAAGTAAGAAAATTATTGTCGGTCTAGACCGACTATACGATACCCTATACCATGCGTTCAGAAACCCTATCTCTTAGGCCCAACTAACTGGACATAGAAAATAAGCACAAACAAAATTTGAGTGGGATTTTTATTAATTTTTTTTTGGCTGCAGATATGAAAAAGTTCATATCGGATGCTATATTTATATAGGGACTAGGTCCAAAAATGGACCGATCCTGATCATGTTTGGTAAAGTCTGTTGTATTTTGCAAAACTATATACAAATAAAATTTGAGAAGAATCAGTGCAATATTTTTGTTTTTTAATAGATTTAAGTGAATATCGGGAAGCAGCTCTATATGGGGTCAAAGGGATCATTTTTGGACTACTCATTAATGGATGTAATGAACGCATACAAACACAATTTGAGTAAGATCTATATGACAATTTGGATCTTATGGCAATTTATGTCGATTTCGTATGGGTAATTTGTATGGGGGCTAGGTCTGAACATGGACCGATTCTCACCAATTTCAATAGCGTTCATCTCATGGCCGATGAAGGCTTATATACCAAATTTCATCAAAATATATTCATATTTGCGACCTGCAGTTTGATTACAAGGTTTACATGGACACACAGACGGACGGACGGACGGACGGACATTGTTAAATCAACTCAGAAAGTGATTCTGATTCGATCGGTATAATTAAAGATGGGTCTAGGTCAAATATTTTTGGTTGTTACAAACAGCAGCACAAAGTCATTATACCCAAACCACATAGTGGTATAGGGTATAAAAACTGAAAAAGTAAAAAATAATAAAAATGAAAAATAAAAAAATTAACCGGTTGATATTATAAATTATAATAAATATTTTTAGTTTTTTATATTTAGCAGAGCCCCTGCAGCTGATTGCCGATGGTGATACGTAGATGCCGCTTTCTGTTTTCTGTTTCTTAATTACTAGATGCTTACACATCTCCCCTGTGATCGGACTCACATGATTTTTATACCCTATACCACTATGTGGTTTGGGTATAATGACTTTGTGCTGCTGTTTGTAACAACCAAAAATATTCGTCCTAGACCCATCTTTAATTATACCGTTCGACTCAGAATCACTTTTTGAGTCGATTTAGCGAAGTTCGTCCGTCTGTCCATCTGTGTGTCCATGTAAACCTTGTAATCAAACTACAGGTCGCAAATATGAGTATATTTTAATGAAATTTGGCATCTAAGCTTTTATCGGCCATAGGATGAACGCTATTGGTGAAATTCGCTCAGACCTAGTCCCCATATAAATGACCCTATGAAATCGACTTAAATTGCCATAAGATCCAAATTATCAAATAGATCTCGGCCAAATTGGGTTTGAGTGTGTGTATTACATCCATTTATCAGTAGTATAAAAATAAACTCCATATGGCGATTCATTGTCATAGCCCCCTTATAAAGCTGCTTCCCAATTTCCACTTAATTCTGTTAAATAACAAAAATATTGCACAGATTTTTCTTAAATTTGGTTTGTATATACTTTTTAAAATATAAGTGACTTTGGTCAGGATCGGTCAATTATGGCCAGGATCGGTTCACTTTTCGACCTAGTCCTCATATAAATATAGCATCCGATATGAACTTCTTCATATATGCAGCCAAAAAATTAATAACAATGCCACTCAAATTTGATTTATGCTTATTTTTTATATATAATTAGTTTGACCGGTATAGGGTAGACTGACTATAATTTTCTTACTAGAATTTTATTTTCTTTACGTATTTAACTTTCAGCTGTAGTCATAGCTGCTAAAATAATTATTACCAGCAGACCCTAGCCCTCGAAATTCGAGTTGAAATACTAGGAAATTAACTTTTTCACTTAATAAATTATTTTATAAGATGCTAAAGTTATGCTAATCAATTTTAGCCAATTCACAATTCAATACTTTTTAAATATCGATTGCGTTTATGTCCAAAATTATTTTTCAATTCAACAGAATTATTATCAAATTTTTATTGCAAACATATTACCAAATTTAATAAACACACACACAGCATTATATAATTTTATGTATATGTTAGTAGTAACTTTAAATGCATTTTACCGAAAAAGGATTTAAAAATGTAAAAATCTGTAAATCTCGTGGACAGTTAAAAAGCAATACCTTTAAAATAAGATCTGTTTGGTAAAATCGAGAGAAAATTGTGGAACAAAAAATTGGTCACAAAAAATCGCCTTACCATTAAAAGAAGTAATGGTTTTTATTAATAAAAGGCATTTACAACAAAAATTTTCTCCAAAGCTTGACGTAACATAATATACTGTAATCTAGAATTCAAAATAATTTTAAAGTCAACAACTCGCTAAACAACACTCAAACTTGAGAATATTTCTTACAGCATTTGTTTACAAATACAAATAACAATATGAGTAAATTGCTGGTGAAAGAATTTCACTTCTCCTCGTACAGAGCCACAGACAAAAGCAACAAATAATGTAGACTACAGTAAAAGCTCTAGCATATAACAATAAAACACAGATTTAGTATAAAATATGCAGGAACATAACTGTAAGTAAATAAATAACTTATTCTTAAGGAAAAGTCTTCCAGTACAACGTGGATGAGCGAACTTAAAAATATACAAACTTTAGCCTGAGCACGCACATGTACGAGTATGTGTAAAGTAATTTGCATAACGGATCAATCTTGAAAAATTAATGGCTTCCCAGACAGATAACGGTATGCCGCAGAAAGGAAACAACAGCACCCAGCCAACGGCTGCAGTATTCATTGAAAGGATAATAAAAATTATTTTATTAAAAAGGAAAATAAACAAAAATAAACAACAACTGCAGTAACGGCATGTGTGGGTGGCTACCAAGATGGAAAATTATTATCGTAGATGCTGTTGCCATAGCAAAGGCATACGTATACAAACCACAAACACGGTATGCAGCAAATTGTATGTAGAGACAATGCAAAACCATGGCCACACTAGCAACATGACCTTAAACAGCAGGCTTTAAAATATAAGCATTAAGGATTTTGACTAATGGAAAGTTTGGAAACAGCTAAAACTCTGAAAAATACCATAAACAGTAGTGGGTTATGTAAGCAAAGTATAAATGTCGCGAAATCTTCAATAAAACTCCAGTAATTTTCTCAATTAACAAGTACTAAATTTACAAAATTGAATTAACTTTTTTAATAAAAAGAAACTTACGTTAATTTTGTCTTCACAGTTCAAAAGACAAATACACAATGAAAAAATATTTAATATAATTTAACATTAAAAATTAAAAATCAAAGCACTGTTGAATTAAAGATGTAAAATATTTAAAGCAAAAAAGAACAAGGTATTTAAAAAGTTATGAATAAAAATGCATCAAGAACACAAATCAAAAAAAAAAACGGCTCTCACTGACGCTGTTACTTTTCAGTTACCTTTATAGGAGAGAACGATGTTTCATTCTTACGACAAGATCGGTAGTGAAAAATACCCAGATACCTATAAACGGTGCAATCATTCCTATCAGCATGCCCCCTGTAAATGCAGTGCACTGTTTTGATCTCAGGAAAATTGGTTATGGGAAGCAGGAAAGAGAAAAGAGGGAGTAGTGTTTGCGGATGTTTGAGTAAAATTTTATTAGAATATTAATGTCTGGAAATACCTGTGTGTGGAGTTTTCTCCACATGCGGCTAGTTCGAGTGATAAATTAATTTTCTCTGTAATGCATTGTGCAGTCAATTCGACAATATACTACTAACGGATGTGAACTACAAGAGAAGCGGGTAGAGCGAACTGAAACTCGGGCACTCGGAATAAGTTCGTTAATCTCAGAAGCGCATTTCCCATGGTAGGATCTATAGCAGAGTGCTATACAATCCACATTCCAACGATATTCCCATGAGTCAATAGGGTTGGATAACCTACTGTTATTGATGAGTGTCAACGCCCTCCTTTGCACACGGTCCAGTAGCTCTAAAATAGAATTTGAATTTGAAGCTCGCTTTACCGCAGTCGGAGATTTTTTCAACTCTTCTTTTTTTGAGAGTTTTAACTCTTTTATTTGTGAGATGGTCCCTGGGCCCCTCTTTATTTTCAAACTCTCACAACCCATTAATATTGTACAGGTTGAACACCCGTCTAGGCCTGTCAAATACCTAATAACAGTATGATGGGTGTGCGATTCGAAATCATTTTATTCCCTGAAAGGAATGATGGGAAGTTGCCTGTTCAAGACCGTATATTGATGATTTAGCAAACTACATTATTAGAGCATTCTCTAATAAAACATTTTTGCCACGCGGGATCCAAAAAAGTCCTGTGCGCCTAGTTTGCATGCTTCTACGAAGGCGATGTATCTGTGCTCATATGTTCCGAAGAAGAGTGAAGCGATAATTTTGCTGTCTACAATGCACTTTAACATTAGCCAGCAAGGTTTATTACAATCATGAAGTTTAATCGATATAAATATATTAATGTGAATCTTACTTCTATTTTATTCGTTCTATTAGAGGTTATTTATGGGGTCGGAGGGTGGCTCTGAATATGCTCCGATCTTAACCAAATTTAATAGGGTCCTATGGTCGATGCAAGCCTATATAACAAATTTCATCAAAATTTATTCATATTTGCGATCTGCGCTTTGATTACAAAGTCTACATGCACTCACAGGCAGACAGACGGAAATCATTAAATCATAGAAACAAAGCGCACATGTTTATGGTCAATGCCAGACTGAAGTACGAAAATATGATGACGATTTCATTTATTTTTTATCCAAATTTATTTCCCAATAATAATAATATTAATTTGACTGTACCAAATTCGTAAAGATTTTGTGTTGATTTGAAAGAGCAGTGTCCATAGTAACTTAATATAAGCATCTCCAAACATCTTATGAAGCATTATGTATACCCTATAACACTATATGGTTTGGTTATAATGACTTTGTGCTACTGTTTATAACTACCTTTTATTATACCGATCGACTCAGAATCACTCTCTGAGTTGATTGAGCGATGTCCGTCGGTCAGTCCGTCTGTCCGTCTATCCATCTGTGTGTCCATGTAAACTTTGTAATCAAACCACAGGTCACAAATATGAACATATTTTAATGAAATTTAGTACATGAACTTTTATCGGTCATAGGATAAACGCTATTAAAAGTGGGTAATTCGGTCCACGTTCAGACCTAGTCCACATACAAATGAACCCTATGAAATCGACTTAAATTGTCATAAGATCCAAATTATCGTATATATATCTATGTGTTTATTACATCCATTTATCATTTATTTAAAACTAAAACCCATATGGCAATTCCTAGTCATAGCCCCCATATAAAGCTGCTTCCCGATTTTCAGTTAAATCTATCAAAAATACAAAAGTATTGCACAGATTTTTCATAAATTTTGTTTGTATATAGTTTTTCAAAATATAAGTAACTTTGCCAGTTATGGTCAGGAGCGGTCCATTTTTCAACCTAGTCCCCATATAAATATAGTATCCGATATGAACTTTTTCATATCTGCAGCCAAAATAAATTAATAACAATGCCACTTAAATTTGGTTTATCCTTATTTTCTATATCCAATTAGTTGGACCGAAGAGATAGGGTCTCTAAACAATGGCATAGGGTGTCGTATAATTGGTGTAGAGCGACTATAATTTTCTCACTTGTTTTATAATTAATTTATATTTATTTTGCTGGGTGCTTATATTGGAAATAAAAACTTAAAAAATCATTTAATGTCGTCTTCTTCTCTTTTTATTATTAACCAACTCTCTGGGGATGTTCCCTACAAATGCAGTTCATTGTGTTAATTTTAGAAAAAAGGTTATAATAATCTAAATTTTATTAGATTATTATAAAATCGACCACATCACAAGAGATATTCATTTTAAAAAACTCATATTTACCGGTTTGTATTTCGTGATCAACAAAGCTACTAATTTGTGTTAAGTTCGGCTCACAAACTATGGTGGCGTTGATAGCTTTATCGCAAGCAGTTTGGTATTGAAAATTACAGAAATCCAAAGAAAAAAATCATGTGAGTCTGATCACAGGGGAGATTTATAAACATCTAGTAATTAAAGATTTTTTTTGGCACCTTTTTAAAATCAAACAGAACGCATCATCTATGTATCTCTTATAGCAACCAACTGCAGGGGCTATGTTAATATAAAAATATTTATTATTATTTATTATTTCAACTGGATAATTTTTAATTCATCATATTGCGTTTTTCATTTTTCACTTTTTATGTTTAATTTTTTATTTTTTTTTTCATTTTTTATTTTTTTTTTTTCATTTTTTATTTTTCATTTTGCATTTTTCATTTTTCATTTTTAATTTTTAATTTTTCGTTTTTCATTGTTTCATTTTCATTTTTTCATTTTCATTTTAATTTCTAGCCTTTTAATTTTCATTTTTAATTTTTAATTTTTTATTTTTAATTTTTTATTTGTTTTTATTTCTTATTTTTTATTTTAAAGTTTTCATATTTCATATTTCATTTTTCGTTTTTTATTTTTAATTTTTAATGTTTTATTTTTTTAATTTTTATTTGATATTTTTTATTTTCATTTTTAATTTTTAATTTTTCATTTTTTATTTTTCATTATTCATTTTTTATTGATCATTATTCATTTTTTATTTTTCATTTCTAATTTTTTGATTTTTCATTTTTTGTTTTTTTTTTTCATTTTTTATTTTTCATTTATTATTTTTCACTTTTGTTTATTCTTGATTTTTTATTTCTTATTCATTTTTTATTTTTTACTTTTCTTTTTTCATTTTCTATTTTCCATTTTACAATTTTAATTTTTCGTTTTTTACTTTTAATTTTTCGTTTTTAAAATTTTTTATTTTTAATTTTTCATTTTTTTTTTTTTCATTTTTTAATTTTTCATGTATATTTTTAATTTTTCAGTTTTTATTTTTTATTTTTCGTTCATAATATTTAATTTTTTAATTTTCATTTTTTATTTTTCATATTTTAGTTTTCATTTTTCATTTTTCATTTTTTAATTTTCGTTTTTTTTTTTGGTTTTCATTTATTATTTTTCATTTTTCGTTTTTCTCTTTTCGTTTTTCATTTTTTATTTTTCATTTTTCATTTCTCATTTTTTATTTTTTATTTTTATTTTAAACTTTTCAAAACATTTTTAATGCTACTCGCTCCCTCATTTTATCTCCAAACACTTCATTCGTTTATTTTTTATTTTTGTTTATGTTTGATTAGCATTAATATTAAAAGCTCTGATTTTTGTGTTATTTATATGGAATAAATTATAACGTTAACGTTAAATGGTTGAGGAAATTAATAAAAAATTTTTATAAAAAGTGAGGGAATATAATGCAAAAAACAGCGACAAAAAGGGTATTACATATCAAAATTTTTTCACCAATACAATCATAAGTCACACCGTTTTTGTCTTATGTCTTACACCTTACGCTGTTTTTATGATTGTATTGTGAAATAGATTTTTACCCTCCTGTGCGTATAGATGTTTACACATCAAAAATTAATGAGCTTCTGCAGTACTTTGACACGATTACATATATAGTAGTATATAGTGAATAGATATTAATGATTGGTTATTTTCAGGCACGTAAACCTTGTAATAGAACTACAGGTTGCATATATGAATATGTTTAGTGTACAAGCTATTATTGGCCATATTATGAACGCTAGGCCCCACACAAATGACCCATACGACATCGTCTTAAATTGCCATAATATCCAAATTATCATATAAGTCTCAGCAATTTATCAGTGGTCTAAAAATAATGCCCATAGAGAAATTTTTAGACATAGCCACTATTGAAGCTGATTCACTTAAATCTATCAAAAATCAAAATATTCCACAAATTTTTCTCAAAAACATATAGAAATGTTTTTGAAAAAAATAAGTTACCTTACTAAATATAGTCAAAATCGGTCCTTTTTCGACCTAGTCCCCATATAATTATAGCATCCGATATGAATTTTTCATATCCGAAAACAAAAATTATGTGGTCTACTCTTATTTTCTATATCTAATTAGTTGAACCTATGAGATAAGGTATTTAAACGCATGTTATAGGGTATAAATAGAAATATTAGAAATTTAAATTTCCCTTGTAAACATGCACTGCAAATTATGTCATTATAAATTGATTTCCATTTTCGTAGTTTTATTCATCTCCTCATTTTCATCGTTCTCTACATAAATCGTATACCTTGTATACACTTGGTAACATGCTGTTATCTCGATAACGATTACAACATATTAAACTCAATATGCAAGACGAGATGAAAAAAGGGGGTCTAGGTGGCAACTGTGCTGTGCTTCAGTAACAGTCAACAACTTAAAAATATTTACGACGATGACGACGGGGATAATTTAGGTTTAAGAAATATTTTCACTATCATCCTTTCCGCTTAATGCAGATTCAAACGGAGTATGCTTTTGATGTTAACGCCAATGATCATTAAATAGTATTCTCATAGATGCATACAAAAATGTAAATACAATTTCACACAGTTGTTTTGCCATACGTAAAAACGGGAGTTGAAATTTGAAATTGTTTATCTGAGTATATGAGTTCACTTATGTGCCCATCAAATATATTTTAAGCATCTGTACCAATTCTGGGGAAAACTTTTTTTAACAGGGTCAATTCTAATATAATTGTCATGAAATTTGTAATTTTATAAAAGCTTAAAGTATTAAAGCCAATAGTTCACGTTTCACAGCTCATTCTCAATGTTGATATTTCTGTTCTACAAATAATTAATTTTTATTCGTTTAACGCTATTCACTGACTAGCTGATTTCATTAATGTATTACGCTGTATGATTGATTCGTATAAGTGTCACCCTTCGTTATTATTTATTTATTTATTTATTTTTATTTATTTATATTAATTACAATACAAAGTAAATTTGTATTCTAATTTGGGTCCAGGGCCCTTCGTTATAATTTAGGCGAAGAACGTAAACTTGATTATATCTCGCAATATAAGAGCGAAATTGGATTTAATTTTTAGTCCATCCTTGAGATATTCCATCGCAATTGTGATCAAATTATTTGCAATATTATTACAATGTCACAAAATTGTGACACTCATTTCAGGTGTATTAAGTAAAATTATCTTTGACTTTTTTCATATGCGATTTACTCGGCACACAACTATATTTTGTAATGTAAGATTGATATAGAAAAAAACTGAAGGGAGCTTTAGACGTACTAGGGACTGTTAGTATTTTTGGGCCAATTAACTCAACTCATTATAGGCTAACCTTTCGACCCAACTATATGAAAGAAAAGATTACAAGAATTGTAAAACTGTCATATATTTTCTATACGAACAAACTGAGATTGTTTATTGAAATTCGCTTGCCCATTAGAGGTGTTTTTAATTGGTCACATAGCCTAAATTACCAAAAGAATTTGGACTTAGAGTGCTCGTTGTGTAAAATATTTAAATATATCATATAACTATTATTACTAGCAGATTCCAGCCCTCGAAATTCCAGAATATTTTATTTTTTCATTAAATAAAGACCCTTAAGTTATGCTAATCATTTATAGACAATTCAAAAAATCAACACAAAAAAACTAACTCATTTTTATTACAAACACATTAACAAATTTAATAAACACACACATAGCATATTGTATAATATTATGTATGTGTTAGTTGCAAATTTAAATGCAATTTATTCAAAATAAAGGAAAAAATTTAAAAATCTGTAAATCTGCAAAACGGTTAAAAAGAAATAGCTATCGAAATCGCCTAGCCTACTAATATTATAATTTATTAGCACATGCCCACGTCAATGCAAATATATGATATTAACATTACCGATAAATTATTTTCATTTGGTCTTAAAAAAATTGGTGATTGAAAGCCAACGAAATATTTCGTTACTTCCCACCAATAAGAGATAGTTGAAAATAAACGAAAACTTATGAAAACCTTTCTTTCGAAATTTGTATTCAGTTTTACGAATACACATTAGATATGCTTTGAAATTTGTTTTAAATTGCTGATATACATTTGTAAATTGCAACAAATTCTACAATGTAAAAACACGTTTAAGTACTTAAAAACTCCGCAATTTAACTTTCTTAATCATTGAAAGTACCAGTGATAGAATTTCAAGTAGAAACATTTCAGATTCGAGAAAACTTTTACAAAGTTTATTTACACTATGGAGAATATTCGGGGCATTGCTAATAGTATTAAATAAAGTACTAATCCACCAAAGAATTTGAGGTTCTCAGGACATACTTTTTTTGTCATTTCATATTTAATTAATTCTTTAGCTATAGTGCAAGAACTATTGAAGATTTTTCATTTCAAACTTTACCAAAAATTTACCTAAGGCTTAATTAAATAAATAATTTTAATTTATAATTAAAAAATTTAATAAAATTAACCAAGAAAATTATAGTCGGTCTAGACCACTATGCGACACCCTACAACGTGCGTTTAAAATCCCTATTTCGGAGTTACAACTAATTGAATTGATATTGTTATTTTTTTTTTACCTTCGGATATGAAAAGTTTTATATTTGATCCTATATTTATAGGCGGACTGAGTCGAAAAATGGACCGATTCTGACTATATTTGGGAAAAATCTATGCAGTAGTTTTCCTTTTTGATAGATTTAGATGAAGATTGGGAAGCAGCTTTATATGGGGCTATGGCTAAGCATTGTCCTATAGGGTTTTTATTTTTGCAGTACTGATTAATAGATATAATAAACGCACACAAACCAAAAATTTACCGAGAACTACATATATGACAATTTGGATCTTTCCTATGGTTGATGGAAGCTGACATACCAAATTTTGTAAAAATATATTCATATTTGCCACTTGTGGGTTGAGTACGAATTTTCATGGACACACAGACGGATGGACGTATGGACGGACAGACGGACAGACAGACAGACATCAATGAATCGCTGCAGAAAATGATTCTGAGTCGATCTGTATACTAAAAGGTGACTCTAGTTCAAATATTTTAGGCAGTTACAAACATCAGCACTTAGTGGTACATTAGGGCGGGTCGATTTGTAAGGAGGCAAAAAAATCGCTCAAGTGACAAGGAAAATAATATTCTTGGGATCAAAATAAGAAACTGCCCAAGGAACCATACCTCTAAAACGAATTCTGATATCCTGACTTTTGGCCTGTCTGTCTGTCTGCCATGGGGCAACCCCATTCCCCCTTATGCAATTGATCTGAAACTTAGTCCATAGTCTTGTTGTGACTACAGATTAATTTTAGGGTAGTCACGAAGAGCCACGCATAGTCACGGAGTGATCTAAAAGTTATTTACCCTCATCCGATCGATCTTTTTGAATAACACAACATAGTCAAGTCGTATGATTATAATTTATTAGCAGAGTAGAAGATACGTATACGTCTGAGTGTTAATTATAATATTAAATCAAACATAGTCAGCCCAATTCTAAACAAAAAATGGTGATTTTTTGAAATATTTGTATGGGGAACCCCCCAGGGGGTTCCAGGGGGTGTGCCACTGGCATGTGTGGATCGACCCTCCAAAGTGAGTGGGAGTCGATCATACATTTGGACTCATTTGGGGCACTCTAATTGGGTCAAGGTGAGACAGACAGACAGACAGGTCAAAAGTCGAGACATCAGAATTCGTTTTAGAGGTATCATTCCTCGGGCAAAGTTTCTTATTTTGATCCCTAGATTACGACTTTTCTTGACGTTGGGACTTCAAGGTCTTATTAACTATATACACGTGTTTAAAAATGTCAAATATTGAAGGTATCCTATTCTTAATTTGGCGACAGCAGCGTTTTAATTTCGGCGGATGTGAAGAAGAACGTGACTTTTCATACCTTTTAAATTTTAGCCTACATCTTTTTGGTGTTTTCATATTTCAAATATCTTTTATCCCAATATTAAACTTCTTGATATTGGTTCTCAATCTTGTAAATTAAGGTTAAATTGAAGCACCATAAACTGTCCCTCTTTAAGGTCAAAAGTCAAATTTAAGGAGATTTACTTTTTTAAACAAAATATCGAAATAATATATATTTGTGGAAGGATTTCGATAAAGCTTGCTGATAATAAATTAATAAAATTCCCCAAATTTTTTCGTAATTTTATGATTAATTAGTTTTTATATTTAATACAGTATAAACAAATTTTTATATCGAGCGCTTTAATTCAAAAAGTGCTATCTGCATCAATAATTATTTTAAAGAGAGCGTGTAAAACTGATTTATTTATAAGATCTGAAGGTAATTGTAGATTGACTTGCTACAATATCTATTAAGAAATAGTCGTACTATTCACGTATGATATTAAAATTAATATTGTATTTGACAGTAATATCAGAGAACAGTTTGAAATCAAAAATTAATATTGCTGTCTAATGTAAATAGCACTTTATGAATATAAACCCTCGATATACTTTTATATGAATATAATAATTCTGAGAAAAAAAAATTAAACTAGGATACATTTTAAGACACGCGATTATATATGAAAAATTTTAAAACTCTTTTTATTCCAGAAATAAAATAATTAAATTAAAAAAAAAATTATAATCTTATAAATCGTTATCTTTTTGTAGAGATTATAAATTTGCATTTTTCGAATACTGTTTCCTATAATTTTGTACCACCTGCTAAATGAAAAAAAAGAAAATTTAACAAATGGCACAAAAATACAAGATTAGCATAATATTATTTAGAACTAACGATTTAGTACCCTTATATTTTAATTAAGATTTTTAGTTTTTTATAATAGACTGATATTGACCCATAAGAACTTAAGGCTTAATTAAAAAAAATCGAGAACCCCACGGGTTGGTTTCAAAAAATAAGTCCAGAATATTATTTTTTGGAATTATTAAAATATTATCAACAAGCTTTATCGAAACCCTTCCACAAATATAAATTATTTCGGTATTTTGTTTTAAAAAAATATAGATATCCTTAAATTTGACGTTTGACCTTAAAGGGAGAAAATTTATGTTTCAATTTAACCTTAATTTGCAAGATTGAGAAACTATATCTAGTAGTATAATATTTTGATAAATGATAATTGAAATATGAAAACACCAAAAAGATGTAGCCTAAAAGTTGAAAAATTATGAAAAATCACATTTTTCTTCAAATCCGCTGAAATAATCAAGTTTATTTTGTTAATAGGATCATAAAGTATAATTGTTGATTTCAGCAAATTTCTTGAACAAAATTTTTGAAAAAATAAAATTGGAGATTTTTAAATAGTGCTAAAAAATACGTACCGTGTTAGCATTATTATAGAGCGGCACAACAACAGACGAGAGGCAAAATACTTTACATAAAATCATTCTGGGATCAGGAGAATTTATAAGTATTGTTTTTCTAAATTATTTCAATGTCTTTAATAATGTTAGCTCGATTTTCTTAATCAAGTGGTCTGCGACGCATTTATTGCCTGAGGAACTTGATATAACTTGCCTGTTTTTCAACCAATAATAGATTTTGTTATTCTATTAGAAAGATAATTTACTCTAGATTATGGTTTATTAATTAATTTAATTGAAGCGCAATTGTTAAGGACAAAATTATTTTTAAAATGATTTTTTTTTTTTTTTTTTTGATAATTTTTACAAATAAATTCATATTTGAATTTTGAACTCATTGCGCGTTCAGAAAGCATTGTTCGATTTGGCTCAAATTTTGCGCACTAAGGTTTTAGATCCAGTGTCACAACAATCCGACCCGCACACCTCAAAATTCGACCAAAATTTTTTTTCACACAAACCACTGTCATCCTAGTGTACGAGTATATACAAACTTATATATCAGCAGCAATGATCGTAAAGTTTTCGTGCCTACGGTGTTACGGGGTATGATCTTTTCAAATTATAGGCGTCTTAACATAGAATAGAACGTAGTTGATAATTTCCTAATAGAATCACAGCTGGTAAATAGTGTAGTGTTTTTGATTATTTACTATTGCCCACTAGTAGACATGCAATAGGAAATGTGGCATGGATTTTTCGATGTAGCCAAAGGCATATTTCTTACACAGATAAAATAGATGTCATGTTGCAATCATTCAGCTCATTTGTAATCACCCTGTGGAGTAATATTTTCGTAATAGTTTAGTATGCGATGAGTTCAGTAAAGACCTTAAGGGTGTGCAAAAGATTCATGATTCGATGCCAATATTTCTTCCTTGATTTTCAGATACTTTAATAGCCCATACACGGGACAGACGTTGTTTTTTCATGATACGCCAGCTTTAGTTGATAACTCCCCTTGTCATTTGTTTATTCCTATATTTTCTTTTTTTTTGTCATACCATTCACATCTGCACAATGAAAACAAAAGTCTTTTATGCAAATGTCATAACAACTGTTGACTTTTTATCCTATCTACACGCCCTCTTTTAACTGCATGTTCGTTCAGATCCTTTTTATTTATTTTTTTTGTTGCAAATGCACTTGCATATTAACCAGTTTCATAATAACACCATGATGATGCAGCTGTAGCTGTTGTGGCAACTACCCAACAATTCTTTGGTTGGTTTCGTCCTTTGTTTGTTATTCATGCATTTTTGGTAAATTACTTTTGCGCATATAAATATGCTAGTAAACTTCTTATAGGGAATTTTTGGTGTTTTTTTCATTTATTTTATTTATTTTTGGTTTATTTGAGAGCATAGTTGTAATAAGATTAACCTTAACTCGTAAGCTGCTCATATGGTTACAAAGTATTTATGTAAATTTTAATTCTTGGGTAAAGTGCATTGGGATATTTGTTGGTATGTATGAATAAATGTATGCATGTGTAGTTATAGTGTGAATGCGACACACAAGTGAAATAATTTCGACATTCAGAGGATTTACACGCAAAAAAAAAAATATTTTTAATAAAATTATTTCGTTGTTATGTGAACAAGGGGTCGGTTTTGGGGGGGTGTTGAGGCAACAAAAAAATTAAAAAGTAAGAAACTATAGTTGGTCTAGACCGACTATACGATATCCCATACCATGGTTTAGAGACCATATCTCTTCGGTCCAACTAATTCGATATAGAAAATAAGCATAAACCAAATTTGAGTGGCATTGTTATTAATTTTTTTGCTGCAAATATGAAAAAGTTCATATCGGGTGCTATATTTATCCTGACCATATTTGGTAAAGTCATTTATATTTTGAAAAAATATACACAAACCATATTTGAGAAAAATCTGTGCAATATTTTTGTTTTTTGATAGATTTAAGTGAAGATCGGGAAACAGCTCTATATGGGGCCTATGACTAAGAATTGTCCTATAGGGATTTTTTTTTGGACTACTGATTAATGGATACAATAAATACATTCAAACCCAATTTGACTAAGGTCTATGTGATAGTTTGGATCTTATGGCAATTTATGTCGATTTCATAGGGGGCATTTGAATGGGAACTAAGTCTGAACATAGACCGAATTTCACCAATTTCAACAGCATTCATTTTTGGTCGACAAAAGCTTATAGACCAAATTTCATCAAAATATATTCATATTTGCGACACGTAGTTTGATTACAAGGTTTACATGGACACACAGACGGATGGACGGACGGACGGACATCGCTAAAACGACTCAGAAAGTGATTCTGAGCTGATCGATATAATAAAGGATGGGTCTAGGTCAAATATTTTTGGTTGTTACAAACAGCAGCACAAAGTCATTATACCATAGGGTATAAAAATATCTGCACTCTAAGTAAGGGCAATGTTTTTATGTATTGTGGCCTGCCGAACACTCGAATATCAATAAACAAGTAAGAAAATTATAGTCGGTCTAGACCGACTATATGATACCCTATACCATTCGTTTAGAGACCCTATCTCTTAGGCGGACGGACGGACGGACATTGTTAAATCAGCTCAGAAAGTGATTCTGATTCGATCGGTATAATTAATGCTGGGTCTAGGTCAAATATTTTTGGTTGTTACAAACAGCAGCACAAAGTCATTATACCCAAACCACATAGTGGTATAGGGTATAAAAAGGATAAGAATAAGTTTTTGATTACTGGTTTGTTTGTTTTTCTTAATTTTTCAGTGGCATTCACCAATTTCCACAAAGTTTGTCGAAAGAAGCGTGAATAACAAATTTCATGGAAATATATGCATATTTCTGACCTGTGGTTTGATTGCATGGTTTACATGAACACAAAGACAGACTGATTGATGAACGGGGGAACGGACACCGCTAAATAACCTCAGAAGGTGATTTAATTTTTTATTTATTGCAACTCTGTAACAGGTGTTTATTTTGTCAGTATCTTCTTTTAGGTTCATGGTTTGTGTTATATTTTGCTGTAAACGCAAGCTTTCAACTGTGTATCTCTTTTTCCCTGTTTTTTCTTTATCGAGTATTCTGACATTTTTAAAGTCAGTTGTGTGTCCAATTCTAATCATATCAGAAAAAAACCAAATTACGGCATAAACAACATTGAAAATTCTCTTTATCACTATCTATTTATTTTTATTTTTTTTGTTATTATCTTTTTATAACTGCTTACGAATTGTTTTACATTTTTTTAATAAATTTTGTTGAAACAATTGTTGCCGTTATTATGGGGGTGTTTCAGATTTTTCCGATCGCGAGTGGATAATGTTTTAATTTTTAGATGTACGCATTAAAGAACATGTTCTGTTTTATTTTTAGCAGTACACGTGCAAGACATCGGACTTAAAATAAAGCTACACTCGAAACTGTGTGTCTTATGTGTGTTCGAAATAAAAAATACGTGATAGAAAAATGTTCGTGTAGATAACGAAATATTTAAACGAAACACAGTCATGATTGTGTTCGACACCGTACAAAATTTAGAAACACACATAATTCATATGAAAATAAAAATATGTGTTTGTTGGTCTGGGCTATGTTTGTTTACATATATGTACGAGTTTTTATTCAGTGTGCTCTTTTTTCTAAACTCTTCTTTGTATTTGTACACAACGTTGTTTTGTTGTTGTTTATACCCTATACCACTATGTGGTCCGTCCGTCCGTCCGTCCGTCCGTCTGTGTGTCCATATAAAGCTTGTAATCAAACTGCAGGTCGCAACTATGAATATATTTCGACGAAATTTGGTATTAGATCTTTTGGTGAGAATCGTTCCATGTTCAGACCTAGCCCCCATACAAATGACCCCTATGAAATCAACATATATTGCCATAATATCCAAATTATCACACAAATCTTAGTCAAATTGGGTATGTATATATATATTATATCCATTAATCAGTAGTCCAAAAATAATCCCTATTGGACAACTCTTAGTCGTAGGCCCTATATAGAGCTGCATCCCGATCTTCACTTAAATCTATCAAAAAACAAAAATATTGCACTGATTCTTCTCAAATTTTGTTTGTATATATTTTTGCAAAATACAAGACACTTTACCAAACATGGTCAGGATCGGTCCATTTTTGGGCCTAGTCCCCATATAGATACAGCATCCGATATGAATTTTTTCATATCTGCAGCCAAAAAAATTAATAAAAATCCCACTCAAATTTGGTTTATGCTTATTTTCTATATCCAGTTAGTTGGGCCTGAGAGATAGGGTCTCTAAACGCACGGTATAGGGTATCGTATAGTCGGTCTAGACCGACTATAATTTTCTTACATGTTTTCTATTGACGCCTTTATATAAGAAAATATTTTACTGAGAGTTTTGTTTGGTTTGTAAACGAAGTGTATGTTTTTGGTTTTCATTATTATCTTTATATTATTGTTGTTTTTTAAACCAGGAATATATTTCACACTGTAAAAAAATGTTATCATGTTCCTCAATTTTGTCGTATTCAAAGATTTTCTAATTTTCTACATGTGTCGTCTATGACAGAATTTATAAGCTTAAGGGAAAAGCTATTGTTTTTATACCCTATACCACCATGTGGTTTGGGTATAATGACTTTGTGCTGCTGTTTGTAACTACCAAAAATATTTGACTTAAACCCATCTTTTATGATACCGTCCATCCATTCGTCCGTCCGTCTGTCTGTGTGTCCATGTAAAACTTGTACTCAAACAACTAGGTCGCAAATAGGAATATATTTTAATGAAATTTGATATATAAGCTTCTACCGGCCATAGGATGAACGCAATTCGGTACATGTACAGACCTACTCCCCATGAAAGCCTATGAAATCGACATAAATGCCATAAGATCCAAATTATCATAAAGCTCTCAGTCAAATTGGGTTTGTATGTGTTTATTATATCCGTTAATCAGTAATCCAAAAATAGTCCCTATAGGACTAGTCACAGGTTCCATATACAGCTGCTTCCCGATATTCTCTAATTTGGTTTGTATATATTTTTTCAAAATATAAGTGACTTTATCAACTATGGTCAGGATCGGTCTATTTTTTGACCTATTCCCATATAGATATAGCACCCGATATGAACTTTTTCATATCTGCAGCCAAAAAAATTAATAACGATGTCACTCAAATTTGGTTTGTGCTTATTTTCTATATCGGATTAGTTGGACCGAATAGATGGGGTCTCTAAAACATGGTACAGGGTATCGTATAGTCGGTCTGGACCGACTATAATTTTCTTACTTTTAACAATTTTGGTAATTTTGTTGAAGCTTTCGGTGTAAAATTGTTTGTCACTAATATTCAAAACTCTAAAGACGAAATTTCTGTTATAGGTTGTGTCGCATTAAAATTCACTAACCTTCCTGATGACATATCTTTTGCATACCAATTAAAGTAAATTTTGCCGTTCTTCCTATATAGTTTAGTGTCCAGATATGCAAGTTCCCCATAATTTTCCATTTCAATCGTGAACTGGATTTTTAAATGATATTTATTGATGGCATCTAGGACCTCGTTTGTGTTGTCAACCTCAATTATTGCCAGAATGTCATCTACATATTTCGCTATGTATTTTAGATGAATATTTTTAATTTTTAATTCAGCTATTGCTTTGTCCAGCAAACTGTTTAAAACTATATCCGTTATGGTATGTAAAAGTGGATTACGCCTTGGCATTCCAAAGATCTGACTAAATATGTTATTGTCATATACAAAGACTATTTTTCGCAAGACAAAATTAGAGTATCCGTAAAAATTTTGATTTTGGTATTTTCGTAAATTTCTTAAAAGTGTACATTATGTTTAACGTGTCTATAGGAGGGCGGCCCTTAATTAAAAAAGTGTTAAAACTCTCGGTCGCACCCCTAGAAATATTTGAATAGCAAAAAACTGAGAAACAGAAATTTTTGGGCTAATCAAAAGACGTTTGAAGGTGGCTCAACGCGATTGAAAATTCAAGTGTTTATATGGGGAAAATATGATTTTTTTCAGATTTTACGAAAATTTCATTCTATAGTTTAATTTTTCCGACAAATTGTTATATAACTCGGGATAAGTTTTAAATTATCTTTTCAAAAAGCTATAAGACTTAAAAATCGAATAGAAACTCACCAAGAAATAGCAATTGCCCCAGACCACTTTTGTGCCAAAAAAAACTAGATCATGATATTTAATGGCGTTTTTCAGCTTTGAGATATTGATTAAAACCATAATTTTTTGTGTCTATATACTTATAAGTACTCAGATATGAAGTATTGTTTTATTACCAAGTTGTTAACCTATAACGCATTGAGACCGAAAATGGGAAATTTTTTTGCTAAAATTTTGAAAACCCCTTTTTCAAGTTATAAAAAATTTTCTTAAATAAAATTGTAAAAAAAATGGATCTGGCACTTTAAGGCACTTTATGTGTTATAGATTAACTATGTGAATTTTTATGTAAATACCTAGCTAGAATATTTTTCACAAGGATTTGATTTTTGCATATATCGTGGATTTTTGTCATATATTCTGCAAATGTACTCCTTCTAAATATTTTGTATCACAAATTCATCACTTTTCTACTTTTAAATGTTACGTGTTATTTTTATAACCTAGGGTTTCGGAAAAAAATAATATGACCCCATTGACCCTTTTGGAATTGGGGTCACATTGAACACAAACTAATAAAAGACAATGTTTTAAAAAATTCAAATATTTTGTAAGTACTGTTGCATTTTTAGATGCGACGCTTAAAATATAATAACGAAATGTATAGACTTCCGTTCCTCTAATCTGGGATAAATCCTAGAATGCTCACCCATTATTTGCCAAGGCCAGCTTTGGATTTTAAGATATATTTAAATAAAAATTAGCGAAAGCGAGTTTTTCTATTAAACTCGATGAAACTACTATTTAGAATTTAAGAAAAATAATTCAGTTGATTCCTATTTATTTAACCCTTCAGTGCTCCTGGGATCAACATAATCCGTTGTGATATATCTTTGGTGCAATTATCTGCTTATTACTTGCGAATATAAATTAAAACAAGTTTTAATCAATTTTATTATAAAATTATTTTATGTATAAAAACTATCTAAATTTTTCTAAATAAAGTAAGGAGACCCACAAATGACCCAAAGCTAATAAAAGTCATTTTATTCAAAGGAATATGAAATACGAAATAAATATAATAATATAAAATTAAATAAAAACAATACTTATTGAAAGTCGTAAGTGATTACAGAAAACAATTCGAATCGCACACTAAATCAATCTTAAATATATTTGATATATTTCATAGTCTTCTGAGTAAATGGTATAGCTTTTTGAAAAGATAATTTAATACTGAACCCAAGTTATATAATAATTTGTCAGAAAAATTAAACCATGAAACGAAATTTCCGTAAAATCGAAAAAAGGTCATATTTTCCCCATATAAACACACTCCAAATTTTCAATCGCGTTGAGCCACCTCTAAATGTTTTTTGATTGTCCCAAGACTTTGTATTTCTTAGTTTTTTTGCTATTTTCAAATTTCAAGGGGTGCGACTGAGAGTTTGAACACTTTTGTTTTCCTCCATATAATGAAGGGCCACCCTAGTGTGCGGATATATATATGATATTAAGATATGATTATCATCAATTTCTATTTTCTTTAAATGCGATTTTAATTGTGACGAGTTTTTTATGTGTCTGAAATAATGTGTTTAAGTATTTTCCCTACATATTTTGAGAGCTGATAACAAGGTACATTCATTGAGGATACTATTGGTCGTAGAGGCGTTCCTCTCATGTGTATCTTTGGGAGATCATATATCCTTGGGGCAATCGCTGAGGAGCATTCTAATCAGTATTTTTCCCATATATCAATATATTCACATTCAAAGAGTTCCCCAAATATAATATTATTCTCCTTTTGTCAATTAGGTGTCGGGTCAATTCTAGTTGCTCTATATGTATCTTTATCTAGTAACTTCCACATTTTCATATGCTAAAACTGTGTGTAATTTGTTAAGTCATGGAAATGTAACCATATATGGACCCCACTACGTGATAAAAGACCAAAAAAAAGACCCGTGTCTCCCAGTTTTTCCCCAAGTCATGCACTTTTTTTATGGCCCCAAAGATTTGGGGCCTAAGTGTCATTTTTGCATTAAAGTGATAATTTTCTCAGTCTTATATCTTGCAAACCGCTTAGAATTTTGACTTACGCTCTCAGGAAAAGTTGTAGCTCTTGTCATGAACATATAAAATCAAAAAACGCTTCATCTTCAAGATCGAAATCGCAAAAACTTTAAAAAATTCGATTTTTTTTAACCTTCTTTTCCCCCTGTTCAGGTCCATAGGTAGCAAACCGTTCAAAATTGAAAGAAACAGTGTACAGGAGAATGTACCTAAGATCTCAGTAAACAAATTTATGGAACATACGTAATTCCTAGGAATGATTCTTAACACCGTTTAGGTGGCGCTTAGGTAGCCGCAAATTTTTTAATTTCATTTGTTTTTTCTTTACTTCAACATTGAGATACTATGGTATCTATCACAAAAATAATAAAAAAATTTTCGTATTATGTTTACAATATTGATGGCCCTGGACCTGCAAATCGAACTCTCTTAAGTTGTGGATCCAAATCGTCCGAATCTGACCCTGATTCAGAACTTATAGTGTCCACAGGCACGTTGCTTCCAGACTGCCCTCCATCATCAGCTTTTTCTTCTTCAAATACTTCATTAACGTCATACAGGGTGATTTTGTGACTCCACCAACATACCTGAAATCAATTAGAAAAGAAATCAAAAAATGAATGCAAACCAATGCCTCAATAAAATTGATATTACCTCTGCAAGCAATGAGTTGAGTTTTTTGCCTTTGTACCGTTTTTCCATGGGTATTGTGGTTTGGTGAAACCGTTCTCCTTGCTCATCGGATTCGGTAGGGAGTTGTTTGATAAAATCGTCAAAATAAAAGTGAAGAAAATGCAGTTTTAATGTCATCGATGTGCCGATTTTTTCAAAATAATGCAGCATATCTTTCACCCGTTCTCTTGCTTCCGGTTCAGCGTCTCGATCCCCTCCCAAGACTCTGGTGCATACACGCTGAAGGTAAATCCTTACCATTGAATGATTTTCATCAAGCGAAGAATCAAAGTGGCTCTTGAATAGCTTTCTAATGTTAGGGCCATTAAGTACGCCTGTTAAATGAAGACAAAAAATAAAGACAGAAAAGAAAACATTAACATAGTGTGAATAGTACAATGAAGTGAACAAAAAAAAATTCGTTTTAAATTTACTACAATACCTTTTTTAATTTTGCCAGCTATGCTTTGGGAAAACTCTTTTCAGTAATTTACAACGGCCACTTCGATTAATTTTTTAACAATTCCCTATTTTATGTGGAGCGATGGCAGCAAGATGCCTTGAGTATTGTCAATTAAAGGTGCATTCTTCAGTCTATGTTGTTTCAGTTGTTCCCCCACACTTCGTCTTGGTCTCCACGAATGACATTGGAATTAATTCAGACGTGAGCATGGATCCTAACTAGAAAGCAAGCAAAAGAATTTTGGGAAGCCGCCTTACCGATGATCTCTTGCAAAATATTGACGACTTTCAAATCACATCAAATCTTCCATTTATTTTCGTAGTATTTGTTTATTTTCATTATATCTATCAATGTTTCATAGCTTTCTTTCTTGTTAGTACACATTGCTAGCGGAATGAAAGGTTTTCGGTTCAACAACTTGAAACAGAACCATCAAGAAATAATCTCCACTCACTAGCGATATAGTTCATTCCCATTTGTACCACCAAAGCTGTGATGTCGTTGTAGTAAACGAACGAGTTTTCATCATTTAGAGTGTAGAGGCTCTGAAATTCAGCTTGCCGTTTGCGGTACGCCGTAGGGCTAACATTAGCATGTGTGAGTTTTCTTTGCTTTAAAAACGCTGTCAAAAATATGGCAAGTCGCTGCGATAGTCCCAATATGGCCACAATGAAATCTATTTTCATTTGTGTTATTAGTTGTGGTCCATCTCTTCCCTGTGGGGGCTCATAATCGGTATCAAATGGATCTTCGAAAGTAACACCACTTGCTCTACTCACTCCTGTAAGTTCTGTCCTACGATCTGGAATTGGCGGCTTTGGTGATACAAAATTTTCAGGTGCAAGCACTGGTAGTGTGGCTGTTACAGTTGCTTTATAAATTTTGTTCTTCTCAGCATGTCGATTTAGACGAAATGTGTAATTTATGCATGCAGAGTAAATCGTTGCTCACCTGGGTGATTAACCCAGTTTGCTGGCTTACAATACTTCATACTATCTATGCCTCCACTCATCCATGCCATGGGGTGTGTAATTTTCACCGGTCAAGTCTACTTCATCGAAAAACAACTTATATGCTCTATTGAATTCACTTCTTAAAAGATTCTCTTTTACTTTTTAAATCTTGTATAAATTTTATTTTTGATTTGATGACCGCAAATGTAGCAAAATAAATAAATTTTTTCACAGTGCATATTGAAATTGTCAGTTGCCAATATTGTGTGCGAATTATGCTGTAGAACTGTCTCTATAACTTTCACCGCTGAGCTCTCGTTGACGTCGCGCTGTGTAATGCTTCGATGTGAGCGTCGTGTCGCTTTTATATTGTGTGCTGCGTCCCTTGATGCGTGTGCTGAGCTTACTGCTTTGCCTATGCTGCTGCAGTCGGTGCGTTATCGCGTAAGTTGTTTATTGAGATCTTAGGTATATTTTTGTAGTTAATTGTTTCCTTCAATTTTGAACGGTTTGCTACCTGTATACCTGAACAGGGGAAAAAAGGTTAAAAAGATTCTAATTAAGCGCCGCGGTAGGTGACTAGGTAGCGTGCTCGCCTATCATGCAGGGGTGGTGGGTTCGATTCCCATCAGAGGCTTTGGTCTGTCGCTGCAAAAACCTGCCAAATGGACCCGAATCAGAATACAAATTTACTTTTTATTGTAATTAATATAAATAAATAAAAAATCTAATTTTTTAAAGTTTTTGCGATTTTAATCTTGAAGATGAAGTTGTTTTGTTCTTTTCTTGTCCTTTATGACAAGAGCTACAATTTTGCTCAGAGAGTAGATCAAAATTCCGAAGAAATTTCCTGAGAAAATTATCACTTTTTTGCAAAAATTTCACCAAGGCCCTTTGGGGGCCCATAAAAAAAGTGCATGACTTGGGGCAAAACTGGGAGACACGGTTTTTTGTTTTTCGTCTTTTATCACATAGTGGTGTCGTGTTGCACTGTGTAATCCTTCTTATACATTATTACCATCTTATTACCCTTATCCGCTTGAATGATAATGATATCGCTGTGCTTCCTTAATTTGTTTTTTCTCGTAAGTTTTTAGAATGAATTTTACTTTCGGGAAGTTTTTTTTTTTTTGAGCGCTGTTATATTAGTCGCTAATTTAATTATAACAATATCCTTCTCTTTATGTGTACTGTCATCCATTGCCTTTATGCCTTGGGAAACATCCATTTCCCTAAGGGTAACATCCATTTACACTCTTCGGATACTTTTAGGTTTATTTTATTTACAAACCAATTCTACATAGTTTTGTTTATTTTAAAATAATTACATATCAAAAATACCAAAATATTATTGCAAACCAAAAGGTAGTAAATTTTTCGACAATGCTATATAAAGTGCACTTCGGATATTACCCGGAGTTATTTATATATTACGACTTAAAATAGTTGTTGCCGGACTTCATCGATGTATCACTTTAACGGCTCCTCATGTAATTTAAGCCGTAAGGTGACTACGAGTTTTTGTATGACTGAGGTTCACTTAACAGTTGTTTAAGCTTAAAGTGACAAGTGGAATCAAAGAAGTACTAATGGACACTAGAAGACTCCAGCGCTCGAAATTCCAGTGCACTTTCCAGGCAACTTTATTTTTCAACTTAGCCAATTCACAAACCAACACTTTTTTGGCTTATTATTATCGCGAATGAAGATAACTAACTCATTAACAAACACATTACCAAATTTAGTAAATACACACATAACATATGTATAATTTTATGTATGTGTTAGTAGCAATTTTAATTGCAATTTACTCAAAATAAAGGAAAAAGTTTAAAAACCTGTAAATCTGGTGACAGCTAAAAAGAAATACATTTCAAATAATATACGTTTGGTAAAAATCGGTATAAAACGGTAGAGCAAAACATCGGTCACAAGAAATCGCCTAGCCTATTAGTATTATAAGTTTTGAAAACTTTTAGTGTGAATAATATCTGCGACAAATTTCGAACCATTTAGAGTCTACATAACTCTCTCTAAGCTAAACTTGTATCACCCAAAGCTTTAATTAATTACAAGTTCTTGGTACAACAAGTATGAATCGGTCTAGGGCATGATTATGCCCTATTTCATAATTTTCATGCTAATCTAAAGTTAGCATATTATTCACAGTAGAATTTTTTTTAGCAAATTGTTGTAATGATTGGTTTGTGAAACCACCCAATACTTTCAGTAATTTATCCTAATTTATTAAACACTGAACAGCTACACCAAAAATTCTATTAAGACTTTAGTTTATATCTGCCAATAACAAATTAACACAAAAGCCTTATTAAAAGTTAAATTGCCAATAATTTTAGTTCAAAAACCAAAATGCTCGTTAAGGCAAAACATTAAAAGGGAGGAGCTTTTGCTAAGTATTAAACAAAATGAAATGGAAATAAAAAATATAATTAACATCCATGACATAATGATTCAATTAAAAGCCATAAATTTATTTGTATGGAATATTAAATGATTCCTATTGAAATTTTATTCATAATGAAAACCCAACGACAATGGTGGCTTATTCAAAAACACGAGAACCGAAACAGAAACCAGCATGTTGTATTACACACATAGATGCATGTAAGTAGAAAGGCGAATTCCACATGCGTCGCAATGACCAATATCGTGCATCCGGTAGCAATAATGTCAATATAAAAATAAAAACAAGTACAAAAATTGTTTTATCGACTATACCATGCCCTATACCAGGCGTTTTGATACCCTAACTATTAGGTCCAACTAATCTAGATCTAGAAAATAAACATAAACAAAATTGAGTGGCATTTTTATTAATTTTTGTTCCCTTCGAATATTAAAAACTTCGTATCGGATGCTATATTCATTGGGGCCTGGGTCGAAAAATTGACCGATCCTGACCGTATTTGGTAAGGTCAATTATTTTTTGCAAAAACATATACAAATCAGATTTGAGAAAAATATGTGCAATATTTTTGTTCTTGATAGATTTAAGTTAGTTTTTTCTTTTTATGTATTGTCGATCTTGTGTTGTAATAATAATTAGTTATTTATAGTTCGGTTCGAGATCATGTATACATTTTCTAATACTAGAAAAGATAATACTTTTATGCAATGTAAGAGAAATTTGGAAAAAATTGAAGACAGCGCTAGATGGAGTAGCTACTTTTAAGTTAAGTTAATATCAGAATCAGCATCATATGGAGGCTATGGCTAAAAATTTTCTTTTAGAGAAAATTTTTGGACTACTGAGAAATGGATGTAATAAACGTACACAAACCTAATTTGACCGCGATATATATGATAATTTGGATATTATTGCAATTTAAATTGATCTCATTGGGGGACTTTTTTGTGGGGACTAGGTCTGAACATAAACCTACTTTCACCAATTTCAATAGCGTTAATTCTGTGACCGATGCAAGCTTACAGACTAAATTTCATCAAAATCTATATACAGTACAGAATACAATGTTTTATAGACTCTGAAACTACCCAACAGATTTGACCTTAACCATTTTCATTAGAAAGGTAATAGTCCAGATTAGTTTTGCGGTGTTTTGTGTTTGAAGTGGGCGTGACCCCTCCCACATAAATTGAATAACATCACATATCTTGGCTATTGTGATAGCAAGAGTTTTGAAACATTGCTCTAGTACATATGATACTAATGTGAGTAACGAGGACAAAAATTGGTGGAATCGGCCAAGTGGGCGTGGCAGCTCTAGTACAAAATAAATATTTAATATCAAATATCTAACGTTGTATAATAGTTAGAGCCTTCAAACCTTGTAGAAGTGCATAAATTATTAATATTCGCAACCGAAGTGAAAATGGGAGTGATTGGACAAGTGGGCATGGCAGACCTCATACAAAGCTTTAACATATAATATCTGCAGTACTATGATAGCAAGAGTTCTGAAACCATGCACATGTACATATTAAACTAATTTAAAGAGTTGCGAAAAAAAAATGGGAGGGATCAGAATATTCAAAGTAAATATATAATGTCATAATTGTTAAAGACTTAAAACTTTGTCCGAGTGCATGAGTTATTAATTTGAGTTGCCGAATGAAAAAATGGATAGGAATCGGACAAATATCTAGGGTTCTATATTAGTTAGATCCTTCAAATTTTGTACCAGTCCATAGATTACCAACATTGGTAATCGAACTGAAAATGGGCGGAATGGGATAAATGGGCGTGGTACCTCCTAAAAATGTAGTTATCTATACATATAAAATACAATGTTTTATAGACTCTGGAACTACTCAACCGATTTGAGCCAAACTGGCTCCATTAGAAAGGTAATAGTACAGGTTAGATTCACGGCTTTTTGCATTTCAAGTGGGCGTAGCCCCTCCTATATAAATTGAATAACATCATATATTTTGACTATTGTGATAGCAAGAGTTTTCGAACATTGCAATAGTATATATGTTACTAATGTGAGTTATCAGGACAAAAATGGGCGATATCGGAAAAGTGGGCGGGCAGCTCTCATACAAAATAAATATTTAATATCAAATATCTAGAGTTATATAACAGCTAGACCCTTAAGACTTTGTAGGAGTTTATATATTATTAATATTAGCAGTCGAAGTGAAAATGGGCGTGATTGGACTAGGGGGCGTGGCAGCTCTCATATAAAATGAATATTTATTATCATATATATATATAGTATTGTAATAGATAAAGTCTTGGGACTTAGTGTGAGTTCGTAAGTTATCAACGTTTGTACTTGGAAAAAAATGGGCGGGATCAAACCACACATGGTAAGTAACTACAGTCTTCCGAGTCTTGAAACTTTCTGTACGTCAAGTGATTGTTAATGTAAAAAGTCGTACCAAAAATGGGCGGGATTTGGTTAGTGGGTGTGGCACTTCCCATACAACCCCGACCGTCTTGAAACTAGGTGTTTGTCCACGAATGATGAGTGCGAGCAATTGTGTCAAAAATGAGCGGGATCAACCCAGTGGGCATGGTACCTCCGATACACGATAAATGCATATCATCATATATCTAAAGTACTATGATGGCAAGGGTTTTTAAACTTTCGGCACTTCAATTGGCTGTTAATGTGATTAGTCGTACCAAGAATGGGCGGTATTGGGTTAGTGACCGGGGCACCTCCCATGCAAAAAATATTATCTAGAGTACTTTTAATCCGATGGGGTTTCAAGCCCATGTGAGTTCACGAATGATGAGTGTGAAAAGTTATGTGAAAAATGGGCGGGATCAAACCAGTGGACGCTCCTCCCATAAATGGTAAACACATATCATCATAATCAACAATAAAAATATTCACTAGAAATAAGTTACATGGCGAAACAACGTTTGCCGGGTCAGCTAGTATATTTATACATGTGATCTATAGTTTGATTACAATGTTTACATGGACACACAGACGGACGGACAGGCATTACAGAATCGACTTAGAAAGTGATGCGGAAAGTGATTCTCAGTCCATCGGATGGACATACATCTAGTAAAATTATTTTCTGTAGTCACAAACATCAGCATAAAGCCATTATACCCTGACCACAGGGTATAAATATTATGACGTTTTTAATAGGATTAGAAAATCTATACTTAAATTCTAAAGAAGAATCCAAGAATATTGGTTTATGTCATAAATGGACTTTAAAAAAAATTAGATGCACCAAATTTAAGGATTTAATTATTATATGCGGACCAGAAAACAAACTGATGCAATCCTGAATCACGTATGAACCCTTAGTCAATTTTGATCGACAGTATGATACCTTGTGTCATTACTTTCGAGAAATGGTATTAGATACAACATTTCTGGGTATAAAAAATAAGAATTGGCCAAGTCTGAGTGGTACATTTATTAATTTACGCCCTGTAGATATGAACAAGTTTATATCGGATCCAATTTTTCTATGAGAGAATTGGTTTTGCTGTACAGAAATGGGAAAATGCATGCTAAGTCTATAGAAAATGCATGTTTCTGTTTTTCGAAAGATTTTTTTTATCTGCAGCTTTGAAATTCATTTTTCTTAATTAAGCATGCGATTTCCCTACATTTAGCATGCAAATTTTTCTCATTTTTAACAGAAAAATTCCAATTTTTAGCATCGATTTTCCCATAAATTTGCCCCAATTTAGCAAAAATTTTGCCATTTTTGACATGCATTTTTCCCATTTGGCATGCATTTCCTATAGACATAACAGGCATTTTCCCATAATTTAGCATGCATTTCCCCACTTTTACCAAGCGCTTTCCGTAGTCCCATTTTTCTATGGGTACCATAATCAATTCTTGTACTGAAAATACTTAATCTATACTAATATTATAAAGAGGTAATGTGTGTTTGTTTGTTTGTTTGTTTGTAGGAGGTAATCTCCGTAACTACCCATCACATATTCCTGAAATTTTCACAGAGTCTTACTGCGGATATGGGAAGTGCTATAGGCTATAATGTTTTAAATATTTTTAGTGGGCGTGGCACCTCCCACACAAAGTAAATTTTTAATATCATATACATATATTGAGTATTATGATAGGGAGAGCTTTGCAAATTTGTGTGAGGTCACCTATTGTTAATATTATTAGCTACACCGGAAATGGGCGGGATCGGACAAGTGAGCGTGGTACCTCCCATACAAGTTATAATTCAATATTATATATATCCAGTACTATGATAGAGAGAGCTTTTCAAGTTTGTGTGATGTCACCTATTATTAATGTGAGTAGTCGGACAAAAAATTGGCAGTATCGGACCAATAGGCGTGGCACCTGCCATACAAATTAAATATGAAATGCCATATGTCTGGAGTACTGTTAAAGTGAGAGTCTTGGGACTTTGTGTGAGCCCATAAGTTATTCATGTGATTAGTTAGACAAAAAATGGGCGTGATCGGAGCAGTGGGCGTGGCACCGCCCGTACAAGGTAAATATATGATATCATATAACCGGTGTACTAAAAAGGAAAGCTTTGACACTTTGCACGACAACATCAGATCTTAGTAAGAGTAGTCGGACAAAAAATTGGAGGGGTTCACGTCAACGGGCGTGGCACTCCCCATGCAAAGTAACTATTTAATGTCATATATCTGGAGTACTATAAACGAGAGGGCTTTGTGGCTTTGCATGAGCCGATAGGTTCTTTGTATGATTAGTTGAACAAAAAAATGGGCGTGATCGTAGCAGTGGACGTAGCACAGCCCATGCAAAGTAGATATCCAATGTCATATAACTGGTGTTCTATAAAAGGGAAATACTCGACATTCTGCACGAGTCCATCAGATATTAATGTGAGTAGTCAAATAAAAATTGGGCGGGATGGGATTATATAAATAATATAAATATAAATAATATGAAGTACTACGAAAGCAACAGTCTTTTGTTAAGTACATTAGTTATCAATTTGATTTGTTGTGGAAAATATATCGCCAAAATCAAAAATTCGCCAAAACCGAAAATTGCGAAAAATAAAAATCGCCCAAAAATCTTCAAAATCAAAAATGTGCAAAATCAAAAATCGCTAAAAAGAAAAATGCCAATTGACATTCTAAGTTCTAGGCCAATAGTTAAGTGTTGCCAGATCTAATTTTGATAATCCATCTTCTTCTCATGGGCAGCTACATGTACCTGGCTCCAGAGTAGGAACGCCGAAAAATTTGATAATTGTTGTACCGAATGAAAAAACAAAAAACATTGTATGTCAGCAAGTATTCAAATAAAAAAAACCACGCTAATAATCTATACTAACATAATAAAATGGTAATATGTGTTTGTTTGTTTGTAGGAGGTAATTTCCGTAACTACACATCTAACCTTCCTGGAAATTTCACAGAGTCTTACTGCGGATATGGGAGTGCTACAGGCTGTAATTTTTTAAACATTTTTAGCAGGCGTGGCACCTCCCATACAAAGTAAATTTTAAGTATCATATATATTAATATGATAGAGAAAGCTTTGCAAATTTGTCCCAGGTCATCTATTATTAACGTGAGTAGTCAGACAAAAAAAATGGCGGGTTTGGACAAATGCACGTGGCACCCCTACACAAACTTAATAATTAATGTGATATATCTGAATTACTGTATTAGTGAGAGCCTTGGGACTTTGCGTGAGCCCTTTCATAACAATTCGGAAAGGGGGGGGGAGGGGGAGGGTGTAGCGAAGCACACCGGGTTACATCTAGTCCTTTTATAAATGTCCAATAGAAATATAGAAAAGAAAGAATGCTTAAAGAGAATTTAACTAGCTTCCATACTGGAGAAAAACTACACATAGACCATTTAGTCTAAGTCCACAAGTTTGCACAAGTTTGCATAACTGACGTAAAAATACAAAATAAATATGTAACTCAAATCAATTTCTTTTCTTGCATTTCTTCTCTATATTCTCTAATCCAGATTCCTCTTATCGTTTTAACAAAACACGATGTAAGTACCACAACAAATAAATAAAGCAAACCAAAAGTGGTTGTTCTCTAGACAAGGAAAAAGTGTAATCATCGCCTAAGTTAGAATGAACTTACGTTGCACTATAACATATGAATGGAGGCTAGAAATGAACATCAGCGGTTTGAACTGATTTGCTTAGAGATTTCTATTGAGCCAATTCAAGCACAAAAAAAAAACAAGTAAGAAAATTATAGTCGGTCTAGGCCGACCATACGATACCCTATACCATGCGTTTAGAGACCCTATCTCTCGGGCCCAACTAACTGGATATAGAAAATAAGCATAAACCAAATTTGAGGGGTTTTATTAATTTTTTTGGCTGCAGGTATGAAAAAGTTCATATCAGATGCTATATCTATATGGGGACTAGGCCCAAAAATGGACCGATCCTGACTATGTTTGGTAATGTCTATTGTATTTTGGAAAAATATATACAAACAAAATTTGAGAAGAATCAGTGCAATATTTTTCGTTTTTTTTATAGATTTAAGTGAAGATCGGGAAGCAGCTCTATATGGGGCCTATCACTAAGAGTTGTACAATATGGATCATTTTTGGACTACTGATTAATAGATATAATATATGCATACAAACCCAATTTGGCTAAGATGTGTATGATAATTTGGATGTTATGGCAATATATGTTGATTTCATAGGGGTTATTTGTATGGGGGCTAGGTCTAAACATGAAGCGATTCTCACCAATTTCAATAGCTTTCATTCTATGGCTAATGAAAGATTAAATACCAAATTTGATCAAAATATATTCATATTTGCGACCTGCAGTTTGATTACAAGCTTTACATGGACACACAGAAGGACGGACGGACGGACATCGTTAAATCGAATCAGATAGTGATTCTGATTCGATCGGTATAATTAAAGATGGGTGTGGGTCAAATATTTTTGGTTGTTACAAACAGCAGCACAAGGTCATTATACCCAAACAACATAGTGGTAAAGGGTATAATAAATTACATTCATATATTTGAAGTGGACTTTCTGAATGAGTACATTGCCTTGTTACGTTATTTATTTTTTATATTACGTGGTTAACATGATGATTAAGTTGATTTTTGGATCTAAGATAATACCAAGGTATTTGACTTTGCAGTCCCATTCAATATTTGTGTTATTAATGCAAAGATTTCTTTGTGGGAGGAAACAAGACTTTTCGTTTTCGTGTAAAAGATATTACTTGTGGTTGTTGTGGGTTAATAAGAATTTTCTATTTTTTGAAATACTCTTTTATACGCATTAATGAGTTTTTGGAGACTGTTGGAGGTATCCTCAGCTAAATTCCCATAGCTAAAAACTGCTGTGTCGTCTGCAAAAATTGATGAAAAACAGTCGGACAACAAAGGAAAATCTGCGGTGAGAGACAAGATCCCTGAGGACATCCAGCGGGTATTGTTTTTTCTGAAGAGAAATTTTTGCCCAGAAATACTTTGTATGTTCTTTTTTTGAAGAAGCTTTGATCATTTTCACAATTTCAGGTGGGAAGTTATGGTTGATAATTTTAAAAATAACTCCATTTTGCTATATTGAGTCAAAAGCTGATTTGATATCAAGTAATACCATACCTGTTGATTTCCCAACAATAAAATTTTCTTTGATCTTTTCTTTTATTCTCACTAAAGGGTGAGATGTATTATGGCCAGTTCTAAACCCGAATTGACGTGTTGGAATAATATGATTTTCATCACAATATTTTAAAATTTTTTCTTTGATAACTTTTTCTAAGATTTTACTCAATGAAGAAAATAAGCTAATTGGCCTGTATGAGAATGGACAAGATGAATCTTTTTTTTTTTGGCTTACATATTGCAATAATTTCTGCCTGCTTCCAGCAATTTGGAAAATATGATAATTTTAAGCGCTGTATTCCTTTTTTTAGAAGGGCCTTTAACATTTTACTGTTTATCCCGGGTGACTTTTTTACCTTAAAATTTTTTATAATATTAGTTATTTTATCGACTGATGTTAAAAAGTTGTTATTAACAGCATTGTTTTGAAAAGAGTCCACTAAGAAAATAGTGTTAGAGTCGCTTAGGTTTGATGAAAGCTCATGATTCACGAATTGGCTAGAAAATTACATTTTTCTTGTGCAGTGGTGTAATGAATACTGTAACAACCTGTCAGATTACAATTGCTGGATAATAAAACACACTATATTGTTCAAGAAGTTTATTCTATTTTTCATCAAATAATTTTTATTAATTTTTTTTATATTTTATTAATTTGATTACAAAAACCAACTACTCTGATCGAAATCTATTTTTACAATACTACAAACAGTTGTTCAAAACTACAACTCATTTTCGTATGGTGGTGTTCGTTTGCTTGACAAGGGTTGCCACAGATACCATTATGTTTCAGTACTGGCATAATGTTGTGCTTCTTACGAAAAACTTTTAAAGTATTCCAAAATGGCGAAGAACCCTTGTCAAGAGATGCCAAAACATAATTCCAAGATTTGTTTCTTTCTATAATGAGCTCTTTCTTAATTCTTTTACTTAACCGTCATCAGTATGCCTATTGATGATCTAGCATCTTCTAAGAAAATTTCGATTTGCAATCATGTTTTTAGTGTGTACTGGAAGAGCTTTATTTCTGTATAAGATTGCTCTTGTTGGGATGCTGAGTTCAGCTGCAATTTCAGTTAGTATTCTAAAATTATTAGTCATAATATTGACGTCATTCTCATTTGTAAATTCTTCGCCAGTCTCGGAAAGGTTGTAATTAATGAAGGGTCCGCCATCTAACGTTTTTTTTTTCAACTAGTGCTTATTTCGTGAATGGTAACACTTAGCTCATGTCTGCTTTGACAGATAATTAGTTTTATCCTTGCGCTGATCGAATATGGTGGTGTATATGCTTGAACAACGCTGGGAAATATTGCGACATTACTTTGAAAATCATGGTAATATTGCAGAATGTGTGCGAAAATTGCGTACGGATTTTGGAAGAAGAGAATCACCGTCAGCTCCGTATGTTCGTTATCTTGTGAAAAAAGTGAAAGAAACTGGCATCCTCATCGATAAACCAAAGCGTGAAAAGCCAAAAACAGTGCGTACACCCGAGAATATTGCTGCTGTGAAAGAAAGTGTGCGTGAAGCGCCATCAACATCAATTCACCGTCGTTCTCAAGAATTGAATATTCCGGGGGCATCATTGAGACGAATTTTGCATAAAGACCTTGGTATGACGCCATACAAAGTCCAATTGGTTCAGGAGTTGAAGCCAACTGACCATCCAATGCGTTTTCGTTCGCTAAGTGGGCCTGTGATCGACTTACAGAAAATGCCGATTTTGGCAAAAAAAATCATCTTTTCAGATGAAGCTCATTTTGATCTTGGCAGGTATGTTAACGAGCAAAATTGTCGCATTTGGGGCACAGAAAACCCGCACGCATACATTGAAAAGCCGATACTCCCAAAACGAGTCACTGTTTGATGCGGATTTTGGTCCAGAGGCATAATTGGGCCATTTTTCTTCGAAAATGAGCAAGAAGTGGCCGTTACAGTCAATGGCGATCGTTATCGGGCCACGTTGAACGAATTTTTGTTCACAAAAATTGAATAGGAGGATATTGGCAACATTTGGTTTCAACAGGACGGCACTACGTGCTACACAGCCGAAGCTACACTCGATGTTTTGCGCCCTGTTTTTGAAGATCGCATTATCAGCCGCAGAGCTGATGTCGTTTGGCCACCTCGGAGCTGGGATTTGACACCGTTGGACTATTATTTGTGGGGAGCCCTCAAAGATAAGTGTTACGCCAACAAGCCAGAGACAATTGACGCTTTAAAGGATAATATTCGTGAAGCCATTGGTGAAATACAGCTGCACACAATCGATAATGTGCTTAAAAATTGGACGGATCGTGTAGGCTACTGCATGGCCAGCCGAGGCAGCCATTTGAATGAAATTACTTTCCGTTATTAACCGGAAGGGTTGTACTTTCAAATAAAAAAGGAAATTTGAGATAATATTCAGTAGTTTTTTTTATAGCATTTTCAAAAAAAAAAAAAAGTTATTTGGCGGACCCTTTATGTTGTTTAAATAGTCTCCAGTTTTCCTTACTAAAATCGTATAAAGACCTTGTGGTGTTGAAACTGGAACCTTTTGGTGTGATTTTCACCAGCAAGTGATCGGAAATTAAGTAGTTCAGTGTAGCAGGTACGGAAATTTTTGACGGTATATTGGTTAAATAAAAAACTAATGTTGAAGGTTGGTGTGATTCTCGTTAGTCGGTAAGTAGGTAGGATCACTAAGATATTTGATCCAAAATTTGTTCAAATCTAATACTTCGTGGAGGATATTCCCCCAAGCATTGGCTCGCAAACATCCCCATGCCCGGTGTCTACTGTTGAGATCTCCCCCAAGTATATAATTTTTATTACACCCGGTAAGCTTTAAAATATCCGACCTAAAATTGTTCTCTTTAACGCCATAATTTCCAGCGGCACCTCCAAGAAAGTAACACGAATATATTAAAACTGGACCGTCCGATGTTTCAAGCCTTATACCGATATTTTCAACTAAAATAGTATTTATTATAGGTGCTAGTTTATGATGAATACCTTTTTAATGGTGACAGCTACACTTCCACCTCTGGATTGTTGTCTATCATTTCTGTGGCAGTAATAAGCACTGTTTTTAATTGAAACACCTGATGATAGCCATGTTTTTGTTAATATGCAAATTTCGATTTCATTACTAGCTAGGGAATCAATAACTTGCAATTTGATTCATTTACAGGAAATTGTCACAAAATTGCAAACAAAAAATCTATTCTTCGTTACTCAAGTAAATATGGTCAAATATGATTTTGAAAATAAATTCAGATATTCCCGGAGATGTGGGAGTAAAAGCTGATACAAATTTAAATCGATTATATGTAAAAATAAGTGTTTTTCAGTTTTAGCAGATAATGCAGATATTTTGAGTGGAAAGACCAATATCATCGATAGATATAAAACACAGTTTTTCGATATATAGGAATGAGGTACCTCCAAACAGCCAAAATTTTGTGTTTGAAAACTTATCCCCACCATCTATCGTAAAAACGCATTTAATGAATAAAAGTAAAAAGATTATAAACTCAAAGTACTTTGTTTAATTTTAAGTGTTTTTTTATTTTATGCGCTCAGTTTCGAACTTTTTTTTAAGGCCTTAAAGCCTGGTTTCTAGTGCTGTTTTTGACTGCCTTAATTATGTATATACATATGTGATAAATATTAGTTCCATAATCATGTACAGAATAGAACAACTGCTAGGGAGGTTTATATAGTTGAGTGATGTTCTTTATATTTCGAGGAATACTAAGCATTAACATTTATATGTAGAGTTATTTATCTTAAAGAGAAAAGAGATGAAAATTGTTGATGCATAGAACAATAAATTAAGAATTTTCTAGATTTCCTAATGCCATTCTGTCAGGGGTATTAAATCTAATTACAAGTTATATTAACCTATTACAAATTAAATTCTACCATTAACAATATTCTATAGAAGCGATTATTTAAATCTTTAATGTCTATATAACAATCAATAGAATAAACATATATTATTATGTTTACTGAAAATATTAGATATATTAAAATGCATTTGGGAATATGAACGAGAATGTGTAACGTTATTTCATTTAGTAAACATGTACATACATACGGTACTAAGTCATTGTTTCTATGTTGTTGTGTTTTTGGTGAGTTGTTTGTATAATAATCTCTCTAGTGTTTTATTGAAAATAAAAGAAGTGATATAGTTATAATTGGTATAAGTAGATTGTATGTTGACCGTACACCATAGGTCGAGGAAAATGGTTTTACATTAAAAAAAAAAAAGAATTAGATAACGAACTTATTAGTTGATGTTAAAAAAAAATTAATTCGACTATCTTTAATTTATTGTCTGTTCATATGTTAACTAGCAGATGAAATGATCAGATCGGATCAATAGATCTAATGAAATATATCCAAAAATTATTCCCCAATGACCATATTTAGAAAACCAAGTGATGTTTTGCAACTAATAACTACAAGCCAACTTTGAGTAAATTACATTTTACTTGTTTGTGGAAGAAAAGATATATAAGTGAATATTGGAAGGTTCTTCGATTCTTGTATGGATGATATATGAATATCTATCTTCCTCTGCATACGGCCTAGGAATTAATGCAGATAAGACAAAATGTATGATTATTAAATCGACAACTATCCAACCACCAATTTTTTTTGCCAAAAAAATGCGCCAATTCAAAACGTTGACAACTATTGCTTCTTGGGTGGTAACATAATTACTGACGGCGCACAGGGGACCATTTGACGAGAAGGCGGTCAAAAATCTATAAATTTTGATTGGATTGGAATTTTGATATGCGGTTTATTTGTTTGATAGGTGAGACTTTAGCCTATAAAACGTAATTCTCGACCGAAAATAAAAAAAGTTACGGAGGGTTTAAAATACATTTTCATTTGTAGTTGAATTTTAGTACAAAAGTGAAGTGTTAAAAGGTAAAAAAAGGTTTTTTTTAATATAATATCTTATTTTTTCAGTTACTTTTACAACAAATACTTTTTAACAATTTTCTAAGTTAATTTTTTCATAAAATGCCAAACTTTGGCCCCCGTAAACTTTTTAGTCCTAATGTGCACAAGGGCCAAAGGTTGTTTTTTTTTTTGAAAGATCCCGAGTTAAAATATAATTTATTAAGCAGCGAACGTAAAAGTTACCTTCTATTGGTCAAAGATAGAGAAGTTTCAATGAAAAACTCGTATGTTTTTGCTTGAGTTAAATTTTTTTTTTAATGTCTTTTTAAATATTTTTATATCAATTTTTATTTTAAATCAAGAAAGTTTTTTAACTATATAAAAAAAAAGTGTAACTTGTTGTTAGTGTAATGAAAAAGTACTTTAAATCAACACATTTTAGTAAAAATTGCTTCTAAATAGCCTTGATTTTCATCTTCTAGAAGTTGTTTAGCTTCTTCGTTTAGAGGTAGTTTTCAATTTTTGACGAATGTTGGACATATATGGATCTGAAGTGCACAACAAAATAGTGATAAGGTCTTGATTAGTACAACATCTGGACATTTTCCTTGTGTTGTGCTCGCGAAAGATCAGATAGATCTCCTATTGGTAGCATATTGTTTTGAATTATTTGTTCCCCATGGTACAAAATTTTATGAACAGTGGATGGCATATATCTCCAAGAGTATTTTTCATTATAAAGTATAGCTGTCTTATTGGCGTACTCTCCAAATTTTTTTGCATTTATATTTCTGCTGCATGCTAGAACTTGTAATATGATTTTGAATCGTCTTATTAATTCATGATCTACACCTGTAATAAATGCTGCAGTTTCCGGATGGGAACAAATCTCCTTGCAGTATTTCCATAATTTCTGTTTCCTTCCCCTTGTTTTGATTGGTCGATTTCGAGGCCTAGCTGTAGACATTTTTGTTGAAATTGTTTTTTTTTTTTTTTGCTTTCTTTTTTCTTCATTTTCTTTGTTTTTTCTCACTGTTTCGCCTAACGGATCAAATTCCAAATCATAACCCAATTTAAGAATATGCTGCATGAAACGTATTCTAGCATGAAGAGGGGACATTCCAAATTCGTAGGCTTCCTTAAAACTATCGTCTTCTGGTGGGGGTTGGCTTAATTGACTTAATGTCTTTTGGCATATAATGCAGCTTGACGTTGACTTTGTTCCAGTTAAAGCTTGTCCAACTTTTCCGTCAATCATTGTGAGACACATTTTAAAATGTACTTCAATCTTTTGGTCATCAAATTTAAATATTACTGGATGAAGTTCCTTAATTTGATCTTTTATTTTTCGAACTTCTTCAGTTATGACATCTTTGGTTTCCTTTTTGAATGCAAATTTTATTAGTTTGCAATACTTTGTTGAAGAAGGAATTTTATTTTTTCATATATCAATTTCTGTTGCTCAACCAGTTGACGGCTCTAAGACGCTATACCTTTTTGTTAAGCGCAATGGAACGAAAGATACCATAAATAAATTAGCATCTGATGAATTTTCGGCATTAAATTGCTTGTATTGTTTCTGACCAGAGGATCCATCACATCCCCATTTAGAAATTAAAGTAATGCTGCCATTACCAATTTTTTTTTAAATGATCAGTATTAAGCGTATTTAGCAATCGTTCTGCAGTGAAGGTAAGCATTCTTTTTTGGCAGAAACTAAATCTTCCACAATTCCTAATATTGATTTTTGGTCAATTTAAAATCCAAAAATAGGGCGAACGCTTCTACCGACGTAAATTTCTTATCTTCAATTAGTATATGAATGCTTTTCAAAATCCTCTTTGTGCGCCTTGGGCTCGCTTCTACTATTTATACCCTATACCACTATGTGGTTTGGGTATAATGACTTTGTGCTGCTGTTTGTAACAACCAAAAATATTTGACCTAGACCCATCTTTAATTATACCGATCGAATCAGAATCACTTTTTGAGTTGATTTAACAATGTCCGTCCGTCCGTCCGTCTGTTTGTCCATGTAAACCTTGTAATCAAACTGCAGGTCGCAAATATGAATATATTTTGATGAAATTTGGTATATAAGCTTTTATCGGCCATGGGATGAATGGTGTTGTAACTGGTGAGAATCGGCCCATGTTCAGACCTAGCCTCCATACAAATTACCCCTATGAAATCGACATAAATTGCCATAAGATTCAAATTGTCATATAGATCTTACTCAAATTGGGTTTGTATGCATACATTACATCCATTAATGAGTAGTCCAAAAATGATCCCTTTGGCCCCATATAGACTGCTTCCCGATCTTCACTTAACTCTATTAAAAACAAAAATAATGCACTGATTCTTCTCAAATTTTGTTTGTATATATTTTTGCAAAATACAAGAGACTTTACCAAACATGATCAGGATTGGTCCATTTTTGGACCTAGTCCCCATATAGATATAGCATCCGATATGAACTTTTTCATATCTGCACCAAAAAAAAATTAATAAAAATCCCACTCAAATTTGGTTTTTGCTTATTTTCTATGTCCAGTTAGTTGGGCCTAAGATATAGGATTTCTAAACGCATGGTATAGAGTATCGTATAGTCGGTCTAGACCGACTATAATTTTCTTACTTGTTTTTATTTTGGGTTGGTTGAATTTGGTGCAAAAATGAATCCTTAATAATTCTTTTGAGAAATTTCTTCATTGATATCCTCCAGCTTGCGCCTTCGAGATGTTTCACTACATACGTCAATTGGTTTTGCTGGTCGACCCTTTTTTCCACTTTCGTTGGCAGTTGTAGAGGCACTCTCAAAAACAAGTTCCTTTTTAACCAGGCTTGGTAACGTTTGTACATCTTTGCCTTGCTATGAGAGCATTCAATGTACCGTCTTTTCAAATTCGATGCAATATTAGTAATTTTTCCTTTGTGCATTTCAATGTCTTCTATGTTACAATTCTTAAAGAAGTCGTTGCTCACTATGTGCAAAATTACATCGTCTATATCATTTCGTTGAAAATAAATATCTGCCAGATCTCTGTAACAGTACTTAGCCAGTGCACAAATTGTAATGATTAATAATTGTGGAAACATTATTATAAATACTCTTTCTTGCAATTATGTAAAATAAAAATTTTTATCTTTTATTACCACTTTAGAAGCATAAAAACCCACACCCTAACCCCTTTTAAAAGGTGAAGCATACATGCTCATATCTTAAAGGGCTATGTCGTAATAGTTTTTTTTACCATTTACCTATTATTTAAATTGTTTCCCATTTTGTCTTGTATTTAAACTATATAACTCTTATTCAGACTATTAACGTTTTGGAAAGATACCTATGTAAATGTACCTGTAACAATTAAGCGCATTATATCTCAACCCTTTTTTATAAGTATATAACAACTCCTGACAAATCTACCACTATTTTTGGCAGTTACAAACATCACCTCAAACTTAATATATCCTAACCACATAGTGGACAACTTTTGTATTCATAAATTTTGCAGAAAATATCTAACCTTGGGTCAGAAAAATTGTTTTGGTGCACACGGGCAGAAACTGGCGGGTATATAATGGGGTATAATAGTATAGGGGAGGGTCCGGACTATAGACGAGTGCAAGATTTTTTCTGACTGCTTTTGACTGGCAGGAGTTATGCTCTATTAAGTAGGAGATTTTCGGAAAATTTGGACCTTTTTTAAAATATCTTTTTTTAAATTTTGGAATGACTCAGTGATTTCACATTTTCAACATTAAATGTATGGAAGCCACAAAATTATACAAAATTTAGTTCGCTTCAAAATCTTTTAAATCAAAAAAGTTACAGTCATTCAAAAATAAAAATTTACAAAGAAATTTTTAATTTTTTAGCAAAATACTGAGAAAGTCCATTTTCGAAGACCCTGTTCGCTGTGATCTAGTTGAGATAGAGTCACAATTTTTGGCTCCCGAGGTTTACTAGTATTTTCTTTCAAATAAATAACATAACTTTAAAATCGGTAACAAAAAAAAAAAATTATTTTTGGCCGCCTTCTCAAAATGCGGCGGCGCTATCGGAGATGCAAATTCGCGAATACATAAGTCCAAAACTACATATTACAATCTACGAAATATATTGAAGTCGAACGCCATCTCACCCAAGACCAAACTTCACATATACAATGGCTGCATAAAGTATATTCTGCTAAATATATCCGAAAACTGGTTGGTAAACGAAGTCATCAAGCCACAATATAAAAACTTTTACCAACAAATACCTACGAGACATATTAAGGATTTAGTGGCCTAGAGAAGCTACGAACGAATAGCTTCTCCAAGTCGCCGATGAAGACAATATCAACACTCAAATAAAGAGGAGAAAATATAAGTGGCTTGGATATACACTAGGAAAACCATACAAAGAAATTTTCCACGAAACACTCGAATGGAAGCCCCAGGCTGTGAGGAAACCAGGAAGACCGAAGATAGCATGGAGACGTACAATTTTTAAAGAAATCGGAGAATAATTCAACGAACTCAGACATATCGCAGCAGACAGACAAAGATCGAGATTCTACGTACACAGCCTATGTACCTGATAGAATTTGCTGAAATAAATATATAATTCTAGAAATTGTAATAACCGTATGAATAGAGACTAGAAATTAACATCAGCTTACATTTGAGCCTGTTTGTGGCCGCCCCAAAAAAAAAAAAAAACTACAACGAAATATTTCGAAATTTACTAATACGATATAGCAAAGTAATATAAAAAAGAAATCACAAAATAAATAATTCACAGGATATGTCAGGGGTGGGCCAAACTGCCACACTTACAAACTTATGAGTGCAGTTTGGTAAAAGGAGGTTTTTCAATGCAAAATGTTTTATTTTTGAATTTTTTGCAAGACTGTCAGCTTCAGTTGTGGCAAACTACACAACGCATATGCTTGAAAAGAGTAAACCACTGGGAACATCGAAACTTGTGTAAAAGTTGTTATCGAAGAACTTGTGATTTGTGGTCAACTTATTTATCAGCGTTGTCACAACTCTAGTTCTATATAACAGTAAAAGTTGAAATACCACAATAATTATGAAAGCTGGTATTCAGCTGTTATTGAGATGCACTTGTTGTAGCCCAATTTTTGTAACCGAATAAACTGTTTGCTGAATGATACCATAATACTTAAGCATCCATCTATAGAAATGTGTTTGAACATTTAAGTAACAATATCCGTGGTTTAAACATTTTGGCGGTCGTGTTCGGATCATCGTTATTATCAACAAGGTTTAGACTTCTTTTTGCCTCCTTATATCTATTCCTAGACATAGCCGTTGACACTACGTCCACTCCAATATCTTTATCTATAGGCCATTTTTTTTTTTTTTTTTATTTGTTTATTTATACACAATTTTGAAAACTTAAACTATAGTAAACACTAGTTAACTATATAGTTTTTAATATGTATATACCATGTGCCTTAACGAGATCTCAAGTATTATTAATATAATAACGTTTTTTTTTTTTTAATGGTTAAATTATATATTTCAAATGAATTTAATTGCAATGAAAAATTTTTGGAAAAACATTACTTATATATTGGCATTTTAAAAATTAAAGTCAAATTGTAAATGTAAAAAAAAAAAATGAATAAAAGAAAGTACTTAAGCCACCAATATTTTTTGCTTTTGCAATTTTGAATATTGCAGAATTCATTATTGCCAATACTAGTATCATGTCTTAAATTTGTACTGTGTGACGTTGCATCAATATTAACGCCTTTTACATTTGCGCGTCTGTATGTATGATAAAATAGAGGTATTCCGATTTCATTTTGTATTACCTTTTTCTTATCAAGGTATAAAAATGCTTCAGGAGCTACGAATCCATTTTGCAACGTTTCATATATGTAATCTTCATTTGTGTAGTAAGGTGCCATTATTAAGTTATTTTCTTTACATGAGGTACATCTTACTATATAATTTCTTATTAAGTTTAATCTAAAATTGTCTATCCTGATTACACAAGAAGCATTATATAATTTTTTATTTGAAATATATTTTACAAAATAACTTTGTGGAGATCTATATAATGAAGTACAATCTCTTAAGCATTTCCTTTCAAAGATACGTATTTTTTCCAGGTATGATGGTGAGATATTAAACCATATAGGGCAACCATATGTAATGATTGGACTAATCAGCGATTGATACATTAAAATTTTACCCCTTGTGTTAATGTGTTTTGAATAAAATAAAGTTTTGTATACAAAAAAGGCATTTCTGACCTTAATCAGAATTTCATTAACATGGTTATTGAAGTATAGAAATTTATCTAGGTAAATACCTAAGTATTTAATTGTATTTTTACTTGGTATTGTCGTATTGGTTAAAATAGATTTAATTCCAAATTCTTTCCAATTTTTCTTTATGTTGCTATTACATTTACCTACTGGGTACTGGGGGTCTGAAAAGAATTGTTTCGCATTTTGGTGCATTTATTGTCATATTCCAATCAATTGTAAATTTTTCTACTATATTAAATGATTCTTGTAATTTTTGGTTAATTTTGTCAATCGTTTCGTCAGCGTGGTAAACAATAATGTCATCAGCGAATGATATAATGTTTTCTATTTTGTTAAGTAGGTCCAAAAGAAATAGGTTGAAAAGAATGGGAGAGTCAACCGTTCCTTGTTGTAGACCATTGATTATTTTGAACGTTTTTGTACTATTGTGCTCTCCGTGATATATTTTGAAAGTTTTCTCACTGATCATATTATAAATTAAAATAATATGATATATAGGAAAATTTAACTCTATCAATTTGAATATTACTCCTGGAATCCATATACTGTCAAATGCTTTTTCCATATCGGTAAGACATGCACCTGTACATAATTTTTTATTCCAATTATAATTGATGCTTGATGTTAGTAAGTGTATTGCATTTACAGTTGAGTGTTTATATTTAAAGCCAAACTGTTTTTCGTTTATTAAGTTTTTGTGTTTGCAAAATTGATTTATATTATTGTTAATGCATATTTCGAAAATTTTACTTATATTAGGAAGTAAGCTTATTGCTCTTAAGTTTTTTGGATTACTTACTTCTTTATCCTTTTTTGGTAAGATAACAACTTTCGCCATTTTCCAGTTTTTTGGAAAATACGAATTGTTTAACATATTACTGAATAATTTGCAATATTCTAAAATTATAATTTCCGGAAAATTTTTTAAAATTATATATGGCATACTGTCTACACCTGAAGAAAGTTTTCCTCTTATATTTGAGAAAATGTTCATTATTACATGCTTTGTTATAAAATAATTTTCAGTTCGTGCATCCTGAATATTATCGGATTTTCTTATATCATTGAAATTTGTGATAGTATTTTGTTGTCTTTCGAAAAGTTTTTTTGTTTCTAAGAAATTATTGAAAGAATTTGACACTTGCATATGTATTCCGTTTTCTGGATTAACTTCTTTAATTGCGTGAATAGATTCCAAATAAGAGCCGATAGTATCAAGCATTTGTTCTTGGTCACTAACTAAAAAATTTTCCGAGTTATCCCTTTCTAATGTTTGTGTTTCTATTCCAACGTTATGTAACAAAATTTCTGAATTTTTCGGGAATTTTACGTTATGAAGTACTAAGGGTTCAAATATTTTGAAATTTTTTTTGATTTCTCCGAACATGTTTTTAGAATCTTTTGGGTCTATTTTAGTCAATTTTTCTTGAATGTGTTTGTTCCTAGCTACTTTAATATTCTCATAAATGAGTTTCTTAATTAATATCTATAGGCCCAATTTATACATAACAAAATAGAATTAGTATCGCAAAGAAATTCTTCAGCTCTGTAGCAGTAACACTAAAGTTGCAGATAAAGTCGTCAATCATTGCAACATCTCCTTCGCCATAAAACATTTCAAATATTTGAAGAGTAGTCAAGTCTTTCAATGCGTCTTTCATACGATTTTCATTTACTAATCGGTCGTCGGATTCCCTATAAATATTCCAACAATTTGAAGCACACTTCCGCCAAGCCATAACATTCAATGCTGCTCAATATGGTGTCACACTAGATTTGGCAGACAACGTTTCATTATTATTGCTCTAAACTTCAACTTCACCTAAAACATTATTTGGTGAAGTTCTATTGTCATCAAAACCTTTTGCTTCATCAGCTACAATACTTGGTTCGCCATTATCTGTTATTATTGTATTGATGGCTTCTTCCCTACAAGAAATGTGTGACCGAAACTAACAGTTAAAAAATTTTTTACTAACACACCTTGTCGTATCCCATTACTTGAACAAGTAATGTCAGCATATAAACCCCTGCCACACTGGTAACTAACGATTTTCAACGCGGCTATGGCTCGTCGGGCTTGGGCAGGTGTCCGTTGCAGGATTTATACGCTAATACAGTCATACTGTACCAGTGCATACATTGCCTAAAAAAAATAATAAAATGGTGGGGCTGCATATTTAGCCAAGTCAAAATGATAGGGTTTAGATTTTGTAAACCCTCAGGCTCCCTCCCATAATATTCTTTCGAATAACTCTCCGTGATAAATTGGGCCTGAAAAACTTTTTAAGTTATCCCTAATCGCACGCATGTTCTTTCCATATACCTACCTTTTCCTCCGGTGCTTATTCAGCCATATTCAACATCCACCGAAATATAGGTTAACGCCGGAATTTATCATTATTCTTTCTCGAGGCAATTTCTTTATTTAATTTACAATAACGCAACACTGGGGAAATTCTATCTTAGGTTTATAATACAAATATTTGGGATTTCTTATGTTAAGGCTTACAGTTAAACTTAGTTTATTCTTATCGGCCTAAATTCCTATCGTAATCCGAGTTTTCAGATCTAATTCATTAAAGGTTTCTTAGTATGATCATAGCCACCTAATTAGCGCTATTATGGGGTCTAAATCCGTCCTATAATTGCTCCCAGATTTCGAACGAAAATCGGCTGTTTTACTTAATATTAAATCTGTGGTTGAGTTAAAATTTTGGCTCGATTGGCCTCCTAAAATTATGAAATACAAATTTTTCGTTTTTAAACACAAGTATTCAAGGTCATTATAAGTAACTACAATTCAAGCTTCAAATAATGGATTATTGTTTTCCATGGTAAGAACTATAGCATTTATAAATTATACCACTCAGGGAAGTTTATACTTTTAAGGTAAATATTTTGACAATGATAAGTTAGATATATTTTCAGTTTTATAGATTTAAACATAATATTCAAAAAGGTAAGTATATTTTAGGAGCTTGTGCCTTTGATAAATCCTCTTATAGATTTTTTTTTTAAACAGGTAAGTAAATTTTATTAATCGTAACTACCAATGTGTTTCATGTCTTATATTGATTCGCATATAGATGGTCCAAAAATAAGCTTACTTAAAATTTTCATAATTGGTAAGCATAATTTAGATTATGGTAAAATTAAATTTAAAAAGGTAAGTGAATTTTGAATTATCGGTGAATTTCACAGATTTCGAAATGATTATGTGTAATTTTGATTAAGACTAAATTAAATTTAAGTTACAAAAAGGTAAGTAAATTAGAATTATCGGTGAATTTTTGTAGGCTTCCAAATAAGTAGGTATAATTTAGACGAAGGCGAGTTTTTATTAAATTAAACAGTAAATAAATTCGCATTAACAAATTTTTGCATATTTTAAAGTGGTTAGGTATATTTTAGGTTATGGCAAAATTAAATTTGGATTAAAAAGGTAAGTAAATTCGAACCATTGATAAATTTTTACCGATGTTGAAATGGGTATGTGTAATTTAAATTAAGGCTATATTAAATTTAAAGTCACGACCTTCGAAAAGGTTAAGCAAGTTTTTATAAAAATTAAATACATTTTTGCAATTTGGAATTGATAAAGTTCAAAAGTCTATTATTATTAAATTAAGTTTAAATCGATGACCTTCAAAAAGGTTAAGTAAGTTCTTATAGAAAAACTAAATATATATTTTCAATTTGGAATTGATAAAGTTCAAAAATCTGTTATTATTAAATTAAGTTTAAATTTATGACCTTCCAAAAGGTTAAGTAAGTTTAAAAAGTTAGAATCTATAATCGCTGTTTGAACATTGTAATTCCAAAAAGTTAATTTCTTGAAGGTACCTTTAAATTTCTGACCTTCAAAAAGGTTAAGTAAAAATTTATAACGCAGAAGTGCTCAAAGTTATAATGGATCATGAAATAGGTGAATTGTGACTTATCTGATTTGGTGATGGGTTTTCCTATTGGGTTTATGGTTCCTCTATTCCCGGTGGCTATGTGTGGGTAGTTCTCGGTACTCAATGTTGGATACCGATGAGCATTGAAGGATAGTTACAGATGAGTATATTCTGATGATTTCAGGTGATTATAGGTGAGTATGTTCTGATGATTTCAGGTGAGTGTATTCTGATGATTTCAGGTGATTAAAGGTGAGTATAGGTGAGCATAGGTGTGTCTCGAATGAAGATTACCAGTGATTATATTCTGATGATTTCATGTGATTATATTCTGATGATTTCAGGTGAGTATAGCACGTGATGGCAGCTGGTAAGCAAAACTTCCTCCCTTCTCTTTTTTTTATATTTTATTAGCAGTTTTGGTCACTTCAGAGGTAAGTAATTTTCCCTTTTTTTTTTATTTTCTATTTTAGGTTATGTGTTTCTCTTCCCTTTTGTTCTGTTAACAGGTTTGGTCACTTCAAAGGTAAGTAATTTTCACTTTTTAATGCCGGTACCTTCGTTGAACGGTACTTTTTTTCGGAACAGGCGTTCTCATTTCATCGTTCTTTCCCTTAGAGCTGGAACGCGTTTCCTGAGAGTTGGGAGTTTAGCTTTGCCTACAAAATTCTGTCCTCGTGAACGGTGATGGTGTGGGACTGTTGTCTGCTGCTGATGCCACAGGTTAAAGCTAGTCAGTCTATTTTCCTTTTACAACGTATTTTTTTTTTTTTTTTTAGACTAGGCGGTGTATTGCCCATAGTGATCTTCACATCCGAAAAAAACTCTTCTTAGCTATTTTCTTGCCTTTATACCAGCTTCGTTCGCGTCATGACGCTTTCTAGAAGGTTGTAAAACCGTTCTTGGTGCTGCCAAGTTATCTAGTTCCTTAACATAGTTGTATTTTATCGTAGGTTGATGCCCTTAAGGTCTTGCCAGATTGTCTGTCTTTTGCCTAATTACTTTAGTAAAATTAGACTGAAACAGTACAACCTGCAAGAATTTTCTATTTGAAAAATATATGACTGTCGTTGATGATGTAAATATCTATCATTGTTGGTACCCTACAATTGGTTTTTTTTTTTTGAAAATTATTTTGGGTAAACAGCAATAAATGTGAATTCCCGGGTATTATTCATTTGATATTTGGCTGTCGGAAAGCGATTTCATACATTAATTCATAATTAATAGTGTGAACTTAAATTGTTGAAAAAAAAAACAAAAAAATATAGAAAAAATAAAATTTAAAGTGAAAATAATTACTACTTAAACAAATTTTTATTATTCAACGTTTTCATAATGGACTAGAAAGTATAAAATAATTTCTGATTGGCATAAATAAATTTCGAAACCAATATAGATGGCTCTGATAATGTTTGATTGTGCATTTTTAATTGATGGAAATACTAGCAAGATTTAAAACCAAAAACGTTGGCCGCAAAATAATATTAAAGAAAAGTTGTGTTAAGAAAACAGTTCATATAATTTGCACTCCAATAAAATTGTATTTAATTGATTCAATAAATTTTTCACGTATTCAGTCAGGTGGATTATGCATCATTAATCTGGCTTTTTTTTTAAATTCCAATTTTAAAAAGTGGAATGATAATTCTAAGCGTAACATTTTTCCTCAATCTAAGCCAAGGTTAATTTGATTCTCAATATCTTTTTATTACAAAAAGATATTTAACGCTGCTGATAGGATAGAATAAACTTGCGAGTGTGAGGTTAATTAAACATTGGGTCCATACTGCAATTTTAATACAAAATAAAAATTTAATCCTATTTTTTTTTTTATAGATTTTGGTTAATACTTCCTACATATTATTGATTTATTCTCTATTCAACCCAAAAACAATTGAGGCACTCCCCTTCACTCAATTTTTGTGTTGCTTTTAATAGTTCGGAAGTGCATCTCTTACGTACTTGACCGAAGATGAGATACTAGAATTTCTCGATCCAGAAATTGACTTGGATATATCAGAATCGGATGTTAATTGTATTTTGGAAAATAACGAAAATTGTTCTTCTGAAATCGATAGTAGACGCGAATCTGTCTTAGTTGTAGCTAACTCTGTTATCTCTGTTATCTTTTTTATTGGTAAAAACAAGGTGGTATAGAGTTGAAAATATTGTCTCAACGCAAGATATATCAGCTCAACTTGCAGTGCTCAGATGCAATGTTGAATACGCATTGCGTGTTTAAATTGCTTTGCTCATCCTTACTGGCGCATATCGGTATGCACTCCTATATTCTTGTTTTTCTTATTTCAGTTAAGTATTTGGTTAACATAAAATCTATCATTAATAGTGGAAAAAATTAAAACGTTCATAGTTCAGTTGATGCAGAATTTGGTCGCCCCAATTTCCGATCAATTATGTCTAAAGGTGCATTCCATAATGACTACTCGTAGTATGCTTCGTTTGGATGTGTCGAGTCGGCGATAAATATGTAGTAGCGACAAATTTTCTTATATGTGTGATATGTGAAACCGTTGGCAACAACTTCTTCCAATGTTTCACAACTGTCACAGTTTACGTCGTCACAATGACAACTAAACAATAGAATAGAAAAATAGAATGCAATAATTCGGTTTCAGTTTCTGGTTTATGCTGCAGCGCTCCCAACTGAAATGAAAACTATTCAGAAACGAGACGGTGACGAACGGCAACGTTTTTCAGTTTCAGTTTTCGTTTTCGGTGCCTATTACGGTGTATGCGTAAACGCACCTTTAGAAGGCCAAAATATAACAGGCGAACATTTTATTTGAAAATTTGACTTGAAAAAACTTTATGAAAGTAAACTTACATACTCGTGTATTGGAATAGTAAGCAAAAATAAAAATTTCATTCCGAAATTGCTGACTGTCAAAAAGAGGAGACCAGATTTTTTGCTACAAAATTCTTGCAGACATATTGTCTAGAAATAAACTAAATTTTCTGTCAGTGAAGACGATATAAAATTTGGCGGAAATACCATTTTGCCGGAATTTATAAAGAACTTTCTGAGTCGATCCCAATTTTTCAACTACTTTTTGATGAAGTCATTTTACAACATATAGTTGAGGAATCTAATTTGTATGCGAAGCAAAAAAATATTGAAGAGAGCTTTAGTTTGGAAAAAACTGATACTTACCTATTTATGGGCATACTAACTTTGTCATCAATATTAAATTACTCCAATATTCGCCTTCCATGGGACAGCAAAATTGGTTTGGACTGTGTAAAAGAATGCATGCATCAAAAAAATTTGAAAAGATACGATCAATATTTCATTTGAACAATAATTAAAATTTCATTGCCGATCAAACAGATTCTTGTTACGACAAATTATACAAGATTCGGCCACTGGTAGACTGTTTAAATGAAAAATTTTCATCCATTCCGTTAGAAGAACGCTTATCTGTTGATGAGCCAATGTGCGTAAGTAAGGCCTCGCATCATTTGAAACACTATATGCCTGCAAAGCCACACAAGTGGGGCTACAAATTATTTGTACTTTCCGGAGTATCAGGTTTTGCATATAATTTTGAAATATATACGGGTCAAGATAATTTATCGCATAAACGTTTGCAAAAAAAAAGACTTTTTATTATGAACCACAATAATTTCACAATCTTAAAAGTATGTAGTTGGAAATAAAAGGCTGAGGTCTCAGTTTTACTACAAATGTACTTTCGATTTACATGATATGATTGGTAAAAACCGATTATAGTGTAACGAAAAAGTGGTCTCAGATACCCGTATGATGAAATGTAATTTCTTCGGTTTGATGTTACATGGGACATTACTAGCTTATCATACCATTTTCAACAACGACGTGTATAAACATGAATAAAGTACTTTTGCTAACATAACAAAATGAGAGTTGAACAAACAAATTAAATGTGAAATTTTAAGGATGCTCTTAACACCCTACATCACACATCAAAATATATTAGTTCCTTAATGGTAACTTTTAAGATGTATTAAATCTTATAAATAAAAAAAAGTTTAAGTTCAAATCCTGTTAAATAAAATAATTATTGCTCTATCAGCTCAATATTGTATAGTGAACGGGTTTAACAGGGACTATTATTACATTGTCTAAATAATATCTAAATTTAAAAGTACCCTGCTATAGAGTGTACTTCTTATCGCAAAATCCATAATTTGTGTATAATTTTTGGTTCGAGTGATGTATTTGAATGCGTTTCTAATAGAAACATAATTAAACATAATAACAGCAACACACTTACATTCACACATAAAAGAAAACAAACGGACTCTTCGCAAGAGAGAGAAAGGGATAGAAAAACAGCCCCAAGAGTTATGTAAACATTTACAATTTATTGGTATAAGGCAAAATAATGGCACTCAGTCATACAAACCTCTTTTGCGTATATTTATCTACGAGAATGTGTATATAAAGTCATAACAAATCTAATAAACAACATATTATTACAATGAACACGTCCTGAAACAATTTATGTTTACAATAAATTTATTGAAATTTTCATTTGCATTAACAACACGCACCAGCCATTGATAAAAGGCCGTACAGCAAAACACTGCTTATTTTTAGCATAGAATGTGTTACGAAATGGTAATTAAGAACGCATGTATTTCATATTGATAACTCACTTAGGTGTGATGGTGTGTGTTCTTTAGTCAGGCATTTGAATTCTAAGGAGGCCTGAGCGTAAATTAATGATTAATGTTTAACAGTGACCTAACAAATGATTTATTAATTAAAGAGTATTTTAGCGAAGAAATTTCCGTTGAAATATCTTTAAACCTCGATGTTTAAAAATTTATAACAAATTGATTTTTTTTCTTCACTCAAATCTATGTAAAAAGATTAAAGTGCTGAAATCCTCTTAACGAATTAGTTTGAAAACATATGCCACTGAATATAAAATGCATATAAATGCATATAATCTGATTATGTCTTTACGTTAACCTTGGAATCAAATTAAAGTTTGTCAATGGAAAATCATACAAATGGAATTTAGCACAAAGCCTAAGATCACAAGGACAACAGATTTTAAAATTTAATATCGCTACATGTTCAGAAATAACACCAATACAAATACATTTATGATTTTGTTGGTAATTTCATTCAATTTCATTGGATTAAGTTATTTTAGTATGTTTCTGAAAAACTCACTTAATATATTTTAGTTCAATAAATATAATATTTCATTTAAAATCTAACAGAAGTCAAGGAAAGGTCCAACACAGGGTGCGAAGGACGGTCAAAATACGATTGTTCTCACAACTAATTGCCACTAATAAACTTGTGCTTTAATTTTTTCATGAGTGAGAAGAAAACGCAGCAACCACAAGCATTTACGTTCTCTCACAAATAAAATCATTTTCGATAATATCAAATAAGAAAAAACTTCGCTGCAAGCGTCGCCATATACGCCCTTTCGCAATCGTTCTTTTTTTACGAACGGTTGTTTTAAAAGTCAACAATAACAAATATTGAGCAGATTGAATTTTTAATCGTTTGTAATCGTTTGTTTTAGTGACATTTATTTCCAAAAAAATACAAACAAGTTCAAACCTTTCCATTTAAAAAAGATAAAACAAATATTTATTGAAAAAATTAATATATTTTATTGTTATTAATATTAAAATAAAATAAAAATGAAGGTAATAAAAAAGAAAATAAATATAATTTATAAAAATAAGTAAAAATAAAATAAAGATGAAGGAAATAATAAAGAAATTCAATAATAAAAGAAAAACAGCAACAATTTACTATTAATAAATAACTTTACTATTAATAAATTATTGATGGTGTCACTACTTAATCTAGAACGCTGTTTTGTGATTATTGTAGATAGCGCGCTGAATGCTCTTTCTACGGAAACTTGACTAGATGGGACAGCTAAAATAACTTCAGCAATCTTAAATAAATCCCTTTCTCTAATAGATAAGATTTTCGAATATTCGAGTATATCAGTAGCGAAAGGAACTCATTGGCCGTATGCTAAGTTGTCAAGTTTTTGTCGTATATTTGCACTATTTTGAGTTGTCCGTCTGCTACTGATCAAAATATTTAACTCCTCCTCTAAAATGTTAAATCGATCATTCCGTGACACTGATATATCTTCTTGGTGTTCACTTTCTGCATTGTTAGAATTTCTTTCTGCATTCAATGAGTCAATAGTAGTATTTGTTCTTAATATATGTACCTATAAATAAAATTAATTTCTATGTTTGGTAGTTAGATTTTTGTACTATGTACCATTGCACTTTTCTTTTGGTCGTCACTAATATAAGGGGAATCCAGAAAGTTAAATTTTAGATCAAGGTATAAACCAGAAAGGAATACATCATTGTCGAGTAATTTTTCTTTCCTTTTTTGCATAGATTCCAACAACTTCACTGCAAACGTGTTTTCTCCCATGTTTTTTAATTGGGCTTCACATACAAGGCAATCTCTATAAAAATCTCCGATTGTGTATTGTTCTGCTTGAAGTTGTTTAGTACATTGTGCCATTGAAGTAAATATATTTACGAAGTTTTCTATAAAGTTCCAATCAATTGCAAAGTCAATAGAAAACTCCACCTCATTTGCGTTAATATATTGTTTTATTTTCAAAAGGGCTTCCACCATTTCAAATGTTGAGTTCCATCGGGTTATATTGTCAATCGGTGACAAACGTATATCCCACTTCTTATACTAACTCTGACAATTTTTACAATTTTTCTGCAGTCTTCCAGCTTATTTTGTATATCCTTAAAAGAATCATGAACAGCCAATTGGATTGTGTGTGCAGCACATCTTACTACTGACAGTACGGAATTTAAATGATCGTGTACTAATTCGTAGTCATTATTCTCACTTTCAGAAATTGTTTCGAATTCATCATTTTGTAACTCTAGCAAGTCTTGCTATAAAAGTTTTGACGCTTTCAACATGTTAGCTCCGTTGTCCGTTGTAGTTGAATATATTTGAACAAGGTCAATATCATATTCATGCAAGCATTTCAAAATTGGATCTTTTAAAAAATTGGCTGTGTGTGTTTTTTTCAATTGAATCATTCCAATTGTGTTTATTACAATTTTGAAATCTTTAGTATTGAATGTTTATTCCTAATATACTCTTACCCATTCTGGTAGCTACATCGACTTTTAAGCTTATCATTTTGTTCGATAAACTTCGTTTTAATCTATTTTTTATGCTTATTGCAAACAGATGTATGTATTCGACGATATTTTTGGAACTTAAATTAATTATACCCTATACCACTATGTGGTTTGGGTATAATGACTTTGTGCTGCTGTTTGTAACAACCACAAATATTTAACCTAGACCCATCTTTAATTATACCGATCGAATCAGAATCACTTTCTGAGTTGATTTAACAATGTCCGTCCGTTCGTCCGTCCGTCCGTCCATCCGTCCGTCCGTCTGTGTGTCCATGTAAACCTTGTAATCAAACTGCAGGTCGCAAATATGAATATATTTTGACGAAATTTGGTATATAAGCTTTTATCGGCCATGGGATAAACGCTATTGAAATTGGTGAGAATCGGTCCATGTTCAGAGCTAGCCCCCATACAAATTACCCCTATGAAATCGACATAAATTGTCATAAGATCCAAATTGTCACATAGATCTTACTCAAATTGGGTTTATATGCGTTCATTATATCCATTAATGAGTAGTCCAAAAATGATACCTTTGGCCCCATATAGAGCTGCTTCCTGATCTTCACTTAAATCTATTAAAAAACAAAAATGTTGCACTGATTCTTCCCAAATTTTGTTTTTTATATATTTTTGCAAAATACAAGAGACTTTACCAAACATGATCAGGATCGGTCCATTTTTGGACATAGTCCCCATATAGATATAGCATCCGATATGAACTTTTTCATATCTGCAGCCAAAAAATTGATAAAAATCCCACTCAAATATGGTTTTTGCTTATATTCTATGTCCAATTAGTTGGGCCGAAGATTTAGGGTTTCTAAAGGCATGGTATAGGGTATCGTATAGTCGGTCTAGACCGACTATAATTTTCTTACTTGTTTTATATTGCTTTTCATGAGGTTCAATTATTTGCTTAAAATAAAGCTCATCATCAAAAATTCGGAACGGAATGTTTTTGACAGTAACCAGCCCAACACAACATTTAAGAAAACCACTTTTATTTAATTTTAGACCGAATTGGTTAGAACTTCGCCAACTGGAAACGTTTAGGTCACTTGTGGATGGAGCGATTTCATCAAAATTATGCTTGTGTACAACCTTATAATGTCTTTTAATATTTCCTAGTATGTAACCTTTAAGTTCTTTTTCACACACGAGGCACTTTGAACAATTTTTTAGTTATTATAAGAAATAAGGGTTTCCTTATTAATATATGATTTTCTACCCATTTTTTACTTAACAAAACACAAAACAAATTTAATTAGAAAAATATTTGATCACACAAACGTAACAAACAATTGAAAATTCAATCTTCTCATGAAAAATTTGTTTTCGAACGAATTTTAAAATGATAAATACTTAAAGAATTAACTGCTAACAAACACATTGCTTTTGTTTTCATTCATGAGAGACTATATTTAACAAGTGTTTGCAAATGCGCTCTATACGTGTGAATACTCTCTTTGTATACTCTCTCGTTTGAAAGTGTATTGATAAGATCTTTGCATACAGTCTCTCATGAAAGATAACAAAAGCAATGTTTTTGTTAAATGTTAATTCGTCAAGTATTTATCGTTTTGAAATTCGTTTGAAAACAACTTTTTCATGAGAAGATTGAATTTTCAAACGTTTGTTTGCGAATTTTTGCGCACCCTGGTCCAACATAATATTTAGTTTTCAAAGTACTTTAGTATGAACTTGCACATGAAGCTTAAAGAAATTAATTGAAATGCAATGGTAAACAATGCAAATTTATTTGAAATTTAGTTTTGTATCAAGAATAATATTCATTGTAGAAATTTAAACTCTTTTGGATTTCAATGATGTATTCGTTCCAAAATACGCTGTGTTGACTAAATCCGGCCTTCATTGGAACTTAAAATAATTGTTCAGAATTAAGAATTTAAAAAACAAACGTTGAAAATGATACACAGAATCGGGCTTACTTATTAAGTGTCGTAAATATTATGTAATGTCTGAAGAGTATAACTTAATAAACTTAAATTATATACTAAATACCTTAGTAAATAGAAAATAAATTTTAATCTCTTTTATAATTTCGTAAATTCTAAAAAAAATCAGTTAACTTTCCACCTGTAATGAAAGATTTTTGTTGACGAGTCACTGCAGTGATGAACTAACTACCAATAATATGTTTGCTGGCTTTTTCTCGATTCTAGTTCAAGAGATTATCCATTAGATATGCCTGAATGTAAGTCAGTTTAATTTCCTCTGATCTATACATCCTATATTGGAACATAATTAAAAAAACTAAAACATCCAATTCTGGTTTACCCCATAGCAACCATCCTGGGCCAATTTTATTTTCTGCTCTTTTTTACTCGAGTTCCATTTATTATTAATTTCTCTAACGTTGTAATGTATGTTGATGTCGTTGAAATTCTTCCCAGTAAGCAGAATTCTTCCCCATAAAATCCAATATCAAACTACAATTTTAAATAATAATCTCTTGAAAACAATCAATGAGACAAAGTAAAACTTAAAACTTCAACAAATGTTGAATCTGGTGCGAAATTGGTCCAAAAATGTGGTGTTAACAAAATAAAATTAATATCGCCTTTCTGCTTGTGATATTCCTACCTTGCTTAACGCAAATAAATTTTCTGTAATTATTGCAAAACAACATCGTGGTAGGCAATCAAATATGAGTAATTAATTTTTTCAAAAAATTTCTTCAAATTCCGTATAGACGTGTTGATTGAATGAAGCGTTTTTTTTTTTTATAACTGTAGAGAGTTAATCAATAAGATTATTTAAATTATTTCAACCTACAGGTATGTATTAATAACTGTTTAAATTTGAAGGATATATGTGTATTTGTTCGCTAAAAAAACATAGATGTAAAGGATTATCTATAGCAAAATTATTTTTCAAGCAAACTTGAATTTTGTTAAAGAATTTAGCTACTAATACCGCTAACTTCTATAGATGTTCCGTATGCTTTAGAAAGAACAGCTATTAGGCTTCAAAATAACAGAAAACATGGCTGCTTCTTTTGGCCGCTTTTTTTACTTTCAGTCGAAATGTCAATTTTAAGACAAGAATTGTTCAATGTTTGGCTAAACGCCCAAGACAACATAAATAAATCTGGTACCGTTACTGAATATATAATGGGTAAAATTGGCTTAACAGAAGTCAACAATGAAAAATTCAAAAAAGCAAAGTATAATGTACACAAATTTGTTAATGACCTTGGCGAGAAATGGAAAAATGCGAATAGGATGAAAAAAAAATGTCAAGCTAAATATGAAAAACGGCTAAATGGTGCCTTAGTTTTTGAGATCGCTGAAACGGATTCCGAAGTTGCTGTTCCCTCTGGCTCTGTTACTCATAAACCAAAAAGAGATTTTGGTGAAAAAAGTAAGAGGACCCAACTTTTAAATGTTTCTTCGCTTGTAAAAGCTAATTTGTGTGATGAATTGGATTTAGCAGCAAAAGTCAGTTTATATAAATCTGGTAAAAGAGATGCTGCGAAAATGTTAAATGAATTAAACGCCTCTCCGCACAGAGCGACTGAAATTAAAAAAAAAACGGTTTTCTGCACAACTAATATGCCTATTCCATATACTCCTAAAGAGACCTTGGCTTTATTTATCGATGGCGACTATAGTAAACACACATATAAGTTAATGCAAACAGGCGCCAAGAACCGAAACACAAACATATATCCAACGTACCATGTTGTAAAATCTGCGAAAGAAAAGTGCTATCCTCGTAATATGACCTTTTCGGATGTCTCAGCACAGGTTTCTTTGCAATGTTTAGTCGCTAAGACAGTTGGAAGTTTAGGAGAATTTCAAATTGATTTACTGGAACAAACTAAACTACTTGAAATGTATATGACTTACAAGTGGGGATGTAATCGAAGTAATGGTCACCCAAACTAAAAGCAAATGTTTACGGAAACTAATTCTGATAACTCCGACCAACATCTTTTTGCAGTATGTCTGGTGCTTTTACAACTTAAATCTATTAATGCTCTTTTACTATATATGCCGTCCAGCCTCCATAAAATATAAATACATGGAGCGGATAAAATTCAACAGTTTTCTTTACCGATTGGCATAATATCAGAATAGGCCTTAGAGTCAAGAAAGAAAGATATTAAAAATGAACGCAAATTTCATACACGAAATGTATCGCGTGAAAAAACGATGCAAGGTTTATTTCAATCTTTAATAGTATTATCGGATCCCATCATATCATCCATTTCAATAAAAAACTTTCAAATATCGAAAGTCGGAACCAATTTGCGCTGATGTAGTGTTTTTATTTTCTGAACCTGTCTTCCAAGAATTGAAAACAATGTAGACGGGGACCATTTAAATGATGAAAGCAGTGACCAGAGACGTATTTGACTATTTACGCTTGAGTTGTGAGTCACTAACTAGATGTACAATATATTGCAAAGTGCTTTTTAATAAAGTATAAAATTTTCAATTTATACCCTATACCACTATGTGGTTTGGGTATAATGACTTTGTGCTGCCGTTTGTAACCACCAAAAATATTTGACCTAAGCCCATCTTTTATTATAACGATCGAATCAGAATCACTATCTGATTCGATTTAACGATGTCCGTCCGTCCGTCCGTCCGTCCGTCTGTGTGTCCATGTAAAGTTTGTAATCAAACTGCAGGTCGCAAATATGAATATGTTTTGACGAAATTTGGTATATAAGCTTTGCTCGGCCATTGAATGCACGCTATTGAAATTGGTGGGAATCGGTCCATGTTCAGACCTAGCTCCCATACAAATGACCCCTATGAAATCGACTTAAATTGCCATAAGATACAAATTATCATATAAATCTTATTCAAATTGGGCTTGTATGTGTTTATTACATCCATTAATCAGAAGTCCAAAAATGATATGTAATGGACAACTCTTAGTCATAGGGCCCACATAGAGCTGCTTCCCGATCTTCACTTAAATCTATCAAAAAACAAAAATATGCACTGATTCTTCTCAAATTTTTTTTGTATATATTTTTGCAAAATTTAAGAGACCTTACCAAACATGGTCAGGATCGGTCCATTTTTGGGCCTAGTCCCCATATAGATATAGAATCCGATATGAAATTTTTCATATCTGCAGCCAAAAAAAATTAAGAAAAATCCCACTCAAATTTGGTTTTTGCTTATTTTCTATATCCAGTTAGTTGGGTCTGAGCGATAGGGTCTCTAAACGCATGGTATAGGGTATCATATAGTCGGTCTAGACTGACTATAATTTTCTTACTTGTTTTATTTTATTTTTAGTTTCGAAGTAACTTTTTATAACTTATTGAATTGTTTGAATTTAATAAAAAACACGTAAGAAAATTATAGTCGGTCTAGACCGACTATATGATACCCTATACCATGGTTTAGAGACCCTATCTTTCGGTCCAACTACTTCGATATAGAAAATAAGCATAGACAAAATTTGAGTGCGATTTTTATTAATTTTTTTGGCTGCAGATATGAAAAAGTTCATATCGGATGCTATATCTGTAAAGGGACTAGGTCCAAAAATGGACCGATCCTGATCATGTTTGGTAAAGTCTCTTGTATTTTGCAAAAATATGTACAAACAAAATTTGAGGAGAATCAGTGCAATATTTTTGTTTTTTTATAGATTTAACTGAAGATCGGGAAGCAGCTCTATATGGCGTCAAAGGGATCATTTTTGGACTACTCATTAGTGGATGTAATGAACGCATACAAACCCAATTTGAGTAAGATCTATATGACAATTTGGATCTTATGGCAATTTATGTCGATTTCATATGGGTAATTTGTATGGGGGCTAGGTCTGAACATGGACCGATTCTCATCAATTTCAACAGCGTTCATCCCATGGCCGATAAAAGCTTACGTACCAAATTTCATCAAAACACATTCATATTTGCGACCTGCAGTTTGATTACAAGCTTTACATGGACACACAGACGGACGGACGGACGGACGGACATTGTTAAATCAACTCAGAAAGTGATTCTGATTCGATCGGTATAATTAAAGATGGGTCTAGGTCAAATATTTTTGGTTGTTACAAACAGCAGCACAAAGTCATTATACCCAAACCACATAGTGGTATAAGGTATAAAAATATACTATGCGAGTTTCTGTATTATAAATTATAATACTACTAGCAGATTTCAGCCCTCAGCCATGGGAAATTTTACTTTTTCATTAAATAAAGATCCTAAAAGTATGATAATCAATTATAGCCAATTCACAAATCAACACAAAAAACAAACTCATTTTTATTACAAACACATTAACAAATTTAATAAACACACATATAGCATTGTATAATTTTATATATGTGATAGTAGCCACTTTAAATGCAATTTACCCAAAATAAAGGATAAATTTAAAAATCTGAAAATCTGGAAAACGACAAAAAAGAAACACCTTTCAAATGATATACGTCTGGTCAAAATCGGGATAAAACGGTAGAACAAAACATCAGTCACAAGAAATCGCCTAGCCTATTAATATTATAGATATAATTTATGCCAAGTAAAACGAGTGATGACACAAATCGTTTACTTATATTTTATTTTGAAAAAGTTGCAATAAGTGCCACGCCCCCTTAGATACCTCCCACATTTTTACGATATAGTGTCTCATATCGTTTACTTGTTGCATTTAAAATTTCACATTTCTAGGAGCTCTCTAAGTCGAATTATACACGCCAATTTAATCATTTGGTCAACTGTGCACTGTACGCTGCCAGACTTATGCAAATCTGCTCTTCAGGCAAAAATATGCAAAACTGAAAAATCGATATCATATATGTTCAGTTGTTCTGGAATGGATAACCCTCTTATCACTTAATCAATAAAATGTACAGGAGAAAACATGATAATCCATGTATTTGGTTCTTCTAGTAATTCTCGTACCAGTTTTGGAACAACATACTACAAAACAATGGCCGAGTCTTAAAAATGTTAAAAATGAACGACACAAAAATTATAAAAAGTCTGGTCTATTACCTACTTATAGCAAATATTCAGTTACACGGGCAGAATATAATATTTTATATTTCCATGGTGCTTGGTAAATAATTAGAAGAAAGCACATATTTCAAAAATTCATAACTACACTGTATTTTTAATCAGATCGGTTTCTGGCATTTCAGATTTCATCAGCGATTTATTGAATATTGTGATAGTTGTTAAGCTACAATTTAATAGATTGTTTCTATATGAAATTTTTCTACTTAGGGCGGCCGCGAGGTTTATTTTCAATACTAAACTTTATAATAATTTCATGGAAGCAATGAACATAAATTTTAAGAGAGTTACAAAATCTTTTCATAAATTTGTTAACTCACAAAGAAAATCAACTGGATATCCAAATTTAATGAATTATCTTAATCCTGAATTCGGAGATGATGTGGCAATTAGCGGTATTAACAAAATAATATCTAGCTATTTTTGCATGACGACCATTTCTTTAGTGCTCATTGGATTTTGCATATGGACACAAATGACACTGTTTCGGATGCTTTCATGTGAAGTGGCAGTTGAAGGTCTGGTAGAAGACCTTTCAGAGTCGAAGCTTCAAGATAGATGTTTATTGCTATTTTGGACGATTGGTGTAAGTTTTTAATATTTTGCCTCTTTCTTATGAAAGCTTCGACTACAGCTTCGGCCAATTCTCGCAGGAATAAATTTCGTATGTTGGGTTTCCGTTGATTCCAATACGAAAATTTGTTAGTTCGCAGCACATGCAGCTATTCCAAAGCTATTTGTAGTCAATGCTGACAAAAAATTATTGATTTGCCTTGCTTGAGTTCATGCGACGCAATTATCTATAATTTTTTTTTTGAAAACCGAATAAAGTTGTGCGTGCTTCCCGTTTTCTGTATAACTGAAAATCGAGTGAAATACAGGTCTTATTTTTTGGCAGAGTGCCAAATAAAGTTAGACAATTAGAGATAAGAGTTTCAGCCAATTCTCTAGATGTAAAGTAATTATGCATAGTTACATTGCGATTTGTCCCAAAATATGATGTACACAGAATTTCAACGAGAATCTCCCAAGTCCAACTGTTCTGGTGTTACCCACTTTACCTCTATATGGAATTCCGCCGAGTACGTGGGCTGTTTTAGAATCGCACAACCACTAAATTTTTTTTCATAATTTTGAGGTTTTGATGGCATATATTGAATAAAAGAACACTGGCTGCGACAGGGTATAAGCTGTTCATTTACAACAATATTTTCTCTGGGCATATAATCTGTTTCGAAGTTATGGTTTACCATTTCCCAAATAGCTCCAATTGGCGCCAACTTATCACTTTTTCGTCTGTTGCTTCTAGAATCTTTATCGTCAGAACGCATAAATTCAAGTATTTCCATGAATATTCTAACACCCATTGTTGCTTTGAAAATTGTAATGCTGTATAATCTATCCCAAAATATTCGGTAGTTTTGAGCATTTGGTTTCATATGACCAGCTGTATTGGTTTCCACTTTTTTGATTGACCATATATTGTTACTGCTTCTTTGTTCGTTTATTTTAAAGTCTGCTCACAGACTGTCTCATCAATAAATATTTTTAACCTACACCAGATGCTATCCATTGACTTTCCTGGTTTAATTATATCCGCCTTTTATGGTACTCACAGGTATATAAACCTGTTCGCTTTCGATTTCCGATATTTCATTTCAGAATCTGCTGCTTGATTAGCTTTGTCTTCAATTAAGTCAATTTCGTCGTCGGTCCAATTCTCTAAAATCTCTTATAATTGCATTTTGCTCAGTGGTATATATGTTATATCAATTATATCAACAAAGAGGACTTACCAAAATTATGCTTACTACGATTACTTTCATTCGGATTCCATTGCTATGATCAGCCTTCTTTGACTAAGTGTAACTTTTTTAACCAATTATCTACAGAATTTTCCCAGTTACGTTTTCTTTCATTAAAAACTGAATACTTAAATACCGACATTTTAATACGAAATTATTTGGATATTATACATATATGTGAAATACTGTACCAAGACGTATGATTAATAATAAATATAACTTTTTTGAATGCTCATACGCATTGCTTTGAATGTGTTTATGATGCAAAGCGGGCTAACTAACAAATGTTGTCCAGCGAAGTTCCTTCTGAAGAACTTATCAACGGTGAAACAATACGAAAAAAAATATATACTTTGAAAAAATATATACTTTGAAATATATACTTAGAAAATTATTTTATATATTTATTACCTTCTTACAAACTACAAATAAAATCAATTATTTTTAAAATAATATGAATAATATAAACACAAATGTTGTCACGCGAAAAATACCAATTAATATTTTGATAGTGTTTTATTAGAGACTAAGAAAATTTATTGGTGGGCCGAATTTACTAGAAACACAACTTTGTCCATTTATTTCCTCAATAAACTGCACCAATAGCAAACGGTTTGTATAGGGTAAAAATAGGTAAATAATATTTTTTTTATATGTGATACGAGTATGTATGTATGTACGAGTCTGTATGCCACAGCATAGCGGTTGAACCGCAAAATATATCTCCATAATATGCAGTGGAATCGGATTGGTAGGGGGGGATACGTCGCATACAAAATAAGAATTCAATATCGTATGTTTCGAGATTTATGTTTGGGAGAGCTTTGCATATTTGTGTGAGGTCGTCTATGAGTAGCTGTGCCGGAAATGGATGCAACTGGGTAATTGAACGTGCCACCTTCCTCACAGACTGTATTTTGAATATCCTATATCTTGTGTTGAAAACTTTATTCGGCGAAAGGTATAAATAATGGATGCTCTAAAATTCAAAAATTAATTATCATGAATTATTGTCAGAAAACCCTTGAACCAACCACAAGAGCCACTAAAACACTTATCACTTAATCCTGATAAACACCGCAGAGCGGAAATATTTCTAAAAAATAAATAAATATATATTAGTTATTTTCAAATGTATTTCATCACCGCCAATTTCATTACAAAAACAGCTTCGCTCATGGCCAATTGTACGTAGGCTGCTCCATACAAGGAGCATTTTAGAAACATATTGATATACAGCTCACTCCGTATTAAAATACATAACAATTTTTGACGGGTCAGCTAGTTTTTATATATTATTTATTGTTATTAAAACTTATTATTGCTCTTTTAAACATTTTCTTTTAATTGGATTGTCTACTTAGAACAGATCACTTAAGGTTCGTGCCCAAAGGATTGTTCCATTGTATTGCCATTAATTAAATTTTTTTTAAGTATACTTGAGAATATGGTATATTTTTGAAATCTTTAATTTAATTTAAGATAATTCAATTTAGTTTATTTACTTTGAATTCCTATACAACAAGACTTATAATCTTATGATTAGAGTAAAGGAGGAGTAATAGTCATTTAAAACATTTACAAGTAAAGCTTAAAATTTTAAACAATAAATAAAAACAGATAAAATAAGTTTAAACAAAAAATAAAAAGTGAATCGTAGTTATACAACAAATGAAAATGGAAATAAATAAAAATAAAATTAACAAATAAAAAATTATTTAAACTTTAATTTTAACATAACATGTTTATGCAAGACTATAAAAATCAAAAAGGGACCTTATATATAAATTGTGTGTTGGAAGGTGGAGCTCCAAAGACGTATAGAGTGGATAAAAAAATGCTATTCAGATTTTGTTGATGAAAGAAAGTTTTAGTTGAGTTTTGAGGTGCGCGGTTCGAATTATTGTACACTGGATTTAGAACTTTAGTGCGCCTGATCAGACAATGCTTTCTGGATGCGCATTGAGTTCAAAGTTAAAATATGAATTTGTATGTGAAAATTATAAAAAAAATATCATTTTTCACAAAAATTTTGATATTAGTAATTGCGCTTCAGTTAAATTAATCGATAAACCGTAATCTGGAGTAAATTTTGTTTCCAATAATATAACAAAATCTATTATCGGTTGAAAAACGGCCAAGTTATATAAGGTTCCCCAGGCATTAAATGCGTCACAGACCACTTGATTAAGAAAATCGAGCCCACATTTTTAAAGACATTGAAATAATCTACAACGACAACATTTTTGCATTCTCCTGATCCCAAAATGATCTTATATAAAAAATTTTGGATCTCGTCTATTGCTATGCCATTCTAAATTAATGTCAAAACGTTACGTTTTTTTTCAGCACTATTTCAAAATCTCCAATTTTACTTTTTCAAAAATTTTGTTGAAGAAGTTTTCCGAAATCAACGATTGGATTTTAAGGTCTTATTACCAAAATATTAGATGAGTGTGTTAAAGCGCATGACCAAAATTGCAGTCACGAGTATATAAAAACTATGGTTTTTATGTCTCTTCATATCATTTAATAAAGTAAAAGACTATGTTTTTATTTTTATATCCATATGTTAAAAACTATTTATTTCGTGTCAATTATGATTTTATTTATACAATTATTTTATTATAACTTATGTTATTTACTATGAATCACTTATTATAGTTAATGTTCAGTTTTTATTTTACAATCATGTTTTGTGCTAGTTATTTAATTAGCTTACAATTGTAATTTTTATTGTTATGTACGGATCGCATTTATTGCTGGATTGATCTACTTCGCAAGACTGATCACTCGTATAATTTTACTGCCTTGTTTATTCAAATTGAAGTTATTCAAATTAAAATTTGAGAGAAAGAGAGCAATCAAAATTACTACTAATTGTTACTTAAGAGTAATTGAGATTTTCCTTCGTGTACCACTACAAGTGTAACAGAGATAGACGCAGGTTTAGACATCACGGCCGCCCTAAGTAGAAAAATTTCACATAGAAACAAGCTCTTCAATTGAAACATAATAATTATCACATGTTCAATTAAATCACTGATGAAGGCTCAAATGTCAGAAACTAGTCTGGTTAAAGGTCAGTGTAGTTATGAACTTTAAATATCTATGTTTTTTTCTTCTCTGCCATGCTAAAATTTTTCTTAGTTCTTAAATGAAAATCAAAAAATCTCCCATAATGTTCACATTTAAAATGAATTTATATTCGAGGGTCTTTACGGTTTTTTTTTTTCAGTACTTATGCTCCGTTGTAAAGCTAATAGCTTTGCTTTATACGCTATTCTTTAAGATTTATTTATTTCTATATTTTAAGACTAAATAACTTAATGCTCCAACATATTCACTCTTTAATGATTTTTAAGCAAGAGTTGTTTCTAACACACCATGTATGAAGAATATATGTTGGTTATGGTCATAAATATAAAATTAACCTTAAGATTCGAGTACCTTTATAAAATACAAAAATAATAAAAATTTATGTTTAACTCTCAACATTCACAATATGTAAAGCCACTAAGGCATACAATATGCAAACAATAGCATTGAAATATACACGTCATATTCATACCTACCAAGAGATTCGTATTAATATTAATAAAACAAAAATTAAGGTAAATAAGAATATAAACGAATTTTTACGATTATGTACAATAATCGTATTTTCCCCATGAACATTACTTACCTATAAACATATATTCATATTTGCATACAAAGCATATATATATATATACAAGTATATACATACGTATATGTACATATAAATAAATAAATATAACCATGAAAGTCGGTCATTTATTTGTTGGTATATCGTTTGAAGTTTATTCAAAAAGTTGATGGCCGTTAAAGATAAAAACTTACCTACATAATCCGTATATAAGACAACAATTGCTACGTTGTGCTCTAGTAAGTGAGTTTAGAGGGTTGCATATTTGCATGATAGTCGCAAAATATTTTTATAATTTTTTTTTTCTTTCCAATTAGAGTTGCCATTTAAAAAATGTTTCAATATGATTTGTATATAAAGTGAATTTGAAAAATCTTTGGAAATTGAATCGCTTACAAAAATATTACAAAAAATTAATAATTTAAAAAAATGTTAATTTCCAAAGGCTACATGAGTTTACAAAAAACTTAGGCTCATGGTGCTACTTTACGAAAGCCAACAGTCTCTAATGCAAAGTTCCAGGGAATTGTCACGGAAAAGAGTCTTAGTGAAATGTAGTCCAAATCTCCGTTAAAAATAATTTCGCCAAGAGCATTTTACCACCAACTGAGGCAAGAAGTGATATTCAGCTAAAGTCACAATCAGCCATACTACCTTAAAAGTCCATTTATTTCATTTTAGCTTATAATTTAAAGTACAAATAATGTATTGATTTAATATCCTTAGATGTGCATCTGAGATTTCCCTGCTTGTTCTTTCAACGTCGGCAATTTAGAGTTAAAATCAAATAATAAATCGTGTAATGGCCGTACCATTCTCCAGTGTTACCATTTAACATTTTGATCCAGCCGACTAGTATATGACAATGAAACCTAAGCATATTTTACACACCCATTGCACTCAATACACATATCGCACTTGTACCTCTAAAGTGAGTCAACTCAAAATTTTTCTATTCTCACTTTTTGCAAGAAAACGCAGTGGTCATTAGTGTGGGCTTAAAAAAAAAGTGTTCAAACTCTCGGTCTTACCCCCTAAAAATATGCGAATAGCAAAAAAACTGAGATATACAAAGTTTTGGGCCAATCAAAAAACATTTAGTCGTGCCTCAACGTGATTGAAAATTTCAAGTGTTTTGTATGGGGAAAATATGACTATTTTCAGATTTTACGAAAAGTTCGTTCTATAGATCATCCGCTCGTAAAATTTATTCAAAAGAATATGAAATATAAAATTAATTCTATTTATTTTGGTGTATTTAAGGATGATTTAGTGTGCGATGAAAATTGTTTTCTGTAATCACATACGACTTGCAGTAAGTATTGCTTTTCTTTAATTTTATATTAATATATTATTTTTATATATCATATTCTTTTGAATAAAATGTATTTTATAGGCTTTGGGCCATTTGTTGGTCTTCTTATTTTATTTAGAAAAATATAGATGGTTTTTATACATCAAATAATTTTATAAGAAAATTGGTTAAAAGTTGTTTTAATTTATATTCGCGAGCAAAAAGCAGATAATTGCACCAAAGATATATCACAATGGATTATTTTGATCCCAGGAGCACTGAATCCTTAAATAAATAAAAAATAACCGAATTATTTTTCTTAAATGCTAAATGGTGATTTCATCGAGTTTAACAGAAAAACTCGTTTTCTGTCATTTTTTATTTAAAAATATCTTAAAATCCAAAGCTTGGCCTTGGCAAATAATAAGTTAAAATTCTCGGATTTATCCCAAATTTTAGGAGCGAAAGTTCATCATATTTGGTTTTTATATTTTAAGCATCGCATCCAAAAGTTCAACAGCGCTTATAAAATTTTTGAATTTTTTGAATAAATTGTCTTATAATAGCAATTGCAAAAGCGTTAATGGGGTCATATTATTTTTTTCCGAAACTCTAGGCTATTATGATAAAACATAACATTTAAAAATAGAAAAGTGATGTATTTTTGATACAAAGTATTTCGAAAGAGTACATTTACAGAATATTTTACTAAAATCCCAATTTTCTCGAAATCCGCAAAAATAAAATCTTAGTCAAAAAAATTCTGGCATAGGGATTTACTTAGAAATTCGCACATTTAATCTGTAAGTTGTATTTAATAGAACCGTATATTCTAAGATGCAGTTTTTTAAATTTTGTTTAAGAAAATTATTTAAAACTTTAAAAAACAGTTTTCAAAATTTTATAAAAAAAATTTCCCATTTTCGGTCTCAATGCGCAATAGGTTAACAACGTGGTAATATCGCAATACTTCATATCTGAGTACAAATAAGTATAGAGACCAAAAAGAAATAATGGCTTTAATCAATTTCTCAAAGTTGAAAAAATGCCATCAAATTTCATGAGCTAGTTTTTTTAGCACAAAAGTGGTCTGGAGCATTTGCTATTTCTAGGCGAGGTTTTATTCGATTTTTCAGCTTTATAGATTTTTGGAAGGATAATTTAATGCTGATCTCGAATTATATAACAGCTTGTCGGAAAAATTAATTATAGAACTTTTCGTAAAATCTGAAAAAAAACTCATATTTTCCCCACATAAACACATTTTAAATTTTCAATCGCGTTGAGGCACGACTAAATATTTTTTGATTGGCCTTTAAAAATAAAGCACATACTGAGAAACTAGACAAATTAAACTTTCCGACGGTATGTAAATGTTTCTTGATTGTCCCAAAACTTTGTATTTCTCACTTTTTTTGCTATTTGCATATTTCTAGGGGGCGGTCCAGTCAATAACTCACAAATTTTTTTTTAGACAACCCTTATGTACGGGTACATAATCTCCCATTTTATTCCTATTTTTATTTTTTATTTATTTCTTTATTTTTTTATTTATCAATATTAGCTTGCAATCCCAATATTGTGGTGGAACGTTTAATATCTATTTAATATTTTGCATATTTAAAAGCATATATTTTTCATAGCATTTTTGACGGTGAGTTAAGACCACATCCAAGGCATTGTTTCATTAGAAGTAATGAAAATGAATAGCTTCACTTTTTTGAATTTACAATCCATTGAAATTTTCTTTTAAATCTCGTTAATACCAGTAGCACATGTTCTTAAATGAAAGTACAAGTAGCAAATGTTCCAATTTTTTACCAGACTGTTAAAACAAGTAAAAATATCTCAGCAATTTCTCAATTCAGAAATATATGGCCAGTCTATAGCAAAACCATACCGGTGTTGTGAATTTTTTGTAAAGATCTAAAAGCAGACACTCAATTCTTTGTCCTTTTTTTATGACATATAAAGCTGTTCATCTTGTTTTTTTATTTTAGCATTAAGATTATGCTTGGTTGAATAATGTTACTGGATGTATACATCCATACAAATTACGTACAGATTCAGGCCATGCTTTTGTTTGCTTATGTATCTAATGGTCATAGTCAAAGTACTACTCATGTACAACAACTCATGATTATTAAAGACTTAAGTTACCAATTCATATATACGACATACAGGAAAAGAGTATGTTCTACATTGTATATATTTACATATATCTATGACGACGATATGAAGAGTTATGTTAACTTTGATGTTTGCCATGGCTTACCCATTATAGATGAGGGGTGGCCAAGGAAAATGTATACACTATGCCCACTACTTTAATTTACTACAAAAATGGATTTGCCAGCAAACGGATGAACTTTTGTAAAGTGCTTCTACATACTTCGTAATGTAAGGGAATATCTTCATGGGAATCTTCAAAAAACAAGGCTTGGTTAATAAGTTCTATAGAATACCGTGTTCGTTCCCCTGACCTGTAATAGTAATACCTTTTAAAATAAATACTACAACAGAAATCGATAACTGAAATTATTATTAACCCAATTAAGAAACTATGAAAAAACTATGATATATTTAAAAAAAAAAAAGAAAACTTATGAAGCACCATTTTAATGACCAGAATGGTAAACAATTTGAGGTTTGAGGTAGGAATTAAAGTTTATGTAGATTATTTTACAACTAAAACACTTTTATGGATCACCCTGTATGAAGCAATTCATTTCCTTTTATTCAACGAGTAGTGCTTTAGTCGTATGAGTTATTTTTCCATATGATTTAATGCACGTATGTCTTTTGGCGGGACTTTTTATTTGATTTGTTGCTCTCTATCATTATGTTTATTTCCTCGTTCTGCTGACTTGTTCTTTTTTATATCATCTTCTAGAAGAGAATTGTATAACACTACGAGTTTTTAAAGTCTATAATTTAAACAAGCATACGTGGTATGTTTAGGTCACAGAGAAAACCGATTATGTTACAGAATTTTTTTCATTTCTTTATTTTAGCAGTTATTTTTTTCTTTTCTTTATTTTAGCACTTTATTTTAGCACAGTACGTCTTGAAATTCCAAAAAAGTGGCTGTCACCCTAATGAGGTTGCATCAAATAATTTTGGTAGTTATAAACGCCCACATAGTGGAAAAGTTATAGAAACAGGATAACTTTGACAAAGGTATTTAGTTCAGCACGGAATTTATAGTTGTTGGACAATTTAACACGTTCACTGCCCACTACGAGTATACTCGAGGTTGGCTTCTAAGCAGGGATGCCCACTACGAGTATACTCGTAGTTGGCATATGATTTGTAATAGTTGATTTAATTTTACTGTGTAGTGAGTTAGAATCTGATATTGGTTTGGGCAACGGAGAAAAACTAGAAAAACTAAATTTCATAGATATTTTATCCATAACTTTCCCAGAAATTTTGAAAACAATCTGAATAATCCATTAAAAAAAAAATCATGTGAGTCCGATCACAAGGGAGATGTGTAAACATCTAATAATTAAAGAAAACATCAACATCAAATATTCCAGTGCATAAAAAATAAGTCGATTATGCTGTTTTCTGAAATTCAATTGATGTTTTCTGAAATGCAATTGATGTTTTCTGAAATTCAATCGATGTTTTCTGAAATACAGTTAATGTTTTCAGCAATTCAAATGATGCTTTTTGAAATTCTATTGATGTTTTCTGAAATACTAATTATGTTTTCTGAAATTCAAATGATGTTTTCTGAAATACAATTGATGTTTTCTGAAATACAATTGATGTTTTCTGAATTTCTATTGATGTTTTCTTAAATTCAATTGAAGTTTTCTGAAACTCGAATGATGTTTTCTGAAATTATATTGATGTTTTCTGAAATTCTATTTATGTTTTCTGAAATTCAAATAATGTTTTCTGAAACTCGAATGTTTTCTGAAATTATATTGATGTTTTCTGAAATTCTTTTTATGTTTTCTGAAATTCAATTGATGTTTTCTGAAATACAAATGATGTTTTCTGAAATACAATTGATGTTTTCTGAAATTCTATTGATGTTTTCTGAAATTCTATTTATGTTTTCTGAAATTCAAATGATGTTTTCTGAAATACAATTGATGTTTTCTGAAATAAAATTGATGTTTTCTGAAATTCTATTGATGTTTTCTTAAATTCAGTTGAAGTTTTCTGAAACTCGAATGATGTTTTCTGAAATTATATTGATGTTTTCTGAAATTCTATTTATGTTTTCTGAAATTCAAATGATGTTTTCTGAAACTCGAATGATGTTTTCTGAAATTATATTGATGTTTTCTGAAATTATATTGATGATTTCTGAAATTCAATTGATGTTTTCTAAAACTCTAATGATGTTTTCTGAAATTATATTGATGTTTTCTGAAATTCTATTTATGTTCTCTGAAATTCAAATGATGTTTTCTGAAACTCGAATGATGTTTTCTGAAATTATATTGATATTTTCTGAAATTCTATTGATGCTTTCTGAAATTCAAATGATGTTTTCTAAAACTCTAATGATGTTTTCTGAAATTATATTGATGTTTTCTGAAATTATATTGATGATTTCTGAAATTCTATTGATGATTTCTGAAATTCAATTGATGTTTTCTAAAACTCTAATGATGTTTTCTGAAATTATATTGATGTTTTCTGAAATTCTATTTATGTTCTCTGAAATTCAAATGATGTTTTCTGAAACTCGAATGATGTTTTCTGAAATTATATTGATATTTTCTGAAATTCTATTGATGATTTCTGAAATTCAATTGATGTTTTCTAAAACTCTAATGATGTTTTCTGAAATTATATTGATGTTTTCTGAAATTATATTGATGATTTCTGAAATTCAATTGATGTTTTCTAAAACTCTAATGATGTTTTCTGAAATTATATTGATGTTTTCTGAAATTCTATTTATGTTCTCTGAAATTCAAATGATGTTTTCTGAAACTCGAATGATGTTTTCTGAAATTATATTGATATTTTCTGAAATTATATTGATGTTTTCTGAAATTCTATTTACATTTTCTGAAATTCAAATGATGTTTTCTGAAACTCGAATGATGGTTTCTGAAATTGTATTAATGTTTTCTGAAATTCTATTGATGTTTTCTGAAATTCAAATGATGTTTTCTTAAATTATATTGATGTTTTCTGAAATTCTATTTATGTTTTCTGAAATTCAAATGATTTTTTTACGATTTTTTTGTATGAGTTTTTTTAATGCGGTCCCTAACCCTCGCACAAAAACAGGTTTGAGTGTATTTTTTTATGATACGATTTTCCTACGCTTTTCCTTATTTGGATGACGGTATTATATATTGCATTTTATATTAAGATGTCGTCATGTGTTAAATTGATTTATAATGTACAATGGAACTTAAAGCTATTATTAACTAATTAAATTTAATTAAAATTTCAACTAACAAAATTTATTTATATTATATCCTAGTTATTGGAAAATATTCCAAATTTATATCAATTTAATGCTTAGTAAGAATCAATTTAATGCTTAATAGTAATAATTACTAAAAATGTTTATTAATGAAAGTTGTTAACATATAATTGTTTATATGGTCTGAGGCGTTGCCAACTAACTATATTGAAAAAAGTACGAACAAAGACAACCATGTCAGTTAACACTGCTTTTGCTTTTGTACGTAATAAAAACAGAAAAAAAGATTTCTTTAGAACTCAAATAAAACTTAAGAAAATACAGAAATATTTTGGTGGAATTCCACAAATCGTTGTGGTTTGTGAATAAAAACTTAATTATAGTTTATTGAGGAATAAAGTATTTATAAAAATACACATCAAAAATTACACAAAATGCAGTCGGCTAGTAAAATAAATAATGTGTACACTATTTGACAAATAGTTGGTCAGGTAGTGTTCAAGAAAATGTTTAAAAAGAAAAAATGGTATCAAATATTTGGTCTATGGAGCTAATTTGAAAATTAAAAAAAGTGTTAAAAACACGAGTTACTTAGGTTTGTCTCTCCTACCACAATTCCAATTTCGAATGCATTGGGTAATTGCCCATGAACAGTTTCTCTTGAAAATATTTTTTCACCAATACAATCATAAGTCACACAGCGTTATCTCCTTCAGCTCACACCGATATAAGTTACGCTGTTTTTGTGATTGTATTGTGAAATAGAAATTTACCCCCCTGCGCGTATAGATGTTTACACATCAAAAACAATAATACTATGTAGATCATTACTGTAATCTAATTACAAACCAGAAAAAATCATTATTCTTTAATTTTTGATATCAAAAAGATTTATTTCAAATAAAAAAAGACATTTTCATATTCACTTTAGTCTTAAATTCAGATACAAAACATAAAATAGCGTCACTAGAAAAAACATAAATAAATTGTATTTATTTTAATTTTATATTTTAATATTAATTTTAATTTTAATTTTATAAGTAAAATTAGAAAATTTTATCGGAAGAAAATAAAAATATAATTTTAGATATTTTGATGAAAAATTTTAAAACAGTCTTCCACGCATAAAGCTGGTTTGTCTGCATATGATTCGCAAAAGTAATTTCCTTTCGACGTTTGGCCTTTCTACAAAATTGGCATGATTTTGTTGGATTTTTTTTTTTTGCCAGTTGGAGGAAGGACTTGTAAATAATGCATTTCTGATAACTGAGAACTGATACCAGGGTGCCTAGTTGCTAACCTAGAAGATGCTTCTACTTCCGTACCTGATGGTCCTGGGGTCCTTGTGGTACGCATTTTATCTCCAATTAAATGAGCCAAAAATTGTTCGCGAAATTGCAATGATGTAATTTTTTTTTGGTATTTGGTTGGTTGGAGTACATAATATGTATATTCATTTTATTTCAAAGAAATGGATGCCAAGTTTCCTATACCATCGTAGTGTTTTTCTCAAACATCAATAATAAGAAATCATCTGATCGGATTTGTCAATTCCAGACATTCCATCAATATAATCTTTTATTTTATTTGGTTTTTTTTTAAACTTTCCCATTTTTATTTGTATAGTCTATCATTTCAACTTTATGCATGTTAGAAATTGACAGCACATCTCGCTTGTCTTTCCATTTGCATACCACAACACTATCAGATCTCATCCATGAATGTTGACCACGTTTCAATTTTTTTGCTACAAGCTCTGTCGGATTCTCTTTTCAACTGGACCTATGACTACCACATGTATAAGTAGAACGATCAGTAAGTGTTTTTGTTAATGATACTGAACTATAAAAATTATCAGTATAAAGACTGTGTCCTTTGTCAAGAAATCCGTCCATAAGAGTCATTACCACTTGCGAAGTAAGACTTAGTTCGCTGGATGGATTTTTTGATTTTCCGCAATATATTTGAATTTTTTAGACATTGCCATTGGCTTCGCACAATTCATATAGTTCTACTCCATATTTATGCCGTGTGCTTTTTTTATATTGGCGAAACATTAATCTTCCACGCCAAAGCACCATTGAATCATCAATGCATAATTTTTTTCCACGATAATACATTGTGTTCATTGTATTATTGATGTGATTCAGAATCGGTCTTATTTTATGTAATCTATCCGTGGAAGCTGTTGGATCATTATTACCTGAAATCGATTACGACCCATTATACTTCGCCAAAATGGTACATTGTAAAATGCACTAGTGTTCCAATAATGCTCAATAGTTGGAAGCGAAAATAGGCCCATTTGGAAAAGCAATCCTAAGAATACTTTCATTTCAGAAACATCACATTCATACCGGCGTTTAAAACGAGATGATCTGCGAACGGTACCCACTTTTGCGATTTCTTGTGTAGCATATCTATTAGTTTCTTCCACTAATGACTTCATAAAATTATCGTTGAAAAGCAAATCAGCAAAACATGTTGGTGAAAGCTCTTGCAAAGAAATTTTTACTCCTTGCTTATCATGAAACTCGAAATTCGGTGGTTCTTGCGGAACATTTGTCCAACCGTGTTGATATACCTGTGGTACAGGTGCAGATTGATTTGGTTTCGTGGGGCCAATCTTACGTGTAACTGCAGGGCTTTCTAAATCTGACACGCTTTCTTCAGAAGAACTTACCTCATATTCAGAATCATCAGAACTACTAAAATCCATTGAAAATCCATCTTGGAATACATCGTAATCGTCATCGGTATCATCTATCAATATTTTTTCAATTTCATGTGTACTTAGCGACATATTCTAAGTAATGTATTTATATTAATATCGAGTATATTTGAATATTTTTGAATATTTATATTTATATCGAATATATTTGCTCAAATAATAGATAAAATATTTATTGACAATTTACTTACCATGATAAAGAACTTATAATATAAAATTATAGAGAAATTATTCAACCAATAGTTCACATATACATAACTTAACTATTCACAACAAACGACACTAAGTAGAAATTAATAATCACAAAACACTGCAAAATTACAAATACAAGTTAACGCATTCAGTGAATACTCCTAATAATTTGCACTTAAATTGAAACTGAACAGAGTTCAGTTACCGGCACCATTTAATTCTAGCTGACTCAAACTACACAACAACAATTGAACACAACAGAGTTCAGTAACCAACACCATTCAAATTCTAGCTGACACAAAATACACAACAACAAACAAACACAACATAGCTCAATTAACGACACCAATAATATTTATTAAAATTAAGTTATAAAAAATCAATAACCAAAATTGTTACCAACACCATTCTAGCTGACACAAAATACACAACAACAAAACAACACAACAATACTTAAGCAAAACCTAATTGTTTATAAAAAATCAATTGTAATGTAAACTTAAGTAAATTTTTATATAAAAGAAACAAATATTCAATAAAGAAGTTAGTTCTATTTTGCATCCACAACCACAATCGTTTTCTTACATATACAAATATACATATACATACAAAAAACTTGTAACAATTCGGGACTTCACAAAATTCAGAAAACACTGCAAGATTATGAAAATTACCGCAAATATACAAAAAACTTATAAAAATTCGGGAACTCACAAAATATTTTTATTGCTTTCTTATTAAAAACGTCTCCATTGCCAAAATACGAGTTAACTCGTATGTCTTGCTCTACGAGTTAACTCGTAGCTGGCAATGGGAACTAAAAGTGGATTTTCCATTCCCATTCCTTTTTTTTTTTGCAAAGATGAAATCTGAATTCAATTTAATATATGTATGCACAGAAAATCATACATTTTAATTTTTTTTATTTTATGGAAAATTGGTGTTGGCAAATAGCTTACACTCAACAAAAACGAGTGGGCAGTGAACGTGTTAAAATTGAGAAAATACTATAAGTAATTTTGACTTGAAAAAGAGTATCAAAGGTTTAAGCACTATAATTCTATTTTTTTCTTTTATTTGTAAGTCATTGACTATTCTTAATTGATCGTGGTTCACAGCTTTAGCTTGAGTATAATATTTCTTACTTCTTGTTTCGATTTATTGTCTGTCTCGCCTCTTCACTCCAAAAGTTCAGATTTGGCCTGTGAAACACAAGCAATAATAAAACCTCATCAAAATGAGATTTTAAATTTACTGCCATATAGTACATCACAATAGTTTAACAAAATCCAAATATAGAATATGTTTTAGTATTCAGACAGCATACTCTGGAGGCTACTTTATATTATTAACTCACACGTATTTTAACATTGTTATCAAAACTTTTTTTTATTTTGCAAAATTGTCAAATTAAAGCAAATTAAAAGGTATTACAGTATTAGTTTTAATGCCAAACCTAAATCCAATAATCGCATTGCAAAAACAAACAAACAAAAAAAACTTTTGCCAACAGTATGACAAGAAACGGTTGCCGTTTTGCAACATTAAAGAAAATCTCTTTTGAAAAATTCCTCAAATAGAACAATCGACTTAAACTGCTATGGTCAGGTTCAAATGAAAAAACTTACATAAGAGAAAAAGAAGTAAAAACAAAAAAAAAAAAAAAGTTAAAGCTGACACGTAGATTTATAGTTGTTGTTTTATTTTTCATTCTTTTTTTTTTCTTAAAACCTGCATGTGCTCAGAAAGTATGGCTTTTATAAAATATACAAATGTTGTTTAAACTGAAACAAAAGTAAAATATATCCTTCTATGGGTTTGAGCTTCAAAATTCCTTTAATTATTAGCTGAGTGAAATCCTAGATCTAACTGAAATTCAAATCGCTTATTTGAATTTCTTTTTGCTATTGTAATTCCGTAAATCTCTTTAGCGCATTGTTCTCTTTTTTATGTACATTATTTCATGTCTCTAGTTTATATTTTTCTTATTCTTTTACTTAAGCAAACTATATTTAAAGTTCTTTTGTATTCGTACAAGCTAAATACCTTAAAATAAAACAAGGAGTATTAAAAAAAAAATATCGTATAAGAATCGAACAAAAAAATATGAAAAATATATGGAAGGACACTTAACATGAGGATAAAAAACGACTTTAAATCTTTTGCATCACGTGGGCGCTTTAAAAAATTTTCTCATTTTCTTGGAAAAAGTAAAGTTTGTTCTTGTAATTTTTCTAATATTGTTGTGTTTTGCTTTTTGCAAAACTTACGATTTAACGGTGAGAAGAAAGTTTAAGTATGAAATCGCGCTAAGTAAGTACAATTTTTTTTCTTGTACACGTACATTGGATTTAACTTTGCAGAAATGTGTTTTGTTTCCATCCAGCTTCTAATACTAAATATATACCAAGATCAACTTTTTATATAGTTATGCATGTATGCCAATGTAGGCAGTTACAGTGTTGCGATAATATAGAGCAACATACGTGTACGTGTGTAATTAAAAAACTTAAAAAATATAAACAAAGTTGTACATTTTCAAACTGTTTTAATCAACATAATTTCCCAATTTCATTAAGTATTGTGGTCTTAGCTCTCGACTATAATATGAAGGTGTTTCCAGTGCTTTGACCCCATACAAAATATGTCAAAGTAGGCGTTACCATAGTCTCATCAAAAAAAAATTTCTTCGCACACTCGGTGAAAGACATTACTCGTCGAAAAGCGATAAAAATTATCTACAGCTCTCCAATCAACCACTAATTTATTTACAAATGTTAAACCCATTCGCAATTAATACAACTGATCTAAATCGCGTCAGAAGATAGTAAAGGGTGACCCAATAATAATGCAAGATTTAATATATATCTTTTATATAAAAGTGGAGTTTTGTATGTTTGTACGTTTGTTTGTGGTTTATAGGAGACTACACCACTGGACAGATCGTCTTTAAATTTGTACAGTGGGTAACTGCCTATACGGAAGGAAATTTGGGCTATATTTTCCTGGATTTTTCAAAAGGGCATGGCACCTCCCATATTAAGTGAATTTTAATACCTGGAGTTCTACGACAGCATGAGTTCTGAAACTGGGCGTGGCACTCCCCGTACAAAGTAAGTATTTAGTATCATATAACTGGAGTATTATAACAGGGAAAGCCTTGGGAATTTATGTGAGTTCATAAGTTACCAACGTTAGGACTCGGTAAAAATGGTAGGCATCGGACCGTGGTACCCCCCATATGGAATCACCAAAACCGCCAAATTCAAATACCGCAAAAAAAATCGACAAATCCAAAAATCACAAAATAAAAAAAAATAGTTAAAGTTAAAAGTCGCCAAAGGCGAAAATCGCGAATAACAAAAATCGCTAAAAACGAAAATCGCAAACTAAAACAAAATTTTCCTGAACCAAAAATCGCGAATAACGAAAATATCCACAATCAAAAAACGCAAAAATGGAAAATTACGAATAACAAAAATCGCCAAATCAAAAATCGTTAAAAAATAAAAATCGATAATGCTAAAACTCACTAAAATAAAAATCTGAAAATAAAATCGCCAAAATCAAAAATAGCCAAAACCGAAAATGGCGAATCACAAAAATCGCGAATAACAAAAATCGCCTAAATCCCAAATTTCCGAAACCGAAAATCGCGAATCGCAAAAATAAAACGCGTCAAAATCAAAAATCACCGAAATTAAAAATAATAATCGCGAATAACAAAAATCGCAATAAAAACGAAAATCGCCAAACTCAAAAATAGCCAAAACCGAAAATTACGAATAACAAAAATCGTCAAGGTCAAAAATCGTAAATAAATCACTAATGCTACAACTCACCAAAATCAAAAAACCTTTAAATCAAAAAATCGCCCAAATCAAAAATTAAAAATGGCGCATAACAAAAATCGCAAAGAAAAAAAATCGCCAAAACCGAATAGTACGAACCACAAAAATCGCCAAAGATAAAAATCGTAAAAAAATAAAAATCACTTATGCTAAAACTCGCCAGAATCAAAAATCTGTAAATCAAAAATTGATAAAACCGAAAATGCCGAATCCCAAAAATAGCGAATAACGAAAACAGCCAAAATCAAAAATCGCCTATGTGACAAATTTCCGAAACCGAAAATCGCGAATCGCAAAAAATAAAAACCGGTGAAGTCAAAAATCGCCAAAAAAAAAAAAAAAAAACAATAATCGCGAATAACAAAAATCGCAAAAAACTGAAATCGCCAAATTCAAAAATCGCCAAAAACCGAAAATTACGAATAACAAAAATCGGCAAGGTCAAAAATCGTAAAAAAAATCGCTAATGCTAAAACCCGCCAAAATCAAAAATCTTTAAATCAAAAATCGCCATATTTAAAAATCGCCAAAACCGAAAATTACGAATAACAAAAATCGCCAAAGTCAAAAATCGTAACAAAATAAAAATCGATAATGCTAAAACTCACTAAAATCAAGAATTTGAAAATAAAATCGCCAAAACCAAAACTTGCTAAAACTGAAAATGGCGAATCAAAAAAATCACCAAAACAAAAAACCGCCTAAATCACATATTTCCAAATCCGAAAATCGCGAATCGCAAAAATAAAACATGTCAAATTCAAAAATCACCGAAATAAAAAAAAAATAATCGCGAATAACGAAAATCCCACAAAACAAAAATCGCCAATTCAAATAGCAAAAACCGAAAATTACGAATAACAAAAATCGCCAAAGTCAAAAATCGTAAAAAAAATCGCTATTACTGAAACCCGCCAAAATCAAAAATCTTTAATCCAAAAATCGCCAAAATCAAAAATTGCCAAAACCGAAAATTACGAATAACAAAAATCGCCAAAGTCAAAAATCGTAAAAAAACGCTACTGCTAAAACTCGCCAAAATCAAAAATCGCCAAAATCAAAAATTGCCAAAACCGAAAATGGCGATTAGCAAAAATCGCAAAGAACAAAAATCACCAAATTCGAAATTCGTCAAAACCGAAATTTATGAAAAAAAATTCGAAACTCACTAAAATCAAAAATCTGTAAATCAAAAATCGCCAAATTAAAAATTGCCAAAACCGAAAATGGCGTATTACAAAAATCACGAATAACAAAAATCGCCTAAATCACAAATTTCCAAAACCGAAAATTGCGAATCGGAAAAAATTAGAAACGCCAAAATCAAAAATCGTTGAAAATCATAATCGCCAAGTCAAAAATCGTCATAATCTAAAATAGCAAAAACAAAAATCGATAAAATCAAAAAATCGCCAAATATAAATAAAACAGTTTTCTACAAAATGTATTCCCAGCTTTTTATTTATTTACAATGAGTGTAGAGAAGCGCTTACTGTGTAACTGTAAGGAACTATATGATATACATTTTTTTCGATATTTTCAGTAGACGTGGCACCGCCCTTACAAAGTGAATTTTTAATGTCATATAACTGGAGCACTATAAAAGGAAAAACCTTTTCACTTTGCATGAACCCATCAGATCAGAAATAAGTAGTCAGTTAAAAAATTACCGGGATGGGATTTTTGGGCGTGCCACCTTCTATACAAAAAAAAATAAATCATGTGAGTGCGATCACAGGAGAGATGTGTAAACATCTACGCCCGTATTCACAATCAAATTCGAGCAGTTGGCTAACTTTTTTTTATAGGAAAATTTCAAAATTTGTATGAAAAAAAAGTTAGCCAACTGCTAGAATTTGATTATGAATACGGGCGCAAGTAATTAAAGATTTTTTTATATCACTTTTTTAAAATCAAACAGAAAGCGTCATCTATGTATCACTTATAGCAAACAACTGCAGGGACTCTGATTATACTTGTGGGGTTGTTGAATTATGTAAATGTTATACGTTTATATTGTGAAATTTTTGTCGTTTTACTGCGAAGGGTATTGAATTAGCTAAAACAATTTTATATCATAATTTTTTTACCAATACAATCATAAGTAACACCGGTTTGTCTTACGGCACACAGCGCAACATGTGTGCTCACATTTTTGGAGAGTTGATCTTTCCATAATGTGCTATTATCATTTTGGGGCTAAGATTGTCATCAATAATACATTGAAAGTCTTAAGGGTTTATGCGAAGAAGGTCGAGAGTTGAAATTAAAAGCTTAGACTAGCGCATGCAACATTCATGTTTTTTGTAGAACTTTGCTATGTTTTTTTAATTTTTCTACTAGTTTTATTTTTTTTTTTTACTATATACATAGAATATTTCTTTTTTAAATATTCTGAATCTCACTAAACTGTCTTTATAAAAAAAACTGGAAATTTCTCAAATCTTAAATCTATTTACTGTTCTTTCTAATATTCTTATCACATCTGTGGTAGTGAATATGTACCTCAGTGCGACGTCAATTTATTGCAAGTTTAGCATTTGTAAACTACCATGTTGAGTATGTATCGGCAACATCTTCCAATATAAAAGAAGTGTCAGACAAATGTCAAAGGCAGAGCGAGAAAAAGTAACTGGGAAGCAGGAACAACGCTTTGATGACGGTGGCAACTTAATACCATGAATATAAAATAAAATTTACAATTGAATTGAAATTGTCTTTTTTTCTAGATTACATTTCCACTTTATACTTTTTCATTCCAACAAAATAAAACTCACATAAACACTCCTCTCTATGTACTTTACAATTTTGGCGTGACAAGAAGAAAATGTTTGTCAAATTAAAGTACCTGCCTAAAAGTCGTTTAGAAAATTTACGTATTTCTGTCATAAAAGGCACAACACCAACAGCAAACAGCAGTGATTTGAAATGCAAATAAAATTTAAATTTTCCTTCAATAAAAAGAAAGTGTTATTTGTGAGAGATGAAGAAAGAATTTCATTCCAGCTTCCATCTACTAACAAATATATCATGTTGGTTGGTGTTGAGTAAAGTTTTAATAAGACTATTTTATTTTCAAAGTACTTCTTTGATTGCTTCAAAAGTAGTTTGTATATATGTTAGTAGGGTGGCACTTTTTTCATACACACAAACTTTGGAATTAAAGATGCTTTGATTGATATAAGTAAACAAAATATAATTGTGAAATTTTTCTTTAAAAAAATAACATTTTATAGACTGCAGATTATATAAATAATATCAATGTCATTTGCCTCATCATAAAACATAGCAAAATATCTCAAAATAAATAACCACCTATTTTTATGGATTTCAGTATTAGTGTTTCATTTGCCAGTTTTTATTTGAGTTGTTAAATTTACAGACATTATTGTCAGTTGTTAGACATTGATTTAGAATAATTGGTATTCTGCTTTGCTCTCATCAAATGCACATATTAAGTAGCTGTTGTTCTAGCTAGAAGTATGATAAAATGCTTATTTGCAGAATACTTTAATCAAGACAACTTCTTCAAATTAAATTTACCCTGTGATTTAAAATTTTAATTATTGTGTCTTTTCGGATTAAAAAATATTTTAGCAAATTATGTCAAACAGTGTGTTTAGGCTAAAACTATAAAAAAAAGAATTAAACTCCCTCAATTTTCAGTTTTCAGTTTTTTCCAATATTATTATTTCGTTACTAAAGATTGAGTTAGAATTTAATCAGGCTCAAGATCATATATTTTTACTTTAAATAAAGGAAAAAAAAGGCACATTTGTTTCAAAAATTTACCTATATTCTGCATGACAACATATATACAGCTTCATTGAACTAACTTCGGTAAAGAAGTTAAAAAGTATCCATTGTTTCGGCATCACTAAAGAAATACTTCTGTTATCGTTCATCTATTTTTTAATTTTTAATGTTATTTTTTGCAACAAATTTGTTTTCTTTCAATAGAGATGATGAGTTAGTCACGCAACTCTTTTTGATGTGTAAACATCTATAACCGCAGGGCGGTAAATTTCAAAAACAGCGTAACATGTAAGCAAAATTTAAGTAAAAATTAAAAATTAAAAATTAAAAATTAAAAATTAAAAATTAAAAATTAAAAATTAAAAATTAAAAATTAAAAATTAAAAATTAAAAATTAAAAATTAAAAATTAAAAATTAAAAATTAAAAATTAAAAATTAAAAATTAAAAATTAAAAATTAAAAATTAAAAATTAAAAATTAAAAATTAAAAATTAAAAATTAAAAATTAAAAATTAAAAATTAAAAATTAAAAATTAAAAATTAAAAATTAAAAATTAAAAATTAAAAATTAAAAATTAAAAATTAAAAATTAAAAATTAAAAATTAAAAATTAAAAATTAAAAATTAAAAATTAAAAATTAAAAATTAAAAATTAAAAATTAAAAATTAAAAATTAAAAATTAAAAATTAAAAATTAAAAATTAAAAATTAAAAATTAAAAATTAAAAATTAAAAATTAAAAATTAAAAATTAAAAATTAAAAATTAAAAATTAAAAATTAAAAATTAAAAATTAAAAATTAAAAATTAAAAATTAAAAATTAAAAATTAAAAATTAAAAATTAAAAATTAAAAATTAAAAATTAAAAATTAAAAATTAAAAATTAAAAATTAAAAATTAAAAATTAAAAATTAAAAATTAAAAATTAAAAATTAAAAATTAAAAATTAAAAATTAAAAATTAAAAATTAAAAATTAAAAATTAAAAATTAAAAATTAAAAATTAAAAATTAAAAATTAAAAATTAAAAATTAAAAATTAAAAATTAAAAATTAAAAATTAAAAATTAAAAATTAAAAATTAAAAATTAAAAATTAAAAATTAAAAATTAAAAATTAAAAATTAAAAATTAAAAATTAAAAATTAAAAATTAAAAATTAAAAATTAAAAATTAAAAATTAAAAATTAAAAATTAAAAATTAAAAATTAAAAATTAAAAATTAAAAATTAAAAATTAAAAATTAAAAATTAAAAATTAAAAATTAAAAATTAAAAATTAAAAATTAAAAATTAAAAATTAAAAATTAAAAATTAAAAATTAAAAATTAAAAATTAAAAATTAAAAATTAAAAATTAAAAATTAAAAATTAAAAATTAAAAATTAAAAATTAAAAATTAAAAATTAAAAATTAAAAATTAAAAATTAAAAATTAAAAATTAAAAATTAAAAATTAAAAATTAAAAATTAAAAATTAAAAATTAAAAATTAAAAATTAAAAATTAAAAATTAAAAATTAAAAATTAAAAATTAAAAATTAAAAATTAAAAATTAAAAATTAAAAATTAAAAATTAAAAATTAAAAATTAAAAATTAAAAATTAAAAATTAAAAATTAAAAATTAAAAATTAAAAATTAAAAATTAAAAATTAAAAATTAAAAATTAAAAATTAAAAATTAAAAATTAAAAATTAAAAATTAAAAATTAAAAATTAAAAATTAAAAATTAAAAATTAAAAATTAAAAATTAAAAATTAAAAATTAAAAATTAAAAATTAAAAATTAAAAATTAAAAATTAAAAATTAAAAATTAAAAATTAAAAATTAAAAATTAAAAATTAAAAATTAAAAATTAAAAATTAAAAATTAAAAATTAAAAATTAAAAATTAAAAATTAAAAATTAAAAATTAAAAATTAAAAATTAAAAATTAAAAATTAAAAATTAAAAATTAAAAATTAAAAATTAAAAATTAAAAATTAAAAATTAAAAATTAAAAATTAAAAATTAAAAATTAAAAATTAAAAATTAAAAATTAAAAATTAAAAATTAAAAATTAAAAATTAAAAATTAAAAATTAAAAATTAAAAATTAAAAATTAAAAATTAAAAATTAAAAATTAAAAATTAAAAATTAAAAATTAAAAATTAAAAATTAAAAATTAAAAATTAAAAATTAAAAATTAAAAATTAAAAATTAAAAATTAAAAATTAAAAATTAAAAATTAAAAATTAAAAATTAAAAATTAAAAATTAAAAATTAAAAATTAAAAATTAAAAATTAAAAATTAAAAATTAAAAATTAAAAATTAAAAATTAAAAATTAAAAATTAAAAATTAAAAATTAAAAATTAAAAATTAAAAATTAAAAATTAAAAATTAAAAATTAAAAATTAAAAATTAAAAATTAAAAATTAAAAATTAAAAATTAAAAATTAAAAATTAAAAATTAAAAATTAAAAATTAAAAATTAAAAATTAAAAATTAAAAATTAAAAATTAAAAATTAAAAATTAAAAATTAAAAATTAAAAATTAAAAATTAAAAATTAAAAATTAAAAATTAAAAATTAAAAATTAAAAATTAAAAATTAAAAATTAAAAATTAAAAATTAAAAATTAAAAATTAAAAATTAAAAATTAAAAATTAAAAATTAAAAATTAAAAATTAAAAATTAAAAATTAAAAATTAAAAATTAAAAATTAAAAATTAAAAATTAAAAATTAAAAATTAAAAATTAAAAATTAAAAATTAAAAATTAAAAATTAAAAATTAAAAATTAAAAATTAAAAATTAAAAATTAAAAATTAAAAATTAAAAATTAAAAATTAAAAATTAAAAATTAAAAATTAAAAATTAAAAATTAAAAATTAAAAATTAAAAATTAAAAATTAAAAATTAAAAATTAAAAATTAAAAATTAAAAATTAAAAATTAAAAATTAAAAATTAAAAATTAAAAATTAAAAATTAAAAATTAAAAATTAAAAATTAAAAATTAAAAATTAAAAATTAAAAATTAAAAATTAAAAATTAAAAATTAAAAATTAAAAATTAAAAATTAAAAATTAAAAATTAAAAATTAAAAATTAAAAATTAAAAATTAAAAATTAAAAATTAAAAATTAAAAATTAAAAATTAAAAATTAAAAATTAAAAATTAAAAATTAAAAATTAAAAATTAAAAATTAAAAATTAAAAATTAAAAATTAAAAATTAAAAATTAAAAATTAAAAATTAAAAATTAAAAATTAAAAATTAAAAATTAAAAATTAAAAATTAAAAATTAAAAATTAAAAATTAAAAATTAAAAATTAAAAATTAAAAATTAAAAATTAAAAATTAAAAATTAAAAATTAAAAATTAAAAATTAAAAATTAAAAATTAAAAATTAAAAATTAAAAATTAAAAATTAAAAATTAAAAATTAAAAATTAAAAATTAAAAATTAAAAATTAAAAATTAAAAATTAAAAATTAAAAATTAAAAATTAAAAATTAAAAATTAAAAATTAAAAATTAAAAATTAAAAATTAAAAATTAAAAATTAAAAATTAAAAATAAAAATTGAAAAATTAAAAATGAAAAATGAAAAATAAAAAATGAAAATTAAAAAATGAAAAAAAAAATTAAAAATAAAAAATAAAAAAAAAATTTCAAATGAAAAATAAAAAATGAAAAATAAAAAATGAAAGATGAAAAACAAAAAATTAAAAATGAAAAAGGAACAATGAAAAATAAAAACTGAAAAACGAAAAATGAAAAAAAAAGTGAAAAATGAAAAAAGAAAAATGAAAAAAAAAACATTAAAAATAACAATTAAAAAAAAAATCAAAAAGGAAAAATGAAAAATAAAAATAAACAAGTAAGAAAATTATAGTCGGTCTAGGCCGACTATACGATACACTATACCATGCGTTTAGAGACCCTATCTCTCAGGCCCAACTAACTGGATATAGAAAATAAGCATAAACGAAATTTGAGTGGGATTTTTATTAATTTTTTCGGCTGCAGGTATGAAAAAGTTCATATCGGATGTTATATCTATATGGGGACTAGGCCCAAAAATGGACCGATCTTGATCATGTTTGGTAAGGTCTCTTGTATTTTGAAAAAATATATACAAACAAAATTTGAGAAGAATTAGTGCAATATTTTTGTCTTTTGATAGATTTAAGTGAAGATCGGTAAGCAGCTCTATATGGGGCCTATGACTAAGAGTTGTCCAATAGGGATCATTTTTGGACTACTGACTAATGGATGTAATATATACATACAAACCCAAGTTGACTAAGATTTGTATGATAATTTGGATCTTGTGGCAATTTAAGTCGATTTCATAGGGGTCATTTGTATGGGGGCTAGGTCTGAACATGGGCCGATTCTAACCAATTTCAACAGCGTTTATCCCATGGCCGATAAGAGCTTACATACCAAATTTTGTCAAAATTTTCATATTTGCGACCTGCAGTTTGATTACAAGCTTTATATGGACACACAGACGGTCGGCGGACATCGTTAAATCGAATCAGATAGTGATTCTGATTCGATCGGTATAATTAAAGATGGGTGTAGGTCAAATATTTTTGGTTGTTACAAACAGCAGCACAAAGTCATTATACCCAAACCACATAGTGGTATAGGGTATAAAAATGAGTAATAAGAAGCTAAAACTAAAATATTTAAAATAAAAATGAAACATGAAAAATAAGAAAGGAAAAATGAAAAACTAAAATTAAAAATGAGTAATGAAAAATAAAAAATGAAGTATAAAAAATGAAAAATAAAAAATTAAATATAAAAAATTAAAATTGAAAAAGAAAAAAATGAAAAAAGAAAAATAAAAATTGGAAAATGAAAAATGAAAAATGAAGAAAAAAAATTAAAAAATAAAAATAAAAAATGGAAAATAAAAAATGAAAAATTTAAATTAAAAAATGAAAAATTAAAAATAAAAATTTAAAAATGAAATGAAAAACGAAAAATTTAAAATAAAAAACGAAAAATTAAAAATTAACCTATTATAATAATAAATATTCTTGCATTAGCAGAGCCCCTGCAGTTAATTGCTATATGTGATACGCTTTCTGTTTGATTTTAAGAAAGTGCTATAAAAAAATCCTTAATTACTAGCTGTTTACACATCGCCCCTTCGATCGGACACACATTATTTTTTTATATTGATATAGATGTCTTTTTATAAAACAATTAAACCCCAATATTTAAGACTGCTAAAGTCTATAAATAATTTAAAGTAATTTTATATGAACTAAGTTAATTTGGTTATTAGCGAAGAAACGCTTTTGTATTTTTAATTCATAACAAATTACAATAAGAAGTTGTATTGCTTAGCTAAATTTTTCTCGTGGTAACGAATGCCAATCAATTCTTGTGCAGAAAATATCTATTAATAGCAATAGACAACGGTTAGTTGCTATAAAATTTCTGTATATACAATCGAAACTGGAGTTCTTAAACTATTTGGTGAATATTATTTCAGTCTGTACGTCCACAAAAACACTTGCAACCCCAATACAGGCCTTCGAGGAGTTGTTATCTACTTAACGAGTACAATATAATGCGTTGAATTTGTGTCGATAAATCACAAACTGCTGCCGAAATAAAAGCCTGACAAAAATGAAAAGAAGTAAGGACCTTTACATCTATTCGACTGTGTTCTGAGTATCTCTACATCTCTACCTTTGGCGCATGGAAGGATGGTGGGGTACTGCACGACAGATTGGTTTACTAAACTATAACTATAAATACCAAGAATAAGCATTTACCATCTGGACGGATAGGTGGATTAGGGCGACAGCCATTATTTTTTTTTTTGGAATTTCAAGATGTGCGGTTCGGATTATTGTGACACTGGATCTAAAACTTTGATGCGCAAAATTTGAGCCAAAGCGGACAATGCTTTCTGGACCCGCATTGAGTTCAAAGTTCAAATATGAATATATATGTAAAAATTATCAAAAAAAAAAAAAAACGTTTTTCACAAAAATTTTGATATTAATAATTGCGCTGCAATTAAATTAATTAATAAACCGTAATCTAGCGTAAATTGTCTTTCTACTAAAATAACAAAATCTATTATCGAATCGAAAACAGCCAAGTTATATCAAGTTCCCCAGGCAATAAATGCGCCGCAGACCACTTGATTAAGAAAATGAAACTCACATTTTTAAAGACATCGAAATAATTTACAACAACAATATTTTTGCATTCTCCTGATCCCAGAATGATCACATGTGAACCATTTTGCATCTTGTTTATTGTTATGCCATTCTAAATTAATGTCAGAACGGTACTTATTTTGTAGCACTATTTGAAAATCACCAATTTTACTTTTTCAAAAATTTTGTTCAAGAAATTTTCCGAAATCAACGATTGGAGTTTAGGGTCTTATTAACTAGATATGTTTGATTAAAAATGTTAAATATTGTAGGTATACTGTTCTTAATTTGGCGAGGGCAGCGTTTTTATTTCAGCGGATTTGAAGAAAAATGTGATTTTTAATATTTTTTCAATTGTTAGGCTAAATCTGTTTGGTGTTTTCATATTTCGAATATCTTTTACCGAAATATTATACTATTTGATATAGGTTCTCAATTCTGTAAAACAATGTTAAATTGAAACACTATAAATTGGCCTCCTTTTAGGTCAAAAGTCATATTTAAAGATAATTAAATTTTCTTAAAACAAAATATCGAAATAATATATATTTGCGGAAGGATTTCGATAAGAGTTGTTGATAATATTTGAGTAATTCTAAAAAATAATATTCTGGACTTATTTTCAGAAATTAACCCGTGGGGTACTCTTGATGTCAAATTGACTCTATATGAAAATCTATAAATATTTTCTTCATCAGGATTTTTTTGTTTTTTTTTTTTTAATAAAACAAATTTAGTGAATTCATAAAATTCCTCAAATTTATTTGTTATTTTATGAAAATATTTAGATTAATTAGTTTTTATATTTAATACAGTATAAACAAATTTGTATATCGAGGGCTTGTATTCAAAAAGTGCTATCTGCATTAATAATTACTAGCATATTCCAGCCCTCGAAATTCGAGTGCAAATTCTAGGAAATTTTATTTTTTCATAAAATAAAGACCCTAAGGGTATGCTAATCAATTATAGCCAATTCACAAGCCAACACAAAAAACAAACTCATTTTTATTACAAACACATTAACAAATTTTACAAACACACATATAGCATTGTACAATTTTATGTATGTGTTAGTAGCAACTTTAAATGCAATTTACTCAAAATAAAGAAAAAAAATTTAAAATCTGTTATTCTGCAAATCGGCTAAAAGAAAATGCCTTTCGAATAATATGCGTTTGGTCAAAATCGGGATAAAACGGTAGAACAAAACATCAGTCACAAGAAATCGCCTTGCCTATTAACATTATAGATTTTAAAGAAAGCGTGTAAAACTAATTTATTAATAAGATCTGAAAGTATATGTCGATTGATTTGCTACAATATATCTATTAAGAAATTGTCGTATTAATCATGAATGATATCAAAATTAATGCACTTTGTGCATATTAGCAGATATTTCTCGCAAATCCTTCCATAATCCATTTTTTAAATAAACTAAGTTGTCACAATAACTTCATTCTAATCACTCTTTTGTCTTTGTCTTTTCCTAAAATGGAAATGCAGCGGTAACAATCCGCAGTATTTGATAGTCCCAACCATTCAATTAACATATCTATAATATTAATAGCTAGGCGGTTTCTTTTGACCGATGTTTTGTTCTACCTTTTTATTCCGACTTTGCTGAAACATACATTATTTGAAAGGCATTTCTTTTGAGTGTAGAGATCCACCAACTGAATTTCTAACAAAAAAACTTAAATTCAAAATAACATGTATGAAATATAAATCCAAAAAAAATTGATGGCACACTTTGTTGCTACTCGAATACAATGTTTAGCTCAAATACAATGTTTAGCCTTTAATTACCGAAATTGAAAAATGACACTTTTCATGAAGGCCACTCATGGTTTCTTTTTTTTTTTTAAGTTCAAGTATAAATTTTGTTTACACAATCTTCAATAATAAACACATTTTTTTATTTAAATATTTTTTTTTTGAGCTTATTTTTTTTTTTTGTTTTACTTTTATTGATTTGATTTTATTTGAATTTGATTTTTATTTTTATGTATGTATAAGTAAGTATTTAAAATTGTAAATAATAAAAACCAAAAACATTAAGTGCTGAATTAGCACAAAAATAGTATAAAATAAAGACCACTGTTGGAGAACAGAATGATTGGTGCTCTGACAGTTGGTAGGAAAACTTGCCCTAACTTAAAAAAACTTGTTTGATTTTAAAAGGATTAAACACTAAAACTGGTCGACAGGTTTGCCCCAGAATTAGTTTGAAAACCTAACTATAACCAACATAAATTATACTATAAATATATTATATGACGATCCTGTAATAATAAAAAGTCCTTTCGACATAAACATATTAAATGGCGATCCTGATCCTGCGTATCCTGGAACTCTGATGGCTATTTGGTAAAAAAAAATTTTACATCCTATCCAGAAAATTTTATTTTGAAAACTATCCGAAGTATCCTGATTGCAACACAGCTGAACATTTTGACATTCCACTACAATAGACTACTAAAGAAGAAATCTTATGGAAGGTCCAAAGGCACTTACCAAGTACGAATACTACAACAGATTGGCGCGCAATAAAGAAACTCATCTGACGGCTATACCCAAAGAGAACTTGAAACTTAAAACTAGAGGCGGCTATAAAAAGAGGCTTAGAGTGCAGAAGGCAAAGCTAAAAGCAATCCAGAGGGCATCAAACAACAAAACTGGTGGAAATTACTTTTCAAGAGCATTGGCAGCTGAGCAAACCATAAGTCTATTAAAAACTGAGCTCAAAGCAAAACAACACGAAAGAAGCGAAAACATTTGGCATAAGATAGAAGAAACAAAAAAATTTGCATATGGGGAACTGGTGGAGCATCGACAAAAAAGAGGAGATCATAATCAACCAAACTGCAGCCAACAACAACAGCAACAGCATTTTGGACAATAAGATAATAACACAAGATGTAATTTTTTTATTCATTATATTTATTGCACTCCTATATTTTTTCAACAAAATAAATAAATACTAAAAAGCTTATTTACATAAGCACCTTAATAGGAGCAGGGAAATAGTATAAAAAAAAAATTTAAAATCTTTTAACTCATAATATTTCACTAAGAATTACATATGTTTAATTAAAATAATAAATTAATTAATAAATTTTAAAACAAAATTTTTTTTATATACAAAAGTTAAAATATATAAAATAGTACACTTATGGAAGAATTTGAAAAAATTGTAAGGACGCTGCCAAGTATATTAGAAAATTTTAAAAAACAATGTACAAAGAAATACAAACTAGATACAGTTTTACAGAAACTAAAAGAGGTAGAACAGTTAAAAACACAATTTGAGGCATTAGAAGAATCACCTGACGTTGACTATATACAACTGACGACACTTAAAACAAAATTTCAAAAATTGTACACGGAAATAAGAACCAAATTAGAAGAACAGAAAGAAACAGAAAGTAACGAACATAGTAACTCAAGCAATACGCAAAACGTAACAAAAATCATGGCGGAATTTGACATAATTACTAGTTTAAAAGTAGTCCCAGAATTCACTGGAAACTACAAGGAGCTAAATTCATTTTTAAAAATCACTGAGCTCATGTATAATAACTTGAGTGAAAATGCAAAAAAAAAAACTTTGATAGAATTCATAAGAGAGGTAAAATTACACAATAAGGTTAAAACAGCAATTGGAATACTGGAACCAATTGATAATTTTGACAAACTAAAATATGAGCTAACAAAGTTATACAAAAGTCCTTTGACAATTCCAGAAATTTATTCAAAACTCAATGGTTACACACAGAGAAACCAAAATGTCTCCACATTCAGTGACAATATATTAAACTTAATATCCGAATTAAACTTGTTACAAATTTCACAACTGGAAGGAACAGTGACAACAGAACGGAAGGACCATATAGTCAGAACAAATCAAAACTATAGTTTGACCATTTTTAAGAACAATCTAAACGATACCTTAAAACAGGCAATTTGTATAGCACAGCCAAAAACGCTGAACGAAGCAATAAGTATTGCAAAGGAACTAGAGAAGACTAATTGAACCTTAGGACTATTAATGTATTATCAACAAAACAATTTTAGACAAACCAATTTTAGAGGACGAAATAACCATAGCCTCTATGGCAATAATAATAACCGTAAAAATTATAACAACAATAATAATCGTTCTTTAAACAGCAATGGAAAATATGAAAATTTTTCGAGACAAAATTTTAAACGTGGAAACAATTTAGGAAATTTTCGTAAAAATAATAATTACAGTGGACAAAACAATAACGACTATTCCGGAAACAATAGCAATCGCGGAAATTACAATAACAATCGAGGACAAAATAATTATCGTGGAAATAACAATTATCGTAGTAACCAACATAATAATTACAGTACAAATAATAACAATAATAGAATTCGAGTCATTCAAGAGGGAAACGAGTTTGCCCCGGAGGAAGGACATGCGGACTAGAGTCAATACCCGGGTATCCAAGAATAAAAATTTATAGAATTTAAAATAAGATGTAAAGATGCTAATAGGAATCTTACCTTTATAGCAGACACAGTTGCGGACGTGTCAGTAATAAAAACAAAAAATCTTAATGGTGATTTGTACTTTAACAATCAAGAAAAACGCAAACTTACAGGCATATCGGACGAAATAATTTATTCACAAGGTGTAATTGATTTCAATATGGATTTGGGTGAAAATTCGTACATTCAAAATTTTAATATCGTGAATAGCAAATTTCCCATACAGACTGACGCAATACTGGGACAAGATTTTTTAAAAAATTGCATATGCAAAATCGATTTAGAAACCTGAACTATAACAGTTATTATCAATGATGAAGAGATCATTTTACCAATTTACTCAGACTTGTCAGAAGTTCCTGAAATAATTATTCCTGCAAGATCAGAAATAATTCACCATATAAAAATGGATATAGCTGAAGACAGCGTTGTGTTAAACAAAGAAGTGCAAGAAGGAGTATTTTTAGGAAATTCAATAGCACCCAAAGACGGATTTGCCCACATAAGACTACTTAATGTAAATGACAAAAAAATAAGAATTAAAAAGTTAAAATTAGAAACTGAGCCATTACATAACTATTACTTAATTAAAAATAAGAAGAAGGACAATTTTGACGGGGTATGTTTTGAAGAATTGATTAACATTTTAAATTTGGATTCAAAAGACAAAGAAGCAATGGACTCGTTATACGCAATTTTTGAACAATATCCGGACATTTTTCATATCGAAGGAGAAGTATTGACAGCAAACAATTTTTACACTCAATACTTAAGTGTAAATGACACAAATCCTATGTACATAAAAAATTATAGACTACCGAATTCTCAGCTTGAAGAAATAGAAGAGCAAGTAGACAATTTAATAGACACTGACATAGCAGAACACTCAGTTAGTCCCTATAACTCACCATTATTGCTAGTACAAAAAAAAAAATAGTGGGGACAAAAAGAAATGGAGACTAGTAGTGGACTATAGGCAACTAAATTAGAAGTTGGTAAGCGACCGCTTCCCCCTAATCCGCTTGGAGGACGTACTAGATTTACTAGGCCGAGCAAAATACTTTTCAACAATCGACATGACGAGCTCTTTCCATCAAATACCGTTACATGAAGACTCTAGACCTTTAACGGCATTTTCAACTAACAAAGGACATTTTCAATTTAAAGCTTTCAAAGAATGCTTACAATCGCCTTGAGTGGTTTGGATAGCCAAGCATTTTTGTATTTCGACGATATAATAGTATTTGGTTGTAGTCTAAAACACCATAATGACAATTTAATAACAGTCTTCGACAGACTAAGAAAATACAATTAAAAATTAAATGCAAGCAAATGCGTATTTTTAAAATCAGAAGTAGTATATTTAGCACATTTAATTACTAATGAGGGTATAAAAACAGACCCTTCCAAATTTGAAACAATAAAAAAATATCCCGTCCCAAGAAATAGTGACGAAGTGAGAAAATTCGTAGCTTTTTGTAATTACTACAGACGATTTATTGAAAACTTCGCTCAAACCACAAAATGTCTCAATAATCTGGTGAAAAAAGGACAGACATTCGAATGGACAGAAGATTGTCAGAAGACATTTGAACTCTTAAAAGAAAAATTAATTAACCCACCTATATTACAGTATCCAAATTTTGAACAACCATTCGTACTCACAACTGATGCACCTGACTTCGCAATCGGTGCAATCTTAAGCCAAGGTGACATAGGAAAAGACTTGCCAATATCCTATGCAAGTAAAACACTGGCAAAACACGATATAAACAAGCCAGTAATAGAAAAAGAGCTACTAGCCATTCATTGGGGAATTAATTTGTTTAGACCATATTTATATAGCAGGAAATTTATCGTGGTGACGGATCGACCCCTAGTAGCATTATTTACGCATAAAAATCCTTCATCAAAGAAGACAAGGATAAGAATAGATTTGTCAGACTATGATTTTGACATAATCTACAAACAAGGAAAAGTTAATACAAATGCCGATGCATTGTCAAGTATAAAAATAGATTCGGACATATCCAAGAGTATGATACCGACAAATTGTGATGACTCAAAAAGAATGTTTGCAATAACAAGAGGAATGTCAGCCAACGAGAACAAGGCAGACACGGAGAAATACAATTCTCATTCGAAGCCTGATCAACTTCACATTTGGGAATGTACGTCCATATCTGATACCAGGAATATGAAAAATTTAAGATTTATAGAAGAAAATAATAAAGGTACCAAAATTGAGATAAATAAAAGATGGGTAACAGTTAGATATATCGAAAATCACGCGAAATTCGTTTCGATCGTCGAGAAGCTATCATCAAAAATGACTGATAGGAATATAATGAAGCTAGCGCTAGAACAAAATGATATATTAAGAGGCATGCCCATAGAAGAATTTAAGAAAATGTATAATAAATTGCAAATGGAATGAATAAAAAGGAATTTGGAACCTTTAAAGATAATAATATACAAAGCCCCAAAAAATATTAAAGAAGAGTCAATCATGAAAAATTTAATTAAAGGGTATCACAACACACCAATAGGTGGACATTTAGGCATGAGAAAAACTTATTGAAACTAAAACAAAGATTCGTTTGGAAAAACATGAATAAAATGGTTAAAAAATATATAATAAATTGTTGTGACTGCACAAAGAATAAGCAAACAAAATACACCAAAGATAAAATGACGATAACTGACACACCTGGTACAAGTTTTGAAACGTTAAGAATAGATACGGTAGGACCCTTACGAATATCTAACGGCTATGCATATATTTTGACAGTACAGTGCGAATTAAAAAAATACGTCATACTACATCCAATGGAAACAAGAGAGGCGGTATCAATCGCAAAAGCATTAGTAGACCAAGTAATACTTAAATACGGACTTTTTAAGACACTAAAATCGGACAGAGGAACTGAATTCAAAAGTGAACTGCTTGGAAACATTTGCCAAATGTTGAAAGTAGAACAGATTTTCTCAACACCCTACCACCATCAGACAATAGGAGCACTCGAACGAAATCATAGAGTTTTGAATGAGTTTTTGTTAAATTTCGTTGATAATAATGAATGGGACAAATATATTTTGTACTGAGCATTTGCATATAATAGCACACCAAATGTGGATACTAAATACAGCCCTTATGAACTGGTATATGGAAAAATTCCACGTTTGCCAAATGACATGTTTGAGGATAATAGACCAATTTACAATTTAGAAAACTATGCAAACGAAATGAAAATAAGACTACGGGAATCACTACTTAAAACACGAGAACTAATACATATGACAAAACTAAAAAGAAAACTAGATTATGACAAGAATAGTAAGGAATCTGACCTAGAAGTAGGAGATTTAGTATACGTTAAGTTAGAAACTAGGAGAAAACAACAGAGTCCATATCATGGCCCTTACCCTATAATTGAACGTAAAGGAGTCAATTCTGTAATTAAGATTAATAATAAATTTAAGGAATATCATAACAATATATTTAAAAAATACAATCCTAATTTAAAAAAAAAAAAAAAAAAACTAATGCTAAGAATTTAATTTAAGAAATATTTATACAATCACAAAAACTTTTATACAAAACTTTTATATTTATACAATCACAAAAACTAATTATCGATGGTAATTTCTTTAACTTAAAATTATAATAACTTGGACTTGAACAAAAACAATTTTTTTGGAAACACACTTTCCTTTTGAAAATCACAGAACTCTCAAAATTCATATAAATTTTTCTAGCCCCGTAATTTTCAATCTTGAGGACGATGGTGTAGAGATCCACCAAATGAATTTTTAACAAAAAAACTTAAATTCAAAATAACATATATGAAATATAAATCCAAAAAAAAATTGATGGCACACTATGTTGCTACTCGAATACAATGTTTAGCTCAAATACAATGTTTAGCCTTTAATTACCGAAAGTGAAAAATGACACTTTTCATGAAGGCCACTCATGGTTTCTTTTTTTTTTTTTTTAAGTGCAAGTATAAATTTTGTTTATACAGTCTTCATTAATAAACACATTTTTTTATTTAAATATTTTTTTTGAACTTATTTTTTTTTTTGTTTTACTTTTATTGATTAGATTTTATTTGAATTTGATTTTTATTTTTATGTATGTATAAGTAAGTATTTAAAATTGTAAATAATAAAAACCAAAAACATTAAGTGCTGAATTAGCACAAAAATAGTATAAAATAAAGACCACTGTTGGAGAACAGAATGATTGGTGCTCTGACAGTTGGTAGGAAAACTTGCCCTAACTTAATTAAGGTTGCTACAAACACATACAAAATTTTAATATCGTGGATAGCAAATTTCCCATACAGACTGACGGAATACTGGGACAAGATTTTCTAAAAATTGCTTATGCAAAATCGATTTAGAAACCTGCACTATAACAGTTATTATCAATGATGAAGAGATCATTTTACCAATTTGCTCAGACTTGTCAGAAGTTTCTGAAATAATTATTCCGGCAAGATCAGAAATAATTCACCATATAAAAATGGATCTAGCTGAAGACAGCGTTGTGTTAAACAAAGAAGTGCAAGAAGGAATATTTTTAGGAAATTCAATAGCACCCAAAGACGGATTTGCCCACATAAGACTACTTAATGTAAATGACAAAGAAATTTAGAATTAAAAAGTTAAAATTAGAAACTGAGCCATTACATAACTATTGCTTAATTAAAAATAAGAAGAAGGACAATTCTGACGGGGAATGTTTTGAAGAATTGATTAAGATTTTAAATTTGGATTCAAAAGACAAAGAAGCAATGGACTCGTTATGCGCAATTTTTGAACAATATCCGGACATTTTTCATATCGAAGGAGAAGTACTGACAGCAAACAATTTTTATACTCAACATTTAAGTGTAAATGACAGAAATCCGGTGTACATAAAAAATTATAGACTACCGAATTCTCAGCTTGAAGAAATAGACGACCAAGTAGACAATTTAATAGACACTGACATAGCAGAACACTCAGCTAGTCCCTATAACTTATAAAAATTATACATATGCTATGTGTGTGTTTACTAAATTCATTACTGTGCTTGTAAATGAGGTTGTTATCTTCATTCACAATAATAATAAATCAAAAAAGTGTTGGTGAATTGGCTAAGTTTAGAAATATAGTTGCCTAAGGATTGCACTCCAATTTCGATATCTGGAATCTGCTAGTAATAAATAAATGTATTTCTAGATATAATAAAAATACGTAAAGAGACTTGAATATACTAGTAAGTGGATTTATCTATACTAGTGGACTCCAGCACTCGAAATTCGAGCGCTGATTCCAAGAAATTTTATTTTTCTATATAGTAAATACCCTAAAGGTATGCATCACAATTCAATTCATTTTAAATAAAAAATCAAACTCAACACATTAACACAAACACATTAACAAATTTAATAAACACACACATAGCATTGTATAATTTTATGTGTGTGTTAGTAGCAACTTTGAACGACTATAACTCCAAAAAATTATTCCAGACGATGAAAATCTGTAAGCCTGGAAACAGCTGAAAAGAACTACCTTTCAAATGATAAATTTTTTTCAAAATCGCAGTAATACTTTGAAACTTACATCGGTCACAAGAAATCGCCTTGCCTGTACTGTTCTAATTTTAAGTCTAGTATTTCCGTCTATTAAAAATTCACAATGAGACATTATCAGCACTATCTACATATATTGGTTTCGAAATCTGTTTATGGCAATGAAAAATTATTTTATGCTTTTTAGTCCGTTTTTAACAGATTGAAGATTAAAAATTTTTTTACTTAGTAATTATCTTCTGATATTTAGTTTTGTGTGTGTAAACATTTTGATGAGCTTATAATAGAGACATGTAAATTTCAGGGTACTTTTAACCTGATCATATCCGAAATAGAAAATGGTTATATCTACCTATCAATCTCTTTGTTTCTCCTGAAATATAAAATAAAGAAACTAAAAAAATTAAGTTTTTAAAATATATATTTCAATTAAATTATATTAATAATAGTTCTGTTCCCCACGTTGTTGAAGCATGTTCAAGTATGTTGAACATTAGTCGAGTGCGTTCCACCAGAAAAATGTCAAGCTAAATAGTGAGACATTTGCAGTTTCTCACCACAACTCACCATGCTTGGACAGCTTGAACTTTGCTAGAACAAATTTGTATGAGTAAGTTTCAACCATTTACGAAAAGTGACAGAAGCAGTTGGTTTCATTCGTTTTTTTGGTTTCTTGATTTTAGTCAAAAAGAATAAAATTTTGGTAAAAATAAATAAAATGGAAAAATCAGTTTTATGTGAAAATTTATTGGAATCAAGCAGTAATTCAGAAGCAGAATTAATTGTGAATCATGGTTTTTGCTACAAGTCGTTACACCAGAAATATAGAAAATGAGAGCGAAGAGCGTAAATATGAAATTACTCAATGCTCGAGTTTTTCTAGACTCTTAAAAGATATTGTTCTGGTGGAACATACCTAATATTGTAGTCTTATGGTAGAAGTTGTCGCATTCTCTCCATCTACTTCAATGCCTCTTCATTGCACGGTTTCTTGCCAGAGAGTTGGAGTGTGTTGGGTTTGAATGTGTTGAGTTTGCGTGATATGAGTTTGAGTGTAGTGAATTTTGACTGTGGTGAGTTTGCATGTGTTGAGTTTGCATGTGGTGAGTTTGAGTGTGGTGTGTTTGAGTGTGTTGAGTTTAGTGTGGTGAGTTAGAGTGAGTTGGGTTTGAGTGTGCTGAGTTTAAGCGTGGTGAGGTTGAATGTGGTGCGTTACATCATGCCACGTATGACAGGAACGTGGGAAACGACCATTAATACCTTTATACAAAATTTCATTTATATTGCTCTAAAATTAACTGAGAAAAAGCATTCCTGAAGTTGGAGTTCAACGCCAACCACATTTACGAAAAACGTTGAAAACGATTGTATGTATCAATATACCAAAAGTCGGTAACATTGCTAATACAAGTGCTGAGATAAAAAGTATTTCATTAGTTATGGGCGGTGCCACGCCCACATAGAAAAAATTTTGATATAATATTGCATTGTCGTCCAGTTATGATTTATATTGAAAATTTCAAGTCTCTAGTGTATCAGGAAATCACTTTAAAATCGATTCCAGGATTCCTACGGAACATACAAACACAAAAGGTCACAAGTGTAAGATTTAAAATTTTAAAATCACAAAATATATTGAATATTTTCCCACATCCCATTGTGACCTCAACTATTTTGCTTTTAGTCATTCAATTCAACATTCATACAAAACCAACGCAGACCAATTCAGTATTGCTATTCTGTTACGTCCATTGCTTTCGATCAGTGTAACACAACTAACACATGCTCATAACCACTACCACTAACTCATTTCTCTCGATGACTAGCACTGCTCTACGTACAACAAAAAACGAATAAGTTTGTTAAATGGATTATGGTGCGTATGAATAATATGTAGTGTGAGAATATCTCAAGATATCAAACATTATTCATAGTAACATCTCGTTCAAATCTTCATTTTAAAATCTTATATAAGCCATTTCAAGCATGTTATCATATGACATGGGAATTATCTTATCTAACAATTTTACTTAAATTTTGTTTTATGTAAGTATTGTTACAAAAATAAAAAAACCTTTTTACAACCTAATTGTAAGCTCATAAAAGTGCATCAGCTACTACAGCACACAAGAGACAGTAAAACCAACCAAACTCTATGCAAACTTAAACTTAAAATTTTTGGGGCAAATAACAGTTCTCGTGGAAAATAACCAGGTAAGTTTATCACCATCACTTTAGTCGTCATCATCATCATCGACATGGTCGACAACTACCTACGATGCTTTGCATGAGCAACAAAAGATCGACGCCATCTGTTACATGATGTGCTGATGTCATAAAATATCGAGATTGCTGACAAAAAAAAACCAAACAAAAGTAAAAACTATATAACAAAAAAAATCTGGTGAAGCAGCTAAAAAAATCGCTTATGGTGTGATAGATTGTGCAAATCGTTGAATGCTGGCAGGCGTGTAAAATTTACCATTAAACTGATATATAAAACTTGTAAATTCCCTCAAGGTACCACTATACGAATACGAGTACGATGTAACTTATTTGTTTGCTAACATATGAAAATGACGAATAAACAACAGGAACAATTCAAGCAAATAATACTTACACTGGTTACAAATGATAATGAAAGTTACACAAAATTTATAAATCAGATACTTTTTAATATTCAAGCATCGAATGGAACTTTTATAAAAGTATACTAATTAATAAGTTTCTGAAAATGCACGTACTTTATTCTTGTTTATAATTTAAGAAGCAAATATTTAGAGGTAACGATAACGTGGCACCTCCAATACAAAAATATAAAAAGTACTATGATAACGATAATCTAGAAACTTTTTAAAAATACATTAATTATCAATGTGACTAGTCGTCGAAAATATGGGCGAACTCGTCAAAATCGGAAATCGCAGACAAAAAACTTTAAAAATCAGAAGTTGGCAGAATCAAAAATTGGCAAAATCAAAAATCGCTAAAATGAAAAATTGCCAAATGATATTCAAAATCCCAGGCAAACCGTGAAGTGTTGCCAAATTTAATGTTTTTCTCATAGGTAATGAAAAAAAAATATTGTATAGTAATAAGCAAGCATTGAAATCAAAAAGGTATAAAATGTCTTAATTTTACAATACAAATTTCGTAGGAAAAATTAATTATGAAATAAAATATGTCAATAAGTCTCGGTAAGTCGTAGCGAATCGCGACAGGGCATACTAGTGGATAATAGTTTTAAAACATAAAAACCTGGAAAATAAATATAAAAAAAATAAAATTGTTAAAAATCATATCTTTTAGTTAACATGAGTATTATTTTTTCGTGCCTTTAACAAATTTATTTATTTATTTATTTAATTCCATTTCCTGTACAACAAGATAGACTCTTACATTTAAAGTACTGGAACGTATTGCGTTACAAAGAAAACATTTTATAATATAATTAATTATTAGCATAACATTTTTAGTATAATCTAACAATATTGATAAAAAAATAGACTATTTAAAAAAGTCAAATAAAAAAGTTTTGAAACTTTTAGCATTGCTGTTTTGTTGTTGACTTAGTGGAAGATTGTTCCAAAGACGAGCGGCATGTACATAAAACTGCCATTCAGATACTAGGCATTGATGCCTTGGAATTACAATATTTCGGTTTCTTGGCGATTGGAAGGAACGGATTTTGTCAAATATATATTTGGGTGTTTGTCTGTATATTATTTTATGCAAAAATGTAAGAGTGCGAATTTTCAACAGATTATCAAAAGAGACCCGGTAAAGATTACTGGAAACAGAGGAAATATGATCAAATCTTCTCAATCCATACACATATCTTATAACATTATTAAACAAGACATTTAGTTTCCTTTTACTAACTGCATCACAGCTTCCAAATAGCTCACACCCATACAACAGGGAAGGAATCAGATACGTCTTGGCAAGTAAGGTCCTTATTCTTAAAGGGTTGAAATACTGTGTGGACCAGACAGCTCGTAGTTTTGCATAAGTTTGACCAACCAGTGAATTTATATGATCAGTCCAAGTCAAATTGCTATTGCCGTATTCAGAAATGGTGGGATTTAAACTTTATAAGACTGCATTTAGATTTCTGTGGATTCAAACAGAGTCCGTTAGCATTAGCCCAAAGGTAGATTCTGTTTAAGTCGTCATTTAGAAGGGTTATGCCTGAAGCAATATTCTGAACTGGGCTACTTAAAGTGAGTTGCACGTCATCTGCGTATAAATGTATCTTACAATTGGAGAGTTGTTTTGGCAAATCATTTGCGAACAAGGATAATAAAATTGGACCTAAAGTAGAGCCCTGAGGCACTCCCCTAGTAAGGGATAATCTATCCGACCATACACTGTTTACAAATACTGATTGTGTGCGGTTCGAAAGATATGATGATATAAGTTTGGTTGCTGTATCTGTAAATCTATAAAACTGTTTCAGTTTTCCAAGGAGTATATCATGGTCTATCGTATCGAAGCCCATAGAATGGTCTAGAAGCACTAAAAATCTTATATTTCCATATCCCAATCCTTGCCGCATGTTCTCACTAACTTCCACAAGAGCCGTAACGGAGCTATGGCTCTGACGAAATCCAGATTGCGTACTGTAAAGCAAATTATGTGTATTGACATATGAAATCATTTGTTTATACAACAGTTTTTCCAAAACTTTCGATAGAAAACACAATATGGCTATAGGTCTGAATTATCTATTTGACTTAGGTAAGGGCACAATTTTTGCATGTTTCTAGTTTAGCGGGTACATAACTGACATTATAATAATACAAAACAGATGAGTAACATACGGCAAAATCAGGGATAGAAGTAATCTTATACATTTTGGGTGTAAGTTATCACTGTCCATTGCATTTGATTTTATTGAAGATAACATTGAAATAACGTCATTTCGAGTAACGGAAAATAATTGAAAATGTTCGCTGATTATCCCGTTATCCATATTTAAGCTGTCTGAGCAAAGATTATAAAAAGTGGAATTTGCTTTAATTACAGGGCCGTTGGTAAACATTCTGTTAAGCATATTTGCATCTACTTGGCAAGCAATGTTGTTGTTCGCATTGCCAATTCCTATTTCACGAATAGTATTCCAAGTCTGTCGAGAGCTGATCGCAGTGCTAAACCATTTGGGATAATATTCTGTTTTAGCATATCTGATATGTTTATTAACATTTTTCCTGGCAATGGAATATTGTATTTTAAGCTCAGATGTTTTAAATCTCCTCCACCTGGCATATGCAAAATCCATCCCTTTGGTATATAGCATTCCGAACAGCATTTGAAAACCAGGGTTTTTGTCTACGTATCGTTCTCTTGTGTTTCAGTGGTACAGTTAAATCAAAAAGGTGGTGAATATTGTGCTACAAAAATGATGATTGCTCATCAACGAAAGACACTAATAGATGTCATTCATATAAATGATTAAAATCTAAGTGTTTAAAGTCACGATAACTGAAAAACTGACTAACTTGGTGAACTTGAATGTTATATGTTAGAAAGATCAGGTCATGTTCAGAAAAACATGGAGCTGATATCTGATCATACAGAATTATATTCGCGGTGTTAGGCACAAAGAAAAGGTCAATAAGCGTGCTTGATGTAGATGTATGGTGTTTTGGAATTTTCATATTTACTGGAAAAAGACAACTTTGATAACCCATAAGTAAGAATCTGAAAAGCAAAGCACCTTGTGCAAACACTTATTTAATAGGTTGGACAATTAACTTATTTGATTATCTGAATTGTTTCAACAGTTATGATTTTTGCAAGGAAAAAACTTAAATGCCACCACTTTGCGAAGCCGAAAAAAAATAATAGTGCAGTTATTTCCTTTGAATTAAAATTAAAAATATATATTTCTTCGTAACATAACACAATCTTAATTTGAAATTGATTGTGTTGTTAACTGCTATTTGTTAACTGCTAACAAAAAAAAAAAAAATGGTATGAGTATATACAACTATAACATCAGCAACATTTAATCTTAGATCTTTTCTTGTTATCTGTTATCTTTTTCAAGTTGGAAGAAGGTACCACCTTTGTATCGAGCCTGCTGTGTTCTTAGGTGTAGCACCTCCCACAAAAAGTAAATTTTGAATACAAAACACGGAGTAATTTTAAAGCCAAGAGTACATACGTAAGTTAAAATAAAATGAACTAGATTCGGGCAGTTAAAAGTGGTACTATGCGCAGTCCAATGGCTAAAATAAAACTAAAATATTCATATTCATCATACGCGCCATAGTTTTTCTATTCTTAAGGAAGAATATAAAATAAATAAAAGTTAAGAGAAAAAAATTGTTGGAAAAGGTCAAACACTTGGTGGTTTTTTTATACTTTCTTAAAATTGCTATTGTACACTTTAATTGGTTCTTCTATCGTCAGTAAGATAAACGATTATATAATAAGATAAACAGATAGATTAGAAAAGATTCCGTTATACTAAGAACAATCGCTATGGTAGCGCCAAACAGATGGCTTTCAATAGAAAGGGCCGTGAAAGAAATACGTGGTTTGAGTTCAGAACTAACTAATTCTAACATTACTAATGAAAAATTATTTGAGACGACGCTGTCAAGAGCATGTACAGTAATGTGGAAAACTCTATTCATATAACATAATTACATCAATTTTGTCAGAGGCATAAAGAGTGAATCTGGCGTTCGAAGTCCAAAATGGCGACGACACAAAACTTTATAATAGCTTACCTATATCGGTTATTAAAAGTAGAAATTAGTAAGCACGACAAATTCACCTTTGAGAAAATTTAATAATTTGGTCCTATACTGAATGAAATTTGGTATTTTGGTTATTATTTCGAAAATTCCTGTTTTGACCACCAAATTGAACTGGGCAACAACTCAACCCAATAAAAGTTAATCGCTTTAACAAAATCTCTTATTAAAGAGCAAGACCTCAATTATTATCAAATTTAAAGCACTAATAAAAATTTTATTTTGTCTTAAAAAAACTTTCTTTTGTGATCATTAAATTCAAAATTATTTTTGTGAAAGTAGTTTTCTTCTGCACCAGTGATGGTCAATTTTAGTGTAAATAAAATCAATTTATACTCAGCTTCATCACCCAACGTTTCGCCTGCTTTTTTCACACTTCTTCAGAAGTGTTATTTTGTTTTAAAATCTGTAACAAAATAAATATAGCTCAAACATCTTTTTATTATTGGTAGATAAAGAAATTTAATGCTTGTGATTAACTTAAGTTTCTATTTCACATATTTTAGTCACAACCACATACTTATGTAAAAAACCGGACTTCAGGACACAAAAAAATTAATAAATAAATGACAACAATACAGTACCCAGAAATCCCAGATAAATCCTAATGGTAGAAACATAGACTTTAACTTTAAACATAGACTTTATTGCAACCGAATATTGCAGCTTTGTGTTATGATTATTCACTCTTTAGTCAAATATCAAAAATTCCGACAGAGCCAAATTTTGGTGGGGACCTAGGGTTTAAATAAAAATTTAAAAGTCCCCAATTATGCAGAATATGGCTCTTACAATCGTGATATCTCAGGAACGGTGATAGAGAAAAAATTATAAAAACCATTTTTATAGAGAATCTACAACTTTGGTTTGAAGTATTTTTGTGATAAAACCTACTGTTTTCGAAAAAAATCCAAAAAACCTGAAATTTGAATTTTGACCCCGAATAACTTTCCGAGCTCACATGGGATTGATGGAGACTTTTAAATTTTTATTTTTTAGGTTAAACCCTAGGTATCCACCAAAATTTGGCTCTGTCGGAATTTTTGTCATTTGACCACTATTTTTATTTTATGTCTAAATTGACCGGACTACTTGTGTTCACGGCATATTTTTTATCGCTTTTCTATGCGTAAACTTTCTAGTATATAGCGTTTATTTGCTCTCTTTTCCTTATTTGGTATTCTTATTTTGTCGATATTTATCATACGATTGTTTTCTTTTACATGTTGAGCGAATGCTGCGTATATACCTATTCACTTAGCAATTAAGAACATTCTTGGAAAATAGGACATACTACACAATAATACTACGATCCCTAAAAACCAATTCTTCAAACTGCTATAATTTAAATTACCAGAAACCAATTATTTTACAAATGCCAAATTTTACCATCAGACATATGGTATGCCTATGTGAAACCCGGTATCACCAGCGATTGCGGATATCGTATTGGACTCACTTTTTTACCAGGTAAAATCACAAAACTTAAAGAGAACAAAGTACAAATACAAATTCTAATTTAACACGTGGACGACATGTTTGCAATAATCGACCAGTAAATAACAATAAATTGATTTATATTTACGCTTAATTTGATCATCACTAGCCCACAAGGAAACTCCTTTCACACCAATAATTTAGTTAGCGTCGACAAGAATTTTTAAAAGACGAAAAAGAAATCAAAAATCAAAATCAATTTAGAACTACGTAAATTGGAAACCAGTAAGAATATCAAAGACAGTCAAAACCGACCATACATAATATATCATGCGCTAAAATACCCTTTCCTTAGGTCCTACAAATTGCATACAAAAAATAAATATAAACCAAAATTGAGTGGCATTTTTATCAATTTTGTTTGCCAATTCTTCCTATTCTTCCCCAATTTCTTCCTATGGTCGATAAAAGTCTATATACCAAATTTCTCCAAAACACATTCATATATATGACCTATAGCTTGATTACAATATTTACATGGACATACAGCCGGACGGGTTTAGTTCAAATATTTTTCGTAATTACAAACATCAGCATTAACTGATTAAAGTCTGATCACATAGTGGTGTAGGGTATAAATAGAGATAGATCTGATCAATCTTGTAAAGAAGTACTTCGCAGCAACAAGAGATTCAATGAATTCCCGTCCTTAAATTATTTAGCTGCGTTGTATATATGTTGTGTAGGGCGGGTCGATTTGTAGGGACAAAGTGACAACGACAATCATATTCTAGGGATCAATATAAGAAACTATGCCCAAGGAACCATAATTGTAAACGAAATCTGATGTCCCGGTTTTTGTGGCTACAAATTCATTTTGTGGTAGTCACGCAGAGTCGCGCATAGTCCGACGATGATTTTAAATAACATAACATAGTCAAATCGTATGATTATTATTTATTAGCAGAGTAGAAGTTACGTATACGTATGAGTGTTAATTTTAATATTAAAAAATTTTAATTTTAATTTTACTATTAGAAAAAAAAATTTAATTTTTAACTTTTGTCAAATCAAATCAGCACAAATGAAATTTCTACACTTTTCACCTCGTGTAGCAGAAAGATTTTTGTTATTTTTATATGTGCAGATGTAGCATCGGCCTCCTTTTGATGTACTTGGTAAATGGCGAATTTCCCGAATTCTTTGAATAACACTGGAAGCATCATTACTTTTAGGTTGTTTTTTACGTTTAGTGATCTTTTTTTCAACGAGATTCAATCGAAGCTCCTCGATAAAAAGGCGACGACGAATATTATGGTTCGTTTTAGAATTTTTCCAATTCGGGAACAATGCAATGAACGTCACGAATGCATTCAACACCCCAACATCAAGCAAGTTACAAAATACTGCCATTGGCCACCGATTGACTTTTCGTTTGCATGTGTACGTAGCCACCATTTGCTCCATAGTATCAACTACACTCTTGGTTTTGTTGTAATCTTCAATGATGTTAGGTTTCTTCTGTTCACTATTCTCATTTATGCTGACAACATTGTGGTATGTATTGAGCAATGTGACAAATCGGTACCGGCGAGGAACATATGACAACATAACTGCTTGCAATTTATGTTCATATACAACTTCTGTATGATAAATTGGCTTTTGACGCATGTCGAGTAGAACTGAAGGAATTTCAGTCCTATTTTTTCTTATTGTTCCCAAAATAGTCATGCGATTCTTATGGAAATCTTCTGCCAATTCATACGAAGTGAAAAAGTTGTCACACGTTACATTTCTGTCAGAAAGTCCTTCCACCAAATCCAAAAAAAAAAAAAACGCGGTCCGAGATTGCGTTCAGGAGTTGCACTACGATTCCGACCAACATAGATTTCTGTGTTGTACGCATACCAGCTTTTTGAGTCGCATAGCACCCAAATTTTGATGCCATATTTCGCCGGCTCGGATGGAATATACTGACGAAACGGACACCGCCCAAGATACGGAACTAACTGTTCATCTACGGTAATGTTTTTTTCCTGGTGTGTATACAGCTTTCAAATTATGATTCCATTCATCGTATACATTTCGAATCGGTGCCAATTTGTCACGAACAGAAGTACTTGTAGATGCAGTGTTGGCCATACGTTGTTCGCGGTCATCAAATCGAATGCAACCTTGGATGCGCTTGAACATTTCCAAAGACATTTTTGCTCTTAATATTGGCCGACCAGTTTCTTCATTCCACAGTTTAGTGACACATTCACCGTATGACCGATACACACTAGAAAGCAGCAACAATCCAAAGTATGCGTGCAGATTGTCCAAATCAATGTTTTCCCATTCGTCTTTGTACTTTCGCACACCATATAAATTCGTCATGTTCAAAATAATATTCTCAACCGGTCCAAGGAACATGTGAAATGCAGACGAAACATCAACTATATTAGCAGTTGCTAATGCTTTTGGACCTGAATTATAACAAAAATGAAATATATAATGAACAAAGAGGGTAGGTTTTTACCTGAAGTGAAATTTTCTGCACGCCGAAATGAATTTCTTCGATTTATTTCAAATGGTTGCGATGAATATTCAATTTTCTTATTTTTTGAAAAATATATATTCTCAGGATTTGGTGCATTTCCTTCTGCTAAATTTTGCTCAAGTGGCTCAATGTCGTCTTCATCCGAATAAACGCTGACTTCAATTTCCTCATTCTCCTCGTCTGATAATGCAAAATCATCGTCAATATTGCACGGCGATTCGCCCACTTCGCTTTCCAAATCAAAATCCATTTCTAGTTCATCTCGCTGCCTTCCTTCACGTAAAACTCTATCCATTTTTTATCAAATACTTCGAAACACAACCAAAATTCAAATAAATTCGCAAACAAACTTCACTTATGTGTGTTCCAGAACAAACTGAATTTCATAAAATGAAAAAATAAGAGCGTGCTACAAATCCACACACAAAAAAAAGCGGCAATTCCAGGTACCTACTTATGCGCGCACAAATACAGGGACCGATTGTAACTACAACTGCACAGGCAAATACAGTAAGGGTACAAATTCAAAAACGGGTTTTTTTTGGGTGTTCAGGCAAATTAATATACTCTGCAAAATACAAGGTCATTTCGCTGAACCGTATTTATATTATTCAAGGTTAAAGTCAAAATTATGCGTGCGCATACAGGGGACCGATGAGGGTTAAAATCAAGTTAAGGATATAATGGCTCAAAACGCTGTAAATCCTTCAATAGAACTTAAATATGAACTATAAAATATAAATTGTCATCAAATATTTCCATTAATTTAATTCCAGTCAAGCATATCGAAACTCAGATCAGATCTGTAGATGGGGAAGGAAATGATATGTGTATACTTAAACACAAGTAATAAAATTACAGTCCATCTAGACCAGCTATACGATGTGATATACCATCCGCTTAGAGACCATTTCTCTTAGGTCCAACTAATTACATTAAGAAAATAAGCATAAAACAAATTTGAGTAGCATTGTAATTAATTTTTTTGCCTTCGGATATGAAAAAGTTCATACCGAATGATATATCTATATGGGGACTAGAGAAAAAAATGGACATAGCCTGACTACGTTTCGTAAAGTCACCTATTTTTGGCAAAAAAATACATACAAAGCAAATTTGCAATAATTTTGTTTTTCGATAGATTTAAGTGGAGTTCGGAAGTCAGCTTTATGTAGGGGCTGTGATAAGAATCTTCGTATAGAGATTATTTTTGGACTACTGATAAACGGATGTAATAAGCATGCACAGACCCAATTTGACCGAGATCTATATTATAATTTGGATATTGTGGGAATTCAGGTCCATCTCATTGGGGTCATTTGTATCTGGAGTAGGTCTAAATATGAGCCAATTTTCACCAAGTTCAGTAGCGTTTATTCATATTTGGGATCTGTAGTCCGATTAAAAGGTTAACATGGACAGCCTTATGGGCGGACGGACATCGCTAAGTGACTGAAAAAGTGATTCTAAGCCGATTATTCTAGGTTAAACGTTACTATATCCTGATCACTTAGTGGTATAGGATATAATTACGGTGACCATACGTACTGTATTTTACAGAACAGTACTGTATTTCAATGCTCTGTACTGTAAAAATTAATTCTTACAAAATGTACTGTTTTTTATACCCTATACCACTATGTGGTTTGGGTATAATGACTTTGTGCTGCTGTTTGCAACAACCAAAAATATTTGACCTAGACCCATCTTTAATTATACCGATTGAATCAGAATCACTTTTTGAGTTGATTTAACAATGTCCGTCCGTCCGTCCGTCCGTCTGTGTGTCCATGTAAAGCTTTTAATCAAACTACAGGTCGCAAATATCAATATGTTTTGATGAAATTTGGTATATAAGCTTCTGTCGGCCATAGCATGAACGCTGTTGGTGAGAATCGTTCCATGTTTAGACCTAGCCCCTATACAAATGCCCCTATGAAATCGACATAAATTGCCATAAGATCCAAGTTATGATAAAAATCTTAGTCAAATTGGGTTTGTTTGTATTTATTACATCCGTTAATCAGTAGGCCAAAAATTATCCCTATTGGACAACTCCTAGTCCTAGGCCCCATATAGAGCTGCTTCCCGATCTTCACTTAAATCTATCAAAAAACAAAAATATTGCACTGATTCTTCTAAAATTTTGTTTGTATATATTTTTGCAAAATACAAGAGACTTTACCAAACATAGTCAAGATCGGTCCATTTTTGGGCCTAGTCCCCATATAGGTATACCATCCGATATGAACTTTTTCATATCTGCAGCCAAAAAAATTAATAAAAATCCCACTCAAATTTGGCTTATGCTTATTTTCTATGTCCAGTTAGTTGGGGTATTGAGATAGGGTATCTAGACGCATGGTATAGGGTATCATATAGTCGGCCTAGACCGACTATAATTTTCTTACTTGTTTTTAAATGTTCTGTTTTGTCCTGTATAATGAAAATTTTATTAACAGTTCACTTAAACTTGATTTCGTGATGATAAATTGCAAAAAATATATATATCTATTTATATTATAAAAATAAAACTGGCAACGCTTTACAAAACTTGCCATCAGGTGTGTTTAATACATTTACGGAATCTGAATGTAAGAAAAGGACCACTCTATATCACCGTGAACAAATGTGATTTTAACATTCCTGTTGTGTGCGTAGCAAAACAGGTAAATTAGTTGCAATAAAACTTAAATTATTCTGAGAATTATTATTTTGTGTGTTATTTTATTAGATTCATGCCGCCCAGAAGAAAATGTTTGTTCAATGTAGCGCTGCAAAAGGAGTTCCAATGCATAATAGAAACAACAGACTCCAGTATTGTAAAATGTGTCAAGTTTTTGTCAGTTTTTTTTCCATAGGAAATGGCGGCAGATTAGATATTCAGCAGCATTTGAAAAGTGTAAAGCACAAACGCATGGATCTTTCTGCATCGTGTAATAAAAAAATGACTTCATTCTACTCATCTAAAACGTTTGATGATGATAGCAAAATTACATGCATTAACGAAGGAACATGGGAGTACCACACGATTCAACACAGCCACTCTTTTCGCTCAAACGATTGCACGTCTAAACTTATCAAAAATTGTTTTGATGAAAAATATTCATGTGCCCGAGCTAAGTGCGAATCTATTGTTTGCAATGTGTTAGCACCCAACGCCATAAAAGAATTGGAACATGATTTGAAAACTGTACACTTTGTTTCAATATTTTCTGACTGCTCAAACCACGGAAGTACAAAAGTGTGCCCGATTCTTGTACGATATTTCACACTGCAAAAAGGAGTGCAAGTAAAAATTCTAGAAGTTGATGAACTGAATGGAGAAACATTTGATATTTTAAATAAATATATTTTGAATTTGTTGAACAAATTTGACTTGAAAAGCAAATTGCTAGCATTGTGCACACAGAAAAAAGATTGGGTGGAATTCGGTTAAGACTAGAAAAATTTATTAAGGTAATAAGAATTTTTATTATAATTCTTCAATATTTAATAATACAATATATTTACTTTAATAACTACTGTATAAACACAATTCTTCTGAAATAAAAGTATCTGCAACAACAAAAATAGTTCCATTTACTAATAAAATTCTTTATAAAAAAATTTCAACTAATTTAATTGAGGCAACCTTATAAATCCAAGAATTACATACTTCAGTCCCAAATATTGGCAACTGCAATTTCTTATTCGATTATAACAACATATTTTAAACCAAAAATGTTTTAACAGATATTGTAACAAATTATTGGTTACATTCCTACAAATTAAATTTGTATTAAGAATTATTTTTCGGTTGTAACAAAAGAAACCAACACTATTAAACTATTTTGGTATTTCTAACCAACAGAAATTTGCATGAATCAAATTCTGTTGTAAATACCGAATAAATATAAAAATATGTTTAGTCATACTGAATTTTCGAATTAGATTGTCATTTTTTAAAACAAAATGTAAAAAACAACTTTTAAATATTATATGAACATTTAAATTTTCAAATCAATATCTCAACGTTTACAAAAATTTCAATGTAATTTATGTATACAAAAAAATGGATCATAGAAGGATGTAAATTAAATACGAAACCTGAAAGTGTATTTAAGCGCGTCTGGGAAGAAGCTTTTGTGTGACATTTATGCTTACGGTTTAGAAAAACAATCTGCCATTCAACTGCGCACTACCAATAGTCGTGTCAAAGATAGAGAGATATGGTCTGAGCTCTGTGGAATACCTGTAAAAGTTATTTATTATCATATTACAATAAATCAATACGTCCAGGATTTGATTTCAGCAACAACTCCTGACTTGTCAACGCAAAAATGGTAGTTGGTATCCACGCCTCTGTTGACGAAAAAAATATTTCTAAGGACGTACGTAACCAGGAAGTTGGTCGTCACGATGTGGTCATCTTATCAGACCTTATTTAGAAATGACTAACCGCATGTCTATACACACGAACAAAATGAAATGTTTCGTGTTGGATGAGGTCGATCAAATGTTTTGTGATTTCACCAAAGACCAAAAATATATCGCGATGTATTGGAACCCAATGTGTTTCATCCAATCAATTCTTTTCTGTAACAGAATGTCGATCAATTGACTTAAGAGCAAGTTACATATATGTGATCATAATTTGTGTTTGTTGCATTTATTTTACTCTGTGGTCAAGTTGAATTTCTTCAAAAAAAATTTTTTCCCAATTAATACCAACTTATTATTTCAGGGAATTTTGCGGACAATATGCCGATATGTTATGATTTTTAATAAGTGGAACAGAAAAATATTTTTCTCAAAATTGTATAATTTATAAAGTATCTATAGACTACCTAAAAATTAATGATTACTATTTTATTGCAAGCTATTGTCAGATATCGCTTAAATAAAAATAAATTATTAATACAAATTATTAATAAAAGTTATTATTAAAAAAAGTGTTTTAAATATTTTATATCAGCAAAAACATAGATAAATGGTAAATAAAATTAATAAATCCATTCATTGTACCAACTATATACCACAGTTCTAACAATCGAATTTATATTTATATACAATTGCCCTTACCATTCTACGTTTATATCAGAGTTCAGAAAAAAACACACACTGAATAAAAAACTCGTACATATATGTAAACAAACATAACTTAGACCAACACACACACATTTTTATTTTCATATCAATTATGTTTGTTTTTAAATTTTCTTCGGTGCCCAACACAACCATGACTGTGTTCGTTTTAATATTTCGTTATTTACACGAACATTTTTGTATCACGTACTTTTTGTTTCAGTCACACATAAAGCACACATTTTTGAGTGTTGCTTTATTTGAAGTTCATGTTCTGGTACGTGTACTGAAAAAATAAACAGAACATGTACAATAAGCAGGTTCGAGTTCAGTTATATTTTAAGTCGTGTTGTGGCTCGTGTAGTAAGAAAAAACAGAACATGTACAATAAACAGGTTCGACTTCAGTTATATTTTAAGTCATGTTTAAAATATAACTGAACTCGAACCTGTTTATTGTACATGATCTGTTTTTTTTTTCAGTACACATACCAGAACATGAACTTCAAATAAAGCAACACTCAAAAATGTGTGCTTTATGAGTGATTGAAACAAAAAGTACAAGATAAAAAAATATTCATGTAAATAACGAAATATTAAAACGAACACAGCCATGGTTGTGTTGGGCACCGTAGAAAATTTAGAATCGCACATAATTGATATGAAAATAAAGATATGTGTTGGCTGCTTTTGAACAGAACATTGTGTGTTTCATGTGTGTATTTTCTGAACCTTGGTTTATATAGATTATATAATTCAGTTATCACAAAAGAATATTGTGATAGTACATGGGACTACAAAAATTCGGTTGGCAACAAATTTGTTTGCGACAACGAATCCGTTTTCTGTGTATGTGCAGATAACACAAACTGTAATTTTGGCGGTACAGCCAGGCGGGGTAAAAATAATCTTTTCACAAAAGTTCAACAGCCTATTGGTAAGACATTAATTTGTGTAAACTGTGCTGCCCATATAATAAATAATTGTGTTCAATCTTGCGTGGAGTGCCTTCCAATCGACATTGAAATGGTTGTGGTAGAAATATATTAATTTTTTTATATTTACACAGTCCGCGTGGCAGAATTTAAAGAGCTTTGTGAAAGTGTAAATATGGAATATTGTATGCTAATGGGTTTCAGCAAAACGAGATGGCTTACTCTGAAGCCAGCAATAGAAAGAATTTTGAAACTTTTTAAGCCTCATTGTATGTATGTTTTTTCGACCTTTTTGTTGTAACTTCAATAAGTAAACGAATAATTAAGCTCAAGGCCTTAGTTTTGAGAACTTATATTGTTGCTATATTATTTTTATGTTAGCAATTTTCTTTTGTTACAGTGTTTTATGTAGTGAAAGTTTTGTGTTAATTATATTTTTTGTATTTTCTTTATATTTATTTAAGACCCTGAAGATGTTTCCCGTCGGGTTACGAAATATTGAGTATAAAAATAAATAAAATTTATTAAAAAAACTAAGGCCTTGAGCTTAATTATTCGTTTACTTATTGAAGTTTTTAAGCCTCTTCAAAAATACTTTTTAGCACAACCAAAGTGTCCAACTGTTTTAAACAATTTTTTTTAATAATCCTTGTGCTGAAATTTGACTTCAAGCTTCTGTTTTTCACAATTATATTTTAAAAATTTAATCACAAAAAATTTCAATGGTAGAAACCGCTTTCCTCATAAACGAGCTCAAAAACAACACCATAGCACTTAAAGAAGAAACTTTTGTTCCCTTTGAATTCAAAAATCGATTGCTGCACTGGACCAAAAAGATCACATTGATTTACATGAATTTCAATCGCATATAAAAATTTTTTATACTAATTGTCTTGACTACCTAAGCCAGTCGGACACCGCATTCGTGGAGGTTCAGGTTTTAAAATGCACTCTTCTTCGTAGAGCACCCTTATGGGATGAAGTTGAAAAATGTTTTTCATTTATTTTGGAAAAAAGGAATGATCTAAATATAGAAGATAGTGAATTGTTTGATGAGTTTTCCTGCATAAAAAACTATGCAACTACGGAAAAGATCAAAGAATGAGAAGAGAAAGAAATGTGTGTAGAGGAAAGATGGATAGAAATCTTTAAACATTTTGGAGAAAATAATATATCTTTTAAAAATATTTACAAAATTGTTGAGTTTAGCTTGTGTTTGCCAGGATCTAATGCTCCAACTGAAAGGGTTTTTTCATTGTTAAATAATATTTGGACAAGCGAAAAACACAAATGAAAGTAGAAACAATGAAATCAAGTTTAATTACAAAACGTAATTATAACTTAAGTTGCTTAGAATTTAAAGCATATTTAAAAAATAATAATAATTTAATCAAAAAAATATCATCCGCTGAGAAATACGTATAAAACCAAAGATTGTAATACATCTAAATAAAATTTGCTTAAAATTGTTTTTATTATTATTGTATGTTGAATTTTTTATGTTTTGTTTTTTTTTTTTTTTTGATTATTACTAAGTATGACGAGTATATTGTGGAGTTCATATCTAGTCATGAAGACTTTTCTGTTTTTATTTTTTGATTTATTGAAAAAATAAACGCTTCCTGAATGGAAAAAAATGTTCTGTATTTTCATTTCAAAAATATAGTCACCGTAGGTATGATATACAGGTACAAGAAAAGTTGTTACCGTTTTTTTTTTTTTATTATTACTAAAATGCAATTCAAAATGACTCATTAAATACGAAATAATTTCAAATGTACAATTAAAAAATTGGGAATTAATATAAAAAAAAAATAAAAACATATAATTATATTTTTTTTCAATTTTATTTATGTATACAGCCCTTTAAAGTTTTTAGCGTATTACTTAGCACTCCTGGCTTACGACAAATTGGTGTATGTCCTTAACTTATTAATGCCGTAGAAATACACGACGGGAGCACACTTACTTTAATGTAATTTAAATATAATTAGGATTTTTCATATTGATGAATCGGAAACGAGACAAGACATAAACAAATAAATGTCTTTCATAAATTTAAATTACATTCATTTTAGGGTAACTTGCTAGCCCACTAGTTGGTTCTTCACGTGGACCCCTTAAAAAATCTTGTGATTTTTAAAGTTTACAATATCCCAAAAATATATGATTAATAAACTTATCAATTAACCCACCAAACGTGAAAAACAACAAATTCATCTTAATCAAAGCATGTGATAACAACACATCAGAGTTGCGAAATATAACGCGGATAAAGTTTTAGTTTCATTTTATTAGTCCGCTTTGCCGTTCACCCCACACTCACCCATCACTCAGCTCCATACCAAACATTGATGATAAAGTGCTTGTGTTCAAGAAAATGATATAAAGTTTTTTATGATGCTTTATTAGCTGGCATTAAAGACAGGCAGTAGCAACATAAACATTAGTAGCGCAATAAGAATCTTGTTAGCAGCAGCAGCTGCAGTAACAGCAGCAGTAATGGAAACAACCAGTAGATACTACAAAGTAATTATGTGCTGCAACATAGCAGTCATTATTATAAAATACATTTATATCATAAAGTGTATTCGCACTGTTACACTTTGTACAAAGAGGCTTAGAACGCTGATAAGTAGTTATCGCTATTCCCATCACTACATCCGTACCAATACCACTTCAGAAAGTTATCATTTTAAAAAGGTTTTTATTTTATTTCATTTTTTTCTACATTTTCTCTAAGTCAAACATGTCAGTGCTAAAGTTGTTGCATCACTTAAATTATGTAGATTCATTGAAAACTTCAAGATTTTATTTTTCTTGTTTTTAAGTTTTGAAAAGTTCAAGTTAAATAAATATTGAAGTTTTTTATTTTTAAAAATATGTTTATTTTTGTTTTTTTTTGTGTGCTGATATCTGGTAATGAAGGGTATTTTTTACAAAGTTTATTATTGCAGTGGGAAGAATGCCGTTAACAATACAGCTTATAGCAGAATTTGCTTTATAGAAAGATACATATTCTAGACTGAAAAATTCCGAATGAATAATTTTGTATTTTCTACCAAAAAAGAAGTGACAATACCTTCCTTTATATGTTATTATATTTTGATTATGATTACAATTTGTTTCAATATTTTGAATTACAATTTTTTTTTACTTTAATTTAAATTATTTTAAAAATTATCGCGAACGAAAAAAATCAGTTTACTTTTTGGCGGTTAGACAACGATTGGCATACGATTACGATAAAATATAATATATAATAACATAGAAAACAACGATTCGACCTTAAAATAAAAAAATAATAATCGTTAAAAATTAAGTACTTTATAACATTCACACCCTCTTCATCTCAAATTGATGATCATATCATTGGGGTGACCATAAGTAAGGTGACCAGCCAAACATACACACAGATTTTTATTTTTCAATAAGATCCGAAGGTAAGGGATCATTCTTTCCAATGTTTTAGAACTTACAAATTATTTGTTATTTAAAAAAAAAAGTTTCATATTAGTCTTGTCAATTTTAGATCCGCTTTTTATCTGTAAAATGATAAATATTTTTATATGAATTAGCTTGTGTTATATTAAATTGAATAAACCAATATGGACTACAAGCTACCATACAATAAAAACAAGACATCTATAATATTAATACGCAAGGCGATTTCTTGCGCTCGATGTAAGTTTAACGGTTTTAATCCTATTTTGACCAACCATTCCTTATTTGTGATGTATTTCCTTTTAGCTGTCCACCAGATTTACAGATTTTAACATTTTTATACTTTTTTGGAATAAAATTCATTAAAAATTGTGTTTATTAAATTTGTTAAATATACTTGCAAAAAGACCTGTGTTGAATTGAAAAAAAATTTTTGGCATAAACCAAAAACGGCAATAACAAAAAATGAACATGAATTGTTAATTTGCTAAAATTGTTAAGCATAATTTTAGGGTTTTATAAAATAATTAATTGAAAAATAAAATTTTCTACAATTTATTTGCACTCGAATTTCGAGGACTGGTATCTGCTATTATATAATGATTGTTTTGGACAAGGACGAAGTTTTGTGAAAAAAAAACATCTTTACAACTTAAGTATAAAACAAATAAGAATGTTAAATTTGGCTGGGCCGAATCTTTGATACCCTCCACCTTTTTCATTTTCAATTTTCATTTTTTTAATCATTTTCCATTTTTCACTTTTCAATTTTCATCTTTCGTTTTTCATTTTTAATTTCTCATTTTTCATTTTTCATTTTACATTTTCCACTTTTAATTTTTCATTTTCCATTTTCCATTTTCGATTTTCGATTTTTCATTTTTCATTTTTCATATTTCAATATTCATTTTTCATTTTCCATTTTCCATTTTCAATTTTCCATTTTTAATTTTTCATTTTCCGTTTTCCATTTTTCATTTTCATTTTCGATTTTCGATTTTTCATTTTTATTTTCCATTTTTCATTTTTCATATTCCAATTTTCATTTTTCATTTTCCATTTTCCATTTTCCATTTTTAATTTTTCATTTTCCGTTTTCAATTTTTCATTTTCCATTTTTAATTTTTCATTTTCAATTTTTATATTTTCATTTTTCACTTTCCATATTCCGCTTTCCATTTTTTAATTTTTAATTTTTCATTTGCCATTTTTAATTTTAAATTTTTCTTTTTCCATTTTTCATTTTCCATATTCCATTTTTCATTTTCCATTTTCCATTTTTAATTTTCCATTTTCAATTTTTCACTTTCAATTGTCCATTATACATTTTTCATTTTTCATTTTTCATTTTTCATTTTTCATTTTGCATTTTCCATTTATCATTTTCCAATTTTCAATCTTCATTTTTAATTTTTCGTTTTCCGTTTTCCGCTTTCCATTTTTCATTTTCCATTTTTCATTTTTCATTTTTCATTTTTCATTTTTCATTTTTCATTTTTCATTTTTCATTTTCCACATTCCATTTTCCATTTTTTCATTTTTCATTTTCCATTTTTAATTTTTAATTTTTCATTTTCCATTTTGAATTTTTCATTTTTCATTTTCCATCTTCCATTTTTAATTTTTCAATTTTCGTTTTTCATTTTTCAAGTTCCATTTTCCATTTCTCATTTTCCATTTTTAATTTTTCATTTTTCAATTTTCATTTTCCATTTTTAATTTTTCATTTTTACGTTTTCATTTTCCATTTTCCATTTTTCATTTTTAATTATCATTTTTCGTTTTCATTTTCCATTTATAATTTTCCATTTTCGATTTTCAATTTTTCATTTTCCATTTCTCATTTTTCATTTTCCATTTTTTATTTTTATTAATTTTTAGTTTTTAATATTTAATTTTGATGATAAAAAAATATGTTGTAAAACGTGCTTCGGCCACTGTGGCACGTGCAGTATTAATATACACACAATTGGAATGACTTCAACAATACGAAGAAATACAACATATACAACAAATCTTAAGAAAAACAACAAACACTGAAAAATTTTATTTTTTTCAAGATTTTTTCAAAATTTCATTCATAGCTCGTGAACCCTTTCACCGATTTTGACGATTTTAAATAACAATTCCTTTGGGATATTAGTAGTTCGATTTTATATAAAAACGAGCGGTCTAGCTGAGATATTGACGGCGTGATCGAGATTTCCACAGACAGACGGACAGACAGGCAGACGGTCATCGGTAAATCAACTTCCCTCGTTATAAGGATCAAGAAAATATATTTTTTTGGTGTCTCAGGAATTTATTTCGATGCTTTTCAAACGGAATGACAAACCTATATATCTTTCGATCATCAAATACAACTTGATGCATTTTTCCTAAGTTTTCTTCATTTGGCCTACCAGGACGATCTGCATTATTTATGCTCGTACGATTACGTAAAAGGTCTGCATAATGCCTTTAAGGCATTAAATATTACTGCGACAATTCGGCACCAACCCATTCTCTGGCTTGGACAGTATATTTTCCCACCAACAAACAATGTTTAATCAAAACAAAAACTCTTTGCAATACATTTTTTTTTTTCAAACCTTAAAAGCAGCATAATTTTTACAACGGTAGCTTTTTTTTCAAATTAAATAAATGTCAGTAAATTTTGACACAATTTTTCTGGTACTTCTGAATAAACAAAAAAAAACGGGTACTTGTCGTGCCATCTCTATGTGAGGCCATGTACTTTTCACCCCATGTGTATAAGTGATCATTTCCGATTCAGGTCTTTTTAAAATTAAATTTAGTTTTTTTTCTTTTGAGTTTTTAAATTTAATCTATAGTATTATCAGGCTAGGTGACTTCTTGTTACCGATGTCTTGTTCTACCGTTTTATCCCGATTGGGACCAAACGCATATTATTTGAAACATGTTTCTTTTAAGCTATTAACCAGATTTACAGATTTTTTTTAATTTTTTCCTTTATTATGAGCAAATTGGATTTAAAGTTGCTACTAACACATACATAAAATTATACGTATGCTATTTGTGTGTTTATTAAATTTGTTAATATGTTTGTTCATTCACAAGAATAATAAACCAAAAAAGTGTTGGTTTGTGAATTGGCTAATTTGAAAAATAAAATTGCCTAGAAATTGCACTCGAATTTCGAGCGCTAAAATCTGCTAGTTATTATTATTAGCCAATATTGAAGAAATTTTTGTAACAATTTTAAAACAAACGAATTAATAAAATTTCTATATAATTTTATGTCGTAAGATATTTGAAGTTAATCTTATATATTAAAAGAATTTATGAATAAACTTTGCATTCAAGATCTTTTTCAATATTTTTCTTCTCTCAAACCTCTATAACTAGAGTTCTAATTAACGTAGGCTGTTGACATAGTTCTAAGAACAGTCAGTGGATCAAGCTCCTTCTTTTGAGCTATTAACTGCTTAAATTCGTAAGGTTTGAGGAAAGTTATGCGTGGAGAATCAACTTTACTTTTACTGTACGTTAACTTATCTTGGCATATTTTGGCATTACTGTACGTTAACTTCTCTTGGCAAATTCGTTGGGTTTGAGGAAAGTTATGCGTGGATAATCAACTTCACTTTTACTGTACGTTAACTTCTCTTGGCATATTTTGGCATTACTGTACGTTAACTTCTCTTGGCAAATTTTGGTATTATATTATAAAAATTAATATAATATTATATAATGCTGCGGAGCAGCAGGGGTCCTCTAGTAATAATATGAAATGTTTCTACTTTTCAGAAAATATTTTTTTTTTTCTGAGATTTTTATTTCGGCCTACGTTTCGTTGGTATTTTCCAACCTATTCAGGTATTTATCTCCTTGTTAAATTTTCGATTATTTATAGATACAAGTTTTACACATAAAACAAAAATTATTATAATATACTAGCGAACACCCGCACACTCCGTAGTGCAAAAAAGAAAATAAAAAAATCAATTCGAATTCATTTGAATCAGTGATAAATTGCTTTTATTGCAATGATCTGTGGTAAACAATATTTGTTGTTTTTCTATTTTCGGTGTAAATATACAAAACCGATGGTTTGCCAACGCGCGAACAGGCTACATACAACTGTCCATGTGAGAAAACTGGATACTCTAAATTCACTCCACAAATTCCTAAGGATTGGCCTTGTGCCTTATTAATGGTAACCGCAAACGCAAGATGAACAGGAAACAGAAGTCGTTTAAATTCAAATGGCATATCAGACGGAATCATTGGGATGCGTGGAATGAATACATCTTCGCCTTTGAATTTTCCTGTTAGAATAGTAGCTTCAATTACATAAGCCATCAACCTTTTAATAGCAAGTTTTGTACCATTACACAAACGGGGTTGATTGATATTACGAAGCATAATAATAGTAGCCCCAACTTTCAATTGGAGATTATGCGGAGGCAATCCTGGTAAGTCCAACGAATTCAACAATTCTGTTGGATAATTCACAACATCTTCTTCATTTGTAACAGTATCCACAGACTTGTACGACACCAATTCGCCAGGAATCTTTGATTGTATAGCCATGTTTAATTCAGTAACATCTTTGTTCTTTGCCGCTAAAATTGCTCTGTCACTCAGCCATTCATGACATGTGTATTGTTGTGCTATGTTAGTGAAAACACATTCAATCAATTCCTCTTTTGACTGTACGAAACGGCAAAAATCATTTGGCAATATTATCAATCCAGTGTCATCAACAGGCATTGCACCATTCCCAATTTTCAGCAATTGCTTAGAAAACTTATCAGCAGATAGATCATTCTGCAACTGAACACGAACGTTGGTAGTGAGTTTCAATGTTTTAACAAATCTCCATAAATGTGAAGACGTTAAGCAAACGTTAATTTCATCGGCAGCTGTCGATCTAGGAATGACGGGCAATGTTTGCCTAAAATCGCCTGACAATAAATTCAACGCACCACCAAACAACTCTGAATTATCTCGGAGATCTTTCATTGTTCTTTCCAAAGCTTCAACAGATTTCTTATTCACCATAGTGCATTCATCCCAAATAATGATACCACAACGTTTCAATAATTTTGCCGTTCCAGAGGTTTTTGTAACGTTACATGTGGGATTTTCATTAACTTGGTAATTCAATGGCAATTTCAGAACAGAATGTGCTGTCCGACCATCATCTAACAAAGTTGCTGCAAGATTGACGCCCCAAATTACTGCGCGGACGTACCATTTTGTATTAAAAAATGTGGCTACACCAATTAAATATGAAGTAATTGAAATTTTATTTATTCGCGAAATTCAAAAATTGAGACAAGTATGTTAGTTGAATAATGCAATTATTAAGAATAAATAGATCAGCTGATCATGAAATGTCAGTCATAGCATGCACTCAAAAGCTAGCGACCTTGGAGAAAAAGTCCGTTACAGCACTACATGTATATATTAGCTCTTTGATTTAATGTTTGAAATATCCGTTAAGTTAACATATAAGAAAGCTCATTGCTGTGCATAATGTATTTAAATATTTAAGTTTTTAGCAATGTGTTTTGTATGTAACTTATTTCATAGATCCCATGTGATTTACAATAGCTAAGTATATAAATTGTTAGTTATTATTATTAAATGATTATATTTGTAACGAGCTTACTGGTCCTTGCTAGTGATGCAAATAAAACAACCTTTATAACATCATTTGCCCAACGTTTCGTTCCTTTTTGGGAACATTTTCAAGAGCTTTTTTATTGAACTAGAAAAAATAATTTTTTTCTTAATTAATTAGTTTTATAATGTATACAAAATAAGTTATAATTTACATTTATCTGTTGTTATTGCATTTGTCAAAACTTGCTGCTATTATTATAAATTTTATAATTTAAAAAATATGTATTAAAATTTTTTAATTTTTTGTCAATCACTAAATTAAATAAATAAATAATTGTAACAATAATCAAAAAGAAAAACTGGACTTCACAAAACAAAAATATCACAGTTGCGTAGCCTACAATATACTAAACTAATTTTGTCTTTGTCCTCCTTACTATTCATACATGTTTTTATTTTTTGTTGTATTCTTAAGCTCTCTAAAGTTAATCGTTTATTTTCGTTACATTCATAGTCTAAGATCTTAACATGTTCAAAGTCCGCATGATGTTTTTGCGTCATCAAATGTTGACTTAGCGCTGTTGTTGCTCTTCCTTTTTCTCTGTCCTTTTTGTGCTCTGCTATTCTTGTTTTCAATGCGCGCTTTGTTGTTCCTATATAGTTGTTGTTGCAGTTTTTGCATTGAATTTCATATACAACGTTGTTTTGTTCTATCAGCGGAGTTTTGTCTTTGGTTTTTGTGAAAATTTTATTTATTGTTTGAGTTGGGCGGTGTGCTACTTTTATGTTTTCCTGTTCGATGAGTGATCTTAGATTTTTGTTTTCTGTCAAATTTGGAATATATTGGATTCCTATATATCTTATAGGTTCGGCGTTTTGATTTGTATTTGTATTTTTATTATTTTGTTTATTAGTTATGTTTTCATTTTTAATAATTAAGTCTCTTATTATTTGGTGTGGATAGTTGTTTTTGTGTAATATATTGTGTATTTTTTGTATGTTTTCTTGTTTGAATTTTGGGTGAGAAATTTGTAATATTTTATGTACTAAGTTATTTGCTGTGTTAATTTTTTGTGATTTTATGTGCGTCGAGTTGAAATTTAAAATCCTCCCGGAGGCAATTGGCTTGGTATACCAATTTAAAATTAATTTTTGTTCTTGTTTATGAATTTTGGTATCAAGAAAAGCTATAGATTTGTCTGTTTCCATTTCAAATGTGAATTTTAGCTTCGGGTGGTATTCGTTAAGTATTTTCATAATTTTTAAGTTGTCTTCTTTTTTAACTATAGCTACCATGTCGTCAACATATTTATAAATTATTCTTATTCTAACGTTCTCTTCTTCCAACCGTTTTTTAGTGTCATCTAGGAGATCATCCAAAACGATGTCCGCTATAGTTGGAGAAAGAGGGTTACCCATGGGCATACCATAACTCTGATGGTACAATTCCGAATTAAATTTGAAATAATTATTTTCAATTAAGCAAAATTCTAAAGTTTTCTGAAATTGTGATCTTGACATAGTTGTCTGCGTCTTGAGAAGGTCCCATTTTTTTAAAATTATGCGGATAGCTAGAGTCGTCGATATGTTTGTGAAAAGAGAAATTACGTCATATGATACCAGGATTTCATCATCATTGATTTCTTGATTTGAAAGTTTTTCTTTAAGTTCAAAACTGTTTTTTATGTTGTAGTCACGAGATATAAGGCTTTTCAAGATATTGCCGATATATTTTGATAAGTTGTAGCACGGGACATTTGGTGATGCTGAAATTGGTCTTAACGGTACATTTTCTTTATGTATTTTTGGTAGTCCATAAAGTTGAGGGGGTTGTGCGGCTGAGCAATACATTTTTGTTTTTTGCTGGAAATTTATGTGTTTTTGTTTAAAAAGTTCATTCACTATTAGATTATTTGTTCTTTGTAGTTTTTCTGTTGGATCTTCACGTATTTTCCTGTATACTGTTTTGTCTTCTAGTAGTTCACCCATTTTTTCTAAATAGTGTTGCTTGTAAATTACCACCGTTTTGTTACCTTTGTCTGCTGTAGTTATAACAATTTTGTCTTTGTGTTTTGTATAAATTTTTGGGTATTTTTATAGATGTTTAAAATAAATTTTTCTTTTGTAGTATTGTGTAGGCTGTTTTTGTGACTTCTTATCCTGTTGCACAGTGTAGTTCTTTTTATTTCTTTTACTTTTTCGTCTTTAAGTGTCTGTAATGCTTGCTCAATGTCTGCTATTATTTCGATTGGAGAGAAATTCTGTTTATTTACAGGAATGGCAAACTTTTTCCCAAGTGAGAGCAGCCATTTACTCTCTTCGGGGAATTCAATGTTTGTATTGTTCACAAACCAATCCTCGTTTAAAATAAAGCCGAATTCCTCGAACTTTTTCATTTTTAATTTTTCGAATTTTTGTATTTGCACTTCGCTAGTTTTAGTTTGTATGTAGTTGTGTGTGCTTTTTTGTTTGTTGAAAAAATCTGTTGCCTCCTTCCTGTTTAAGATGGACTTAATTGTTATTTCAGCATGTTCCATCGTTTTCTTGATTTCTTTTATGTCTATGTTTGCTTCTTTTATCTCTAGTTTTAGAATTCTTAGGTGGAAATGGTGTTCTATTTTTTCCGCTTGCCTGGTTGTTTTTGCGTTGTTGAACATTTTATTGGTGCTGCTACAGTTTTTAATATGTTTAGGTATTATTCCATAATTTTTGCATTGCAGGAGAAATTTTAATTTTCCAGTTTGCTTGGCCAGTTTCCCATTTTGATTGCTGTATTGTTTAAGTTGAATGCTTGTATCTATATTGTACTTCAGACCTATGTGTTGAAAAAACTTCCTCATGATGGTGTTTTAGTTCTTTTGTTGTCGTTTCGGCAGGCTCTCAGACAATAGTTTAGAATTTTTTGATGACCAGAGACCAAATTATGATGATTATATTTGTAACGAGCTTACTGGTCCTTGCTAGTGATGCAAATAAAACAACTTTTATAACATCATTTGCCCAACGTTTCGTTCCTTTTTGGGAACATTTTCAAGAGCTTTTTTATTGAACTAGAAAAAATAATTTTTTCTTAATTAATTAGTTTTATAATGTATACAAAATAAGTTATAATTTACATTTTTCTGTTGTTATTGCATTTGTCAAAACTTGCTGCTATTATTATAAATTTTATAATTTAAAAAATATGTATTAAAATTTTTTTTTTTTTTTTATTAAATTAATGGTTTGACTAAAATCGAATTGTAGTGAATTTAAAAACGTATTTCAGTTGTTCGAAATATTAACTGAAATATTTGCAAACAACATGTTTCGAAATGAATGCAGTGTTCACTAAAATGGCTATAACTCATTAACCAGTACACATTCAGAGACCGTTTATACATAAAAACCTTGGTATTGACGTCACTTTTCATATGAACTTTGCAGAAACGAAATCGGTTCACGCATTCCCGAGCACACCAATTACTAACACAACGCAACTTATTTTTATATATATAGAATAGATAAATGTAAAAATAAATAAGAACATTAAATCTGACAACTATTACTCTTTTATTAATTGTTTATCTAGTATGAAATTATGAGTGTTAATCGAATTACCGTTAATTAAAAAAAATTGTTTTTTATGATTTGAAAAAAGAAATCAAATATCCATGTTTATTATGTTCTTAAGATCAAAATTTGGCATTACATATCATCGAATCAGTGAATCTGTGATAATATAATACTGATAACATACTATTCAAAATAAATTATATACACGAATTGATTCTGACGTATTTCGGAAATTGTTTCAAATTCAAACAAATATCGCACCTGTACCTCTAAAGTGAGTCAACTCAAAATTTACAATATTTCAGTAGGGGCAAAAAACGGTTTTTTTTTAATATTTACTATAAAATTTAAAAAAAGTTGTTTCATTGTAAAGAATTGCAAATAATAAGTATACAACAGTAGTTGTTTTTGCGATTTTTTCAGTGATCATCAAAAATAACAAGTTTATTGGGTGCGACTCAAAACATGTCTTTTTAGTGGATTCTGAAGAAGCTACTCTTATAACACAAAGAGGGTTACAACTATATTTTTTTTTTCGCGAAAGACTAGAAAACCCAATATAAGATTTTTACAGTGGACAGATATGTTCACTTTGTATCGTTTTCTTGCAAAACGTGAAAATTACAAAATTTTGAGTTGACTCACTTTAGAGGTACAGGTGCGATATATGTATATATGCATATATACTTAAAAATTTTTTAGTGAAACTTTAAATATTTAAATATATTCATAAATAACGAAAAGTTTTGGTACGTTTATTCCAAACCATCTTTAAGTAAAATAAGTTTTAAAATTACTTTAACTCGACTTTGAGGATAACTTCCCTATCAAAAGGAAAATCGCTGAACCCACTAAATTAAACAAAACTAAATGCCAGCAGCAACCTCTAGATTAAAGTTTTAAATTTTCACATTCCTTTTCTTATATTGTATTTAAAACACCGACAACAAAAAAACTCTATATTTTATTATAATTTAGTTCAATGTATGTTTGTGTGTGTATTAGAAGGGTAACAAAAAATATTTGTTTCGTGGGCGCTAAACTTAAATTGGAACTGCTTCCGGCAGCTATAAATGCCATCAGTCACGCACTAAACTTTTGCCTTGATCCAATGTGCCTGGCAAGTGTAAATGTGCTGGTGTTACTCTTGCTGGTTTTTGATTGGTGTTAACCACTATAGAGTAGTATTGTTGTTATTGTTGTATAAGTAAACTTAAGTTGTCGATATGTAAAGCTATATCAAGTTTGCGTTATCCGCAATTCGTTGTACGTATGTACGAGTACGTAAAAATAGAACTGAATCGTCAAAGTTTAACAAACTGAGTCAGCAGTTGATTGTTGTACTTTCACACACATACGAACACTTACATATACAATCAGCAAGTAACAAAATGTTAATAGCGATTTTTAGTTCGTTTCCCACAATCAATGTTAAAAATGAGTTCAACTAAAAGTGCATTTGTAGCGGGGATGATAAATTATGAAGTGATTTCTTTATGTGAAGTACGTTTTTTACACAATATATTTGTTAATCTTCAAAAAAAATTGTTTGAAAGTTGATTTTTAATTTTTAATAACTAAAGATCGTGTTTAATAGTTTATCAAAATTAATCAATAGTATCAAAATGTTTAAACAACATCTATTAGGGCACTGGGAAATATCGCCTAATCGCAAAAAAAAAATGAAAAATGTTCCAAAAAAATATGTTCTATACAAAATTCGCTCAAAGGAAAGAACGATAAATGACCACACTTTTTGGGATATTTTTCGTATATAGTTTTTTGCCTCGTTTTTCGTTTTTAAAAGAAATATGACCCACAATCTTTGGGTCATTTTCCTCCTCTTTTCAGATGGTCTTCACATCTATCTGATAACAGTTAAGTATTGAGTATGAATATATTTTTAATATATTTATATAAATAAAAATCGCTTGATTTTTTGATAAAATTTTTTTCCTGTGGCGCAAGGTACAACCAACCAAAGTATTGAGCTCTTTTCCGTACGCACAATGTCTTGTAGTTGCACAAGACACACCTTAATTATTTTTTTAACTTTATACAAAGTACTTATATGTGTACATTACATAAGCAAAACCAAGTAAATATACAATTTTTGGGCTATTTTTCCATTACAAAAAATAAAGTTATAAAAAAAAAAAAAATATTTATTTTTGCATAATTTTAACTGATATTTGGTGAATTTTCATATGGAAAATATGGATTAACTTTTAGGCGTTTTTTTTTAAATTTTTCCAATTTTTGGCCCCTTTTTGATATTTTTGGGTAACATTTTATTATTATTTTGTTAGTTAATTTTTTTTGAAGATTTTTAATTTTTTTTTACCATTTTACATATTTTCTGGGCAATTTTTAATTTTTTTTTTTTTAGTTTTTTTTCATTGGGCCATTTTTCATTTATTTTTTCTGCTATTTTTTGTTGGGTGATATTTCCTAGAGCCACTGTGGTTACTATGACTGAAAAAGTTCCTACGTTTGAAATAATTCGATGAAAAAGTGATTTTATGTTTATAAAAGTTATGTCCAGGTCAAATATATTTCGTATGATAATCTTCTCGACATGATAATAGACTTTAGAAAAAGGCAGAGTTGCGCCTTTTCTCAAATAGCGTGGCAAAAATCAAAAATTTGATAGAAGTATTCAGTAAAATTAATGAATGTAAAGGACAGAGGATTTTTTGAAAAATATCCTCTTTCAAATCAAATTGTAGGCAAACAAGTTAACCGATTATAATGGTTTTGGTTTTATTTTCTAGAAAATAAAATTAAAAATGATGTTATTTGGTCGTTCGCTTTTTCTATAGTCACAGTTTTTCAAATATACTATATTTTCGTAGTCTTTTTTTTCTATGATAGAGTAGAACTAGAAATGTTTACATATATTTACTTAGATATTACCTAAAATGAACACTTATATAGTACTCCAACTAGTTAAAGTAAACTTGGCTACATAAACTTGTCAGTCTGCATGCAACAATCGTAAAGTTGTAAAACCATCTCGACATACACTGGATAGATGTGTGGACTGGTTTTTCCGTAACTCAGTGAAAAATTAATCACTTTTTAAGTTATATATATGGCTTATATTAAAGCTTATAAAATACCCAATATTATCTAATTTTTGCTGATTTTTATATTATATTTCACGATTTTTTTTTTTTTTTTTGGTGTTTGAAAACTGAAAGAAGATTGTTAATGTTTTGTAACTTTTATGTATTGGCAATAGAAAAAACTGTAAATTTATTAATGAATTTAGCACAATAAAAAATCATCTTGCTCTACCTGGAATATTTTTTAAAGGTCGAAAATTTACAATGTATGTATTTTGCAACAATTAGAAACTTTTGACCTGATGCCAGGTTAAAAAAATAAGTTAACATAAAAACAAGTAAGAAAATTATAGTCGGTCTAGACCGACTATACGATAACCTATACCATGCGTTTAGAAACCCTTTCTCTTAGGACCAACTAACTGGACATAGAAAATAAGCAAAAACCAAATTTGAGTGGGATTTTTATTAATTTTTTTGGCTGCAGATATAAAAAAGTTCATATCGGATGCTATATCTATAAAGGGGCTAGGTCCAAAAATGGACCGATCCTGATCATGTTTGGTAAAGTCTCTTGTATTTTGCAAAAATATGTACAAACAAAATTTGAGAAGAATCAGTGCAATATTTTTGTTTTTTAATTGATTTAACTGAAGATCGGGAAGCAGCTCTATATGGGGTCAAAGGGATCATTTTTGGACTACTCATTAGTGGATGTAATGAACGCATACAAACCCAATTTGCGTAAGATCTATATGACCATTTGGATCTTATGGCAATTTATGTCGATTTCATATGGGTAATTTGTATGGGGGCTAGGTCTGAACATGGACCGATTCTCACCAATTTCAATAGCCTTCATCCCATGGCCGATAAAGGCTTATATACCAAATTTCATCAAAATATATTCATATTTGCGACCTGCAGTTTGATTACAAGCTTTACATGGACACACAGACGGACGGACGGGCGGATTCTGATTCGATCGGTATAATTAAAGATGGGTCTAGGTCAAATATTTTTGGTTGTTACAAACAGCAGCACAAAGTCATTATACCCAAACCACATAGTGGTATAGGGTATAAAAAGTAAATATAAACTTTTATGCTTAGTATAATTGTGCTGATGACTGATATATGTTGACCTACATTTCCATGCTGGGGCCAGTTGACAATTGACTCTATAAGAGAGAACAGAATATTTTGGTAATATGTAAAAGAGTGAAGTGCAATAATGTCTTTACAAAATTTTAAACTGTTTGATCTATTTATATGCTCGGGAGACGAAAGCGCATTTAGATTGGGTGTTATAAAAGAAATAGACATGTTCCTGTTCTGGTGACAGGAAGAAAGAAAACTTCACACCATTTTCATGAATATTAAGACAAAATGGAAAGCTTCCAATCGTACAAAGGAAATATGGCTTAATGAACTAACGACATTGAAAATCTTCGAAAAAGCCCATACATTTACTGACCGAACCGGAGGAAGACCAGGAAAATCTTTGGAAGAGTGATCGTCGTGCACAAATTATAAGTCCTTTGAGTGGTTACTTAATAAAATTTCTTTGCGAAACTTGGAATTTGGAGAAATTTGGGTATTTTTCTTCATAAAAAAATTCGGGAAAATAGGTTCAAAAGTGGTCCGATTCTATTAAAATTTTACAGTGCTTTTTTGGAATATTTTTAAAATTTTTTAAACATAATACAGAAATTAGCAAACTGGCATCGTTTGTGGCATTTTAACCAATTTTTGAAGAAAATTTGTATGGGCACTAGGTTCAAACGTGTACCGATTTCAAAGATTTTTCATAGGGTCTCGTCATTCGCCTAATAAGCCCTTATGATTTAAATTTCATTGCAATAAACATCTGCTAAATTCAGTGGCATCAAAACCAATTTTTAAGGAAAATTTGTTTGGGAACTAGGTCCAAACATGGGCCGATTCCAACGAATTTAAGTTAGGCTCGTTTTTGGGTTAAAGGCACTTTAAGTTCCAAATTTCAGCACATCATCTTTATATGTGCAGCATTAATATTAGCAACAAAATAACATTGAATTTTGAAAAGATGTATTTAAGCCCCCTGTAGACCTAGCATCTAACGCTAGCATTCATTTTAATGGCAAATAAGTCATCTTTTAGAATCATTTGCATGTGGCCCTTATAAAATCAAATTTATTAGAGATTATCAAATATGTTTGTAAACTAAATTGTTTTGAATTTAAACCCATTTTCCTCAGCCTATAGCGTATGGTTAAAAAAAACAATCGACCAATTATAACTATCTCATTTCTTGTATTTCCAATAACACTAGAGAGTTGATTATACAAACAACATACCAAAACACAACATGAAACAGTGACTTAGTACCGTACGTAAATGTTTACTAAATGAATTGATGTTACACATTCTCGTTCATATTCCCAAATGCATTCTAATATATCTAATATTTTCAGTAAACATAATAATATATATTTATTTTATTGATTGTTATATACACAATAAAGTTTTAAATAATCGCTTCTATAGAATATCGTTATTGATAGAATTTAATTTGTGATAGGTTAATTTATCTTGTAATTAGATTTAATACCCCTGACAGAATGGCACTAGGAAATCTAGAAAATTCTTAATATATTGATCTATGCTTTAACAATTTTCATTTTTTTTTTCTTTAAGCATATAAATATTAATGCTTAGTTCAAATATAGAGTTCAAATATCTAATATGCATTTATATGTAAAAATTATCAAAAAAAAAAATAATTTTTCACAAAAATTTTGATAATTATGATAGCGCTTCTATTAAATTAACAAATAAACCACAATCAGGAGTAAATTATCTTTCTAGTAAAGCAACAAAATCTGTTATCGGTTCGAAAACAGCCAAGTTATATCAAGTTCCCCAGGCAATAAATGCGCCGCAGGCCATTTGATTAAGAAAATGGAGCTCACATTTTTAAAGACATTGAAATAATTTACAACAACAACATTTTTGCATTCTCCAGATCGCAAGATGATCACATATGAACCATTTTGCATCTTGTTTATTGTTATGTCATTCTAAATTGATGTCAAAACGGTACGTATTTTTTAGCACTATTTCAAAATCTTCAATTCTACTTTTTCAAAAATTTGGTTCAAGAAATTTTCCGAAATCAACGATTGGACTTCATGGTCTTATTAACAAAATATATGTGATCAAAAGTGCCAAATCTTGTAGGTATCCTGTTCTTAATTTGGCGACGGCAGCGTTTTTCTTTCAGCGGATTTGAAGAAAAATTTGATTTTTCATACTTTTTCAACTTTTAGGCTACATATTTATACCCTATACCACTATGTGGTTTGGGTATAATGACTTTGTGCTGCTGTTTGTAACAACCAAAAATATTTGACCTAGACCCATCTTTAACTATACCGATCGAATCAGAATCACTTTCTGAGTTGATTTAACAATGTCCGTCCGTCCGTCCGTCCGTCCGTCTGTGTGTCCATGTAAAGCTTGTAATCAAACTGCAGGTCGCAAAAATGAATATATTTTGATGAAATTTGGTATATAAGCTTTTGTCGGCCATGGGATGAACGCTATTGAAATTGGTGAGAATCGGTCCATGTTCAGACCTAGCCCCCATACAAATTACCCATATGAAATCGACATAAATTGCAATTAGATCCAAATTGTCATATAGATCTTACTCAAATTGGGTTTGTATGCGTTCATTACATCCACTAATGAGTAGTCCAAAAATGATCCCTTTGACCCCATATAGAGCTGGTTCCCGATCTTCACTTAAATCTATTAAAAAACAAAAAATATTGCACTGATTCTTCTCAAGAGACTTTACCAAACATGATCAGGATCGGTCCATTTTTGGACCTAGTCCCTATATAGATATAAAATCCGATATGAACTTTTTCATATCTGCAGCCAAAAAAATTAATAAAAATCCCACACAAATTTGGTTTTTGCTTATTTTCTATGTCCAGTTAGTTGGGCCTAAGAGATAGGGTTTCTAAACGCATGGTATAGAGTATCGTATAGTCGGTCTAGACCGACTATAATTTTCTTACTTGTTTTTAATAGATATTGTGGCAAATCAATCGACAAATACTTTCAGATCTTATTAATAAATTAGTTTTACATGCTCTCTTTAAAGTAATTATTAATGCAGGTAGCACTTTTGAATATAAGCCCTCGATACACAAATTTGTTTATACTACATTAAATATAAAAACTAATTAATCTAAATATGTTCATAAAATAGCGAATAAATTTGAGGAATTTTATGAATGCATTAAATTTGTTTTATTGAAAAAATCCTGATGAAGAAAATATTTATAGGTTTCCATATAGAGTCAATTTGATATCAAGAGTACCCCACGGGGTAATTTCAGAAAAAAAGTTCAGAATATAATTTTCTAGAATCATTAAAATATTCTCAACAACTTTTATCGAAATCCTTGCACAAATATATATTATTTCGATATTTTGTTTTAAAAAAATTTAATATCCTTAAATTTTACATTTGATCTTAAAGGGGGACAATTTATGGTATTTGAATTTAACCTTTATTTCCAGGATTGAGAACTTATATCAAGTAGTATAATATTTTGACATAAAATTTTTGAAATATGGAAATACCAAATAGATGTAGCCTAACAGTTGAAAAAGTATGGAAAATCACATTTTTCTTCAAATCCGCTGAAATAAAAACGCTGCCCTCGCCAAATTAAGAACAGGCTATCTACAATGTTTGGCGTTTTTAATCAGGTATATTCTGGCAATAAGACACTACGTCTTGTTGTTGCTTACGGAAAATTTGTTGAACAAAATTTTTGAAAAAGTAAGATTGGAGCTTTTGAAATAGTGCTAAAAAATACGTAGCGCTTTGACATTAATTTAGAGCGGCGAGAGACGAGATGCAAAATGCGTTACATAAGATTATGTTTGGATCAGAGGAATGCAAAAATATTGTTGTTTTAAATTATTTCAATATTTTTAAAAATTTGAGCTCGATTTTCTTAATCAAGTGGTCTGCGGCGCATTTATAGACTGGGGTTGATATAACTTGGCTGTTGTTCAATCGATAACAGATATTGTTGCTTTATTAGAAAGATAATTTTTTCTAGATTGTGGTTTATGTATTAACTTAATTGAAGCTCTATCACAATTATCAAAATTTTTGTGAAAAATGATTTTTTTTTTTTGAATTTTTACATATAAACGCATATTTGAATTTTGAATTCAATGCGCGTCCAGAAAACATTGTCCGATTTGGCTCAAATTTTGCACACTAAAGTTTTAGATGCAGTGTCACAATAATCCGGCCCGCATACCTCAAAATTCAAACAAAAAATTTTTTTTCATACAAGCCGCTTTCACGCTAGTACATATGTATATTAACGCTAAAAAGAATTTTTTTTCTATTCTTTATTTGTGGATCAATGGAGCTATATAAGTCCTGCTATTTATTATTTATGTTTTCAAATTTGGTTTTTGTCTAACGATTGATTGCACATAAAGAATAAACTTATGTAAAAAAAACCATAATTTTATGGGATTTTTTGCCATACCGATAACTAAACTTCTATACAAGTAAATATTTAATATTGCATAATTTTATTTGTGTTTTGTATTTATTTATTAAATGCGATTTTCCATTACAACAAGACACAGTATCCTATAAATTACAGTAATGGAATGAGATAAGTTATTCACTATATACTTAATATCAGTAACTTTTAATCTAAATTTAAAATATTATAAATTGCAATTAAAAAAACATTAAAAAATCAAATAAAATCAATTAAAGTATTGGTATAGTAGTTTTCTAAACCCTATTGCGTTGCTTGTATTTTGCGTGACATTAGGAAATTTATTCCAGAGACGAATAGTTAGAATAAAAAATTGACATTCAGAAGCATGGTCCCGGTATTTAAATTGAATTATTCGATTCCCTCTGGAAGATCTTGCGAACTTTAATCGTTGAAAAAGATATTTTGGAGCCTTTGTTATAATAATTTTATGTAGAAATATAATGTTCTTGAATTTAATATAGCTGTCAAATGACATGTGTAAGACACGACACGAGTATTGGGATACATGGTCAAATTTTCTTAATCTAAAGATATAGCGAATAATGTTGTTGAAAGTTACAGTAAGTTTTCTGTTATCCCTAGAGTTGCAACCTGTGAAAACCTCAGATGCATATAGTAATGTTGGTAAAAGATATGTTTTAGCAAGTAGCAATCTTATTTTCAGTGGAGTAAAGTGCTGTGTTAACCATAACTTCTTATCATACTATAAATTCTGCCACAGGATTGATTAATATGATCTGACCAAGTCAGAGTTCCATTAAACACAACTCCGAGATTTCGTACAGAGTCCACGATGTCAATTTTAGAGCCCCCAAGGAAGACATTAATCGCATTCTCCAAATGCATCACTTTCTTCTTTATTATAATACACTTAGATTTATTTGGATTAAGTCGTAGACCATTTGAATACGTTTGAGATCATAATTTAGTTCTTGAGTTTTGGAAATAACTGAATCCTTGGTAATACTTAAATATAGCTGAATGTCATCAGCGTACATCTGAACCTTAGAGAATTTAATTTGTTGTGAAAGATCATTGGCATATATCGAATAAAGTAGTGGTCCAAGGATTGAACCCTGTGGTACCCCTCTTATAACTTGCAGTGAGTTTGAGATGGAGCTACCATTAGCAACAGTTTGGGATCTATTTGTGAGATATGAAAACATGAGTGTAACTGCTAATGTAGAAAAGTTAAAAGACCTCTTCAGTTTGAGGCATAAAATTGAGTGGTGCACCGAGTCAAATGCCTTTGAGTGGTCCAATAAAACCAAAAAAGATATTTTTTCATCATCCATGTTAATTGATTTTAATTGATTTTTCAGTGAGTTTTCATTTAGAAAATATCGATTAATTTATGGGCGCTCTTTTTTAGTATTTTTCATATTTTCGTGGCAACCTTAATTTTTTCTGTGATTTTTTTTTTTTGAAATTTTTCATATTTTTTCTGAGATTCATTGGCCCATTTTCCTTTTTTTATTTATTTATTTACTTTTTTTTTTGGGTGATATTTCCTAGAGCCATCTTTTATTTTGAAATGTTTTAATCAAACATTAAATTAACAGAAAAGTTTAAAACCCTTACAAACGTTCATTTGTAAAATGTGCCAGTTAAAAGGGTATTTGTATCAATTTGATCATCACTTCTTTTTTAGTGGCAAGTAACAGACGGAAACTCAAACACTCGAACACACACACACATACTTTTAACCACACTTTTGTATTTGTTCATGTACTTTGGTTTTTTATTTAACAAACTTTGATTAAAGGAGTGTTTGTTAAAGGCGCGCCAAAATATGCTTTGATTTCTTTGTTTGAAAGTGTTAAACAATATTTTCGTTTCAATGCGCTGTGCATTCTTTTTTCATTCCGAAGGCTAAAAAAGCTGTTCAGTCTTTTGTTTTTTTTTTTTTTTTTGGTAATATTAATTTGAATTTTTATGTTGCTGTTAGTTGTTAAATTCGTGGCCTACAATTATTGTTAGCTGTTTTTGCCACTAAATAGCTGTTGCAGTGCATGTTGTTTTCAGTGAAAAAATAAAAATAATATTTTAATTGTTCAGCGTTTTTTTTTTTTGAGTTTTTTAAGTTTTGGCTCTGCAACACCCCATTTTGTGCTGTTTCGTTTATGTATATCGTCTTGTATAAGACATAATTTATGGACTTTTTCCTATAGAAATATATCCAATGAATTTAAAATACAGTGATGTTTGAAATTTTCGTATTTTATTTTAGTCATGTTTTGATTTCTATTTTTTTATGGTTTGATGGATATTTGTGGCCATTCCTCTGGGAGCCCATATAACATGGCAATCGTTTAAGGAATTGATCGCTTTAAGGAAATGTTGAAAAATTAAGATTGATTTTTAAAAAAGACAAAAAATTCTAACAGGTGATGAATTATGGATCAGTGAGTATGAGCCCGAATAGAAAGATCAGTTGAATGCATCAGTTTTTTAAGATAAGCCAAGTCCAATTAAAGTCGTACATACATAGAGATGTCAAAGGAAATGTTGGCCCCTTTCATACTAAAGTCTTGGCATATGGCAACTACGTGAGGAAGTGCATAAGTCTTTACAAAATTGTATAAGAAGAAAAAATAACTCTGGTCCCAAAAAAAAAAAAAATACAAAACTTCCTCATACTTGACAGAAAACTACAACCGTAAAGATATTGACAAACTATCAGTTTAATTGTTACCTATGGAAATCATATATATAGTTTATCTTTTTCGTGATATTGGCGATTCAATGTGACGGGAAATCAATCGACACATCTAAAAATAGAGTGAAAAAACCTTAAAAATTTCTGCAAATGCAAGCAAAAGTGTATTAATTTCTCAGTCATGAATTCATTAAAGTTTTATCCAAAACTGTAGTACATTTTTTTTTTTTTTTAAACTACAGGATTTGCGTGTTAAGTCTAAGAAAGAAGACAAATAATCGTGCAATTAAAGCCATTTTAGCCTTAAGCACAACTAAATAATTGCACACAAAATAAATAAAAGCTTTCTCTCTGCATAGCACTTTTTGGTTCTGGTGAAAATGATATAAAATACAACATATTCTTAATTCACGTACATTAAATGAATAAACTAAGAAAAAAATATATTTAACCCTTTAAGGCAAACCAAGAACGAGTATAAAATAAATTAAGTTGATATAAATAATTGTATAATTGCACCTGTGTTCCGTTCACATTCACATTCAGTTTTCTTGTCTTTTATTATATGCTCGATTTGATGGGCTTGGATTTAGTTTACTTATTTGACAAGTAAAGTCATTTGCTTAAACATTTGTTACCTGTGGTGTATTGTTATACACTAAGTAGTCTCTAAGGGGAGCGCTATTAATTGCATAGCACCATATAATTTTTTAAAAGAATTGTTATTCACAGTAAATCGAAATTATGTTCATTTTCACAACAGGTGTATGAACTAAAAAACGAAAATCTGTACCTCTGTCCTCAGCAGCTTATTCAGGTTATCCAAATCGGTATACTGAGTAAAAAATTTTTAATGAAAATATCTTCATAGAAATGAAGTACTAAACATGATTTTAGTGCTCTGTTGCCAAAAGTACATTTCGTCCTACTGTGCTGTTTTACACGTTTCATTTCATTGCCTTTTCAAATAATATTTAAGCCTTTAAAAGAAACGTAAGTATATCTGTTGGTTTGCTTTTAAATTAATCTGTATGTGTAGATATGTATACGTTTTCCAACTATCTATCAGACTTTCTTGGCACACGTGTCTTAAGTAAACGAGTTGTAAATATTTTTATTCAAATGTAAACTCAAACGAGATTTGTGCTCTTAATTATAAATTAACTTAAAGTGATTAAACAAAAGGTCTTTTAATAAAAATTAATAGTTAGAGGACTAAGCTTGTTCTTAGCTGTTAGGGAAATTAATGTTGTAAAGAGCTAATAATTAATTGAAGAATTTTTTTTTGTGAATTTGTTCATTTTCTCATACGGATTTGAATAAAAATGCTGGCATGTAAGAGCTGGCTACCATGGGTATTCCCACTAGAAGTGGTATAGAGACATCTTACTTGTTTTTTTATACCCTATACCACTATGCGGTTTGGGTATAATGACTTTGTGCTGCTGTTTGTAAATACCAAAAATATTTGACCTAGACCCTTCTTTTATTATACCGATCGACTCAGAATCACTTTCTGAGTCGATTTAGCGATGTCCGTTCGTCCGTCCGTCCGTCCGTTATTGTGTCCATGTAAACTTCGTAATCAAACAACAGGTCGCAAATATAAATATATTTTAATGAAATTTGGTATATGAGCTTCCATCATCCGTGGGATGAATACTATTGAAATTCGTGCAATTCGGTATAGTTCAGACCTAGTCCCATAAAAATGACCCCCATGAAATCGACATAAATTGCCATAAGATCCAAATTATCATATAGATCTCAGTCAAATTAGGTCTGTAAATGTTTATTATATCTCTTATCCAGTAGTCTAAAAATAATACCTATAGGACAATTCTTAGTCATAGGCCCCATATAGAGATTCTGCCCGATCTTCACTTAAATCTATCACAAGACATAAATATTGCACAGATTTTTCTCAAATTTGGTTTGTATATATTTTATCAAAATATAAGTGACTTTACTTTGAATATGGTCAGCATAGGTACATTTTTCGACCTAGTCCCCATATAAATATAGCAACCGACATGAACTTTGTCATATCTGCAGCTAAAAAAATTAATAACAATGCCACTCAACATTGGTTATGCTTATATTCTATATCCAATTAGCTGGACTGAAGACATAGGGTCACCAAACAATGGTATAGGTATCGATCTAGACCGACTATAATTTTCTCACTTGCTTATTTGTTTATTAATGAAAATGTTCATATCGGATGCGATATTTAAATGAGGACTAGGTTGAAAAATGGATGTTACTTATTTTTTGGAAAAACATATGGGGCATTTCATGCCAAGTGACCCAACTTTTGAAATCGATGTCTTCCGATCGGGATGAAATTTGTGCCGAGGTTAGTGCTATTGAATAGTTATTATACACAACTTTTCAACAGGATCGGTCCAGAACTCTTTGAGTTAGAGGGGGTCAAAATTTGACATTTTGGCCAAACAGGTGTTTCTTCTCATCCATGTAACTTTTTACCTATTGTTCAATCTTTCGGGAAAAAAAATTTAAAAAAAACAAAAAAAAAAATATTTTTGACTTTTTTTTGCTAAATCAAAAATTTTTTTGACTTGTTTTTTCCAAATCAAAAACTTTTTTATGATATTTTTTCAAAAAGGCCCTTTGTTGCTCAAAAGAAAGCTTAACTTTTTCCCTTTAAGATGTTTTTGGTCGCTTAGTGGAATGCGAGTAGGATATCAATAAAAAAAAATGATTTGTAACCCAACACAACGGTTTTTAAATTTTTGGCATATGCACTAATGTGGCCCTTAATAAAAAAAGTGTTCAAACCTCACTACCTTGAAATATGCGAATATCAAAAAAAACTGAGAAATACAAAGTTTTGGGCCAATCAAAAAACATTTAGTCGTGCCTCAACGCGATTGAAAATTTCAAGTGTGTTTATATGGGGAAAATATGACTTTTTTTTAGATTTTATAAAAATTTCGTTCAATGGTTTCAGTTTTCCGACAGTTGTTATTGGAATCAGTATTAAATTGTCATTTTAAAAAGCTATAAAACTTTAAAATCGAATAAATCCTTGCCAAGAAATGGCAAATGCCCCAGACCACTTTTGTGCTAAAAAAAAACTAGCTCATGAAATTTGATGGCATTTTTTTTTTCAACTTTGAGAAATGGATTAAAGCCATAATTTTTTTTGGTCTCTATACTAATAAGTACTCTGATATGGAGTATTGTTTTATTACCATGTTGTTAACCTATTGCGCATTGAGACCGAAAATGGGAAATTTTTTTGATAAAATTTTGAAAACTCCTTTTTCAAGTTTTAAAAAATTTTCTTAAACAAACTTTAAAAAACTGGATCTATAACTCTAAGGTTTTGTTAAATACATGTCACAAAATAACTGTGTGAGTTTTAAAGTAAGTCCTGGTCCCAGAATTTTTTTTGACAAGGATTTTATTTTTGCGGATTTCGAGAAAAATGGGATTTTAGTAAAATATTCTGTAAATGTACTCTTTCTAAATACTTTGTATCAAAAATTCATCACTTTTCTACTTTTAAATGTTATATTTTATCTTAATAGCCTAGGGTTTCGGAAAAAATAACATGACTCCATTAACCCTTTTGGAATTGGGGTCACATATGACCCCAAGCTAATAAAAGACAATTTATTCAAAAAATTCAAATATTTTGTAAGTGCTGTCCAATTTTTAGAAGCGACACTTAAAATATAATAACCAAATTTGTAGAAGTTTCGCTCCAAAAATTTGACATAAAAGATAAATCCGAGAACGTTTACCCATTATTTGCCTAGGCCAGCATTGGATTTTAAGATATTTTTAAATAAAAATTTCCGAAAACGAGTTTTTCTATTAAACTCGATGAAACCACTATTTCGAATTTAAGAAAAATAATTCGGTTAATTTTTATTTATTTAACCCTTCTGTGCACCTGGGATCAAAATAATCCATTGTGATATACCTTTGGTGCAATTATTGCTCGGGAATATGTATTAAAACAACATCTAACCAATATTGTTATAAAATTATTTTATGTATAAAGACTATCTATATTTTTTTAAATAAAATAGGAAGATCCACAAATGATCCAAAGCTAATAAAAGACAATTTATTCAAAAGAATATGAAATAATAAACTAATATTATAATATAAAATTAAAGAAAAGCAATACTTACTGTAAGTCGTATGTGATCACAGAAAACAATTTGAATCGCGCACTAAATCATCCTTAAATAGACCAAAATAAATATAATTAATTTTTAATTGCATATTCTTTTGAATAAGTTGTCTTATGTTAGCTTTGGGCCATTTTTGGATCTTCTTATTTTATTTTAAAAAATTTAGATAGTTTTTATACACAAAAAACTTTTATAACAAAATTGGTTAAAAGTTGTTTTAATTTATATTCGCGAGCAATAGGTAGATAAATGCATCAAAGATATATCACAATAGATTATTTTTATCCCAGGAGCACTGAAGGGTTAGATACATAAAAATTAACCGAATTATTTTTCTTAATTGTAAATAGTGGTTTCATCGAGTTTATTAGAAAAACTCGTTTTCGGTAATTTTTATTTAAACACATGTTAAAATCCAAAGCTGGCCTTGGCAAATAATGGGTTTACGTTCTCGGATTTATCCCAAATTTTAGGAGCGGATGTTTTACACATTTAGTTATTATATTTTAGGCATCGCATTTAAAAATTCAACAGCACTTACAAAATATTTTAATTTCTTAATAAATTGTCTTTTATTAGTTTGGGGTCATATGTGACCCCAATTACAAAAGGGTTAATGGGGTCATATAATTTTTTTCCGAAGTCATAGGCTATTAAGATAACATATAACATTTAAAAGTAGAAAATGATGAATTTTTGATACAAAGTATTTAGAAAGAGTACATTTACAGAATATTTTACTAAAATCCCATTTTTCTCGTAATCCGCAAAAATAAAATCTTTGTCAAAAAAAATTCTGGCATAGGGATTTACTTAACAATTCACACAGTTAATTTGTGACATGTATTTAACAAAACCATAAAGTTTCAGATCCAGTTTTTAAATTTTGTTTAAGAAAATTTTTTAAAACTTGAAAAAAAGTTTTCAAAATTTTATCAAAAAAATTTCCCATTTTCGGTCGCCATGCGCAATATGTTAACAACGTGGTAATAAAACAATACTTTATATCTGAGTACTTGTAGGTATAGAAACCAAAAAAAATTATGGCTTTAATCAATTTCTCAAAGTTGAAAAAAATTCCATTAAATTTCATGAGCTAGTTTTTTTTAGCACAAAAGTGGTTTGGGGCATATGCCATTTCTTGGCGACGGAATATTCGCTTTTGAATTTTTATAGCTTTTTGCAAGGATAATTTAATAGTGATCCCAAATTATAAAGCAGCTTGTCGGAAGCATTAAACTATAGAACGAAATTTTCGTAAAATCTGAAAAAAATAACATTTTCCCCATATAAAACACACTTGAAATATTCAATCGGGTTGAGGCACGACTAAATGTTTTTTGAATGGCCCAAAACTTTGTATTTCTCAGTTTGTTTGCTATTCGCATATTTCTAGCGGGTGAGACCAAGAGTTTGAATACTTTTTTTCCCTTTCTTTGAAGGGCCACCCTAATATGCACTAACTTTACTTTTTTTTCCTATTCGTGTGTAACTGTTTCAAAAACCTTAAAAATAAAGTATATACTGAGAAACTAGACAAATTAGGCTTTCCGGCGGTATGTAACATACTTAACTAAAATTTCATACATTCAATACTGTAATACTTGAAATCACTTTTTTCTATAGAAATGTTGAAAAATTATTTTTTTATTTATTTGTAATAATTATTGAATTAATATATATTAATAATAAGACTAATAATTATAATAAAAAATATATAATTTAATAAAATTTAATCTTAGTCACATTAGATCCATTTATAACATAACTATTTTTTAATTAATTTATTGTAGCTGATGAAGTATTAAAGTTTTGTAAATTTTTAAATACCCAGTCTTTCAGCCAGCTTATTTATCGCCCCTATTGCTGCTTTTTTGTCAATCTTTTCTTGGCGTTACTAGGTTCATCTATGGCCGATGGAAGCTTATACAATAAATTTCATCGGATCTGCGGTTTGATTATAAGATTCACATGGACACACAGACGGACGGACGTATGGAAGAACGTTACTAAATCGACTCAGAAAATGATTCTACATCAACCGGTATAAAAGAGATGAGTATGGGTCAAATATTTTTGGCAGCTACAAACATCAACACCAAGTCATTACACCCTGAACGTGGTGGCACAGGGTATAAACACTTATGTTTTTACTATTGTAGTTTCTAATGTATTTCTAATGTCTGAATCTTACCTTACCTTAACTAACCTTAACTTACCTTACCTTACTTTGCCTTACCATACCATACCTTACCTTGAAATCATATTTCTGGTGAAACATGCTGTAAACACATTTATTAGTTTTAGTTTACGGCTACTCAGCAGCCATAAGTTATCGCTGACGTTGAATAATTATTACAGCGGAAATTAAAATCGTTAAAGGAAATTGATTTCTTATTGAGACACGTTTAACAGATGGTTTTAGTTTTTTTTTTTTTACAGAACTACTATTAAATTGCAGGTATTGTTGTTATTATTGGCGCTGTTGTTTTTGTCATAGTTAGTAGTTTGGGTGGTTTGGCTCTTGCAAACCCAGTGAACATTGTTGCAGGTGAGTGTGGCAGCAGTGGTGAGAGAAAAAAATCGTAAATCGTTTTTAATTGGTTTCATTGTCTGTTTTTAAGTGCAAACGGGTAATATTGGTAAATTAAATAAATGAACGAATGAATGAATGAACATCTGAATGGATAAATGAAGGCATGAATACATGCATGGAAACACAAGGGCATCCTTTAAAATAAAACTATTATTTTCAATGGACAAACTGCAAGGCAGAAAGAAAATGACATCATTTTGAAATAACCGTTTCATTTTTGTTTTTATTTGTATTAAAGAGTATACCGACATTTTGTATTTATCATAATAACCTCATGTAAAAGTTAATGTTCCTGGTAGTGGCTGTGAATTTTTCAAATTTGCACAGTAATTTGAATGGTTTTTGTTTAATGGCCCCGCATTTATATTTGGTAAAGTTATTTTATTTAAGCACTCTTACGTTTTGGTGTTTGTTGTTCTAAGCAAGCGATAAATTAAAATTTATTTGTTGTCTTGGAATTGATAACATAACTTTCTTCAAGTTTCTGCATCGTTAACTTAGCTTGCTTGCAGTCGAAAGTTTTATGCTTTATCAAAAAAAAAAAACAAAATGTAAGAAAAATTTCACCACTTACAATTTTTGTCGACTACTTTGCAATAGAAATGAAATATAAAGAATTTTTGTTGTACTATTCTTTCCAGCAGTAGTAAGATACACTCAAGCCATTAAATATTTAGCAAGTATACCATAGTGTCAGTGGTTTCGGCCAAGCGTTAACTCAAAGCCAAATTATGCCTTTTCGGAAAATGAGTCTTTTCTAACTTAAACCAAACACTAACGTTACGCTTAACGAGACACACTAAACAAGAATTGCCAGAAGTAGAGAATAAGTTCATGCAGACTCCCACAATTCAAACAACCATTTTCACTCATAAAAAAATTGTGTGTAAGAATGTTAAATTCGGCTGTGTAGAATATTGCCTCATGCATAATCGTGCGTAGGGTTAACGAATGTTTAATTTTGAATAAATTTTTGTTGAAGTTAAGATGTAAATTTGCGGAAGAAACAGAAAATGTTGTAAGGTAGAAAAATTTACTAATTGGAAAGCAAACTAACAGTTAAAAACAAGTAAGAAAATTATAGTCGGTCTAGACCAACTATACGATACACTATACCATGCGTTTGGAGACCCTATCTCTTAGGCCAAACTAACTGGACATAGAAAATAAGATAAACCAAATTTGAGTGGGATTTTTTTAATTTTTTTGGCTGCAGATATGAAAAAGTTCATATCGGATGCTATATCTATATGGGCGCTAGGCCTAAAATTGGACCGATCCTGATCATGTTTGGTAAAGACTCTTGTATTTTGCAAAAATGTATACAAACAACATTTGAAAAGAATCAGTGAAATATTTTTTATTTTTTGATAGATTTAAATGCAGATCGGGAAGCAGCTCTACATGGGGCCTATGAGTAAGGGTTGTCCCATAGGGATAATTATTAGACAACTCATTAATGGATGTAATAAACGCATACAAACCCAATTTGAGTAAGATCTATATGATAATTTGGATCTTATGACAATTTATGTCGATTTTCACCAATTTCAACAGCGTTCATTCTATGGCTGATAAAAGTTTATGTACCAAATTTCATCAAAATATATTTATATTTGCAACCTGCAGTTTGATTATAAAGTTTACATGGACACACAGACGGACGGGCGGACGGACACATGGACGGCCATCGTTAAATCGAATCAGATAGTGATTCTGATTCGATCGGTATAATAAAAGATGGGTCTAGGTCAAATATTTTTGGTAGTTACAAACAGCAGCACAAAGTCATTATAACCAAATCACATAGTGGTATAGGGTGTAAATATATTGAGCAGAGCAAATATATTAAAAGTGGCACATTAATTTGAGATAAATAAAATTGCCACGTGGTCAGATGTAGGTTAAGTTAGGTTAGGTTAGAAGTGGCTGCTAATCCAAAGGAAAAGCACACTTACACTCTGGGGTCAATTGTGACACCACGGGATGAATAGGTGTTCCCCCCAGTCCCCACGGTAGAAACAGTTTGAGCTCCTGATGAAGATCCTGATATGTAAAATTTCACACTTGAAAGATCAGAGAGATCGTGAAGAAACGGCGATCCCAATGTTCGAAGTCTCGTTCTGGAGAACGCTGGACAATAGCAAAGGAAGTGTTCTATGCTCCCCACCTCCGAAGTTCCAGCTTGCACGATTCCAGGGGTGTACCGACATATTCCAAGTCCGCTGGAACCCGTATTGGAGGCCTTCTCTTAAGCTGGACACCAAACGATGACCCCGTATAGCAGTATTGGGCGAACCACCGCTGTGTAGTTCCAGTGAGCAATTTTTGGGCCGAAGCCCCATGGCTTACCAATAGCCTTTTTGCAGGAGTACAATGCTATAGTCGCCTTCTTCGCCCTCTACTCCAAGTCCCGTCTGAAAATCAGATTTCGATTTCAGTACCGTCAAGTGAACAAGAACAAGTTCCGTTTTGGTCGGATTTACCCCCAGACCGCAACTACTTGCCCAATTAGGTAGCTTCGTAAGAGCCCTCTATGGAATATCTCTAATTGTAGGTAAAAACTTCCCATTTATGGCTATGGCCACGTCATCAGCATATGTGATAACGTTGCAGCCTTGTCCCTCTAACGAAACTATGATTGAGTTCAGCGCTAAGTTCCAGAGAAGTGGTGACTTAAAATGAAAACTCATTTTTGAATATTTTTTTATTAAAAAATTATAAAATTATCTCACATCAGAACATAGCTTGCATAAGCTTTTAGATATCAGAGGGTATCTATGTAGAACGGAAAGAGGAACTGGTGTCTTTGAGGCTTGTTCTAGTACCGATATTTTTACGGAGTTTCTTTTACCCCTAGTGTCTTCATAATGAACGTAAAATGAAGATAAAACATTTGTTTTATTTTTATGAAATTTTTCTTTTGTAACCATTATATGTAGAATTATTGTTGTAAAAAGGAGTTTCCTTACGCGCTAATGATGGTCAAATTTGGTGTAAATAAAAATATCAATTTATTTTCATTTTTCACCCAAAGTTTTGTCTGCTTTTTTCAGACCTCTTCAGGAGTGTATATTTTTATTTAAATTCTGGCGACAAAATAAAGTGAACATAAAGCGAATTTTGTAAAATTATTTTTAGAAAAAGAAAATTAACGTTAATATCCCTGATTAACTAACGATTCTATATTACATACCTTTAATTGTAGTCAATCATTTATCTAAAAAAAAAATAGACTTCACTTCACAGAAATTGTAAATAAATAAATAAATAAAATAAATGATGATGATCTTAACGCTAGTATCACAGAACTTTAACTATTTTACTAAGTAATTGCAACCGAATATTGTAGCTTTGTGTTGTCTTTATCCTCTCTTGTTTTCATGGCATATTCTAATCGTTGTTGTATGCGTAAACTTTCTAATGTATATCGTTTATTTATTCTCTTCTCCTTACCAAGTATTTTTATCTCGTCAAAATTAGCCACATGATTATTTTCTTTCATATGCTGAGCGAGTGCTGTGGTTTCCCTCTGTTTGTTTATGTCCGCCTTATGTTCAGCAATTCTTGTCCCTAACATTCTTTTTGTTGTTTTAGCGTAAACTTTGTTGCACCGCCACAGCCAAGATCGCCATATGTTTCTTACAGGCCATGCCTAATTTTACGCCCACTTTTATTATAAAATCCTTTTCTTTTTTTCGTATATTTGGTAACTATACAAATTTTATTTGTTAACGGATTTCTCTAAATTTTTTTTTTTATTATCTAAACATTTTTATTTGCAATCTATTTTTACAATATTTAGCAAATTTAATAATAAAAATAAAACACTTAACATAAGTTATTAAACTCCAGCAATCTTAATAAACTATCTTGAAAAAAAAAAATTTTTTTTTTTGTTTACTTTAATATTTACATTTTGTTAAGAAGATATATGTATCTACATTATTTACATTTATATAAAGTAATAATGTTTATTTCCTGTACGGGAGATCTAACATGTGAAACGTTTTCAGTCTTCTAACCTCTTCCGTTTCATCTAATAAAGATATTGCTAAAGCATTACAATGGTTACTAAGTCGGTCTATATATCGAGAGCTAAATCTGTTTATTTCATCTTTTATGTATGGTATTTTAAGGTCTTGATGAATTTGCTTATTTGTTACAAACCAAGGAGCATTTACTATACACCTTAGAGTTTTAGACTGATATCGCTGTAATATTTCTATATTTGAATTACTTGTTGTTCCCCATAATTGGGTTCCATATGTCCATACGGGTTTCAGAATACAATTATATAATTTAATTTTGTTTTCTAGACTGAGTTCAGACTTTCGGCCTAATAATCAGTACATCTTTTTAGTTTTAATATTAAGATGTTCTCTCTTCGCTTTAATGTGATATTTCCACGTAAGTCGACGGTCAAGATGCATTCCCAAATATTTTACAGTATTTTGTTTTGGTATTTCAGAACCGTTTATATATAATGGTGGACACTCATCTTTTCTTAACGTAAATGTGATATGACTTGATTTTTCTGTATTGATGCTTATCTTCCATTGTGTTAACCATTGTTGTAGGTTATCTAATTCTCTTTGTACCCAATAAGATGCTTCCAGTGGAGACTCATTTGATGCTATTATAGCAGTGTCATCCGCATAAGTGGCTAATGTTACGTTATCAGTTACTGGCATATCTGAAGTGTACAATATTGGGCCTAGCACACTGCCTTGTGGCACGCCTCTTTTTAAGTGACATATAGTAGATGCTTCATCGCTTACTTTTACATAATATGTTCGTTCCTCCAAGTACGATTTTAAAAACAAATAATATGGGGTTGGTAATATCGATTTGAGCTTGTATAACAGTCCATCGTGCCATACCCTATCAAAAGCTTGTTTAACATCTAGAAACACTGCAGAGCAATACATTTTTCTTTCAAGAGTATCTGTGATAACATTTACGATTCGGTGATGATCCGGTATAATTTTCTGAGCCTCTAAAATTGGTAACAATCTACATGAGAATAATCTCTCAAAAAGTTTGGAAAATATTGGCAACAAACTTATTGGCCTACATATATGATGAAATTAAATTTTCTGGTTTGTTTGGCTTTGGGATCATTAAAATTTCTGCGCATTTCCATTGACGTGGAAAGTGGGACAATCTTAAAGTAGTGTTGTATACGAGCGTTAAAAACAGTATCTATGCATTTCTTTGATAAAGACTTGGCCACTATAGTATCTATTTTATCATAACCAGGAGACTTGTTGTTATTGAGTTTAGAGATTTCGGATTGCACCCCTCTTGGTGAGAACGATTTTATCGGAAGATCCATTTGGCATGGCGATTGTAAAAATGTCAGTACATTACATTCATTATTTGAATTATTTGTTGGAAATGATTCAAGTATTTTCTCCAAATATTCAGAAAACGAGTCAGCTTTACTTTTATTACTTCTGCACCAATTACCGTTCGTGCCTTTTATTGGAACATTTCTTTTAGCTGGTTTCTTTAAATACTTTGTGACTTTCCATAAACTGTACTCACTATTGTTTGTTGTATCTAGGTTTCTTAAGAAATTAGATAATTCATCATTCTTCAGATCAGAAATTCTTTTTTTGATGTAGTTTGATGCTTGGTTATAGTTCGTTTTATCTCTTGGATTTCTGCTTGATTGCCATATTCTGCGTAGCCTTCTTTTATTTCTTATTAAATTTCGTATTTCTGAGGAAATAATGACCTTTCTACCGTTTTGTGGTGTTGTTTGAGGAGTAGACAGTAATGCGGCTTCATGAATAAGATTTGTGAATTTTTCAACAGCTGTTTCAATTTCATCACTTGACTTCAATTGTATATTAAGTTGTAAATTCTGATCATAATTTTTAAGTGTTAAACTATGACGAGGAGGAAAATAAATTGAGTAGACAGGGATATCGATGTCATCACATTTGATTTTAATGCCACTTGCTTGAATTGAAGGTGTGATAATGGGTTCTAAAATATCAAATTTTAGGCAAGATTTTATTCATACAGCAGAGCCGGCGTGTGCTTTATTATCAGGATGATTTGCGTGAATGAGATCGTAACCTCTTATTTTAAAATAAGTTTTGTTTGTGAAGTGTGTTTCAGATATCAATAACGTGTCTAAATGGTTAAAATTAAGGAAAATTTCTATTTCCTTGATATGATTGGAAGCACTATTGGCATTCCATGATGCAATCCTAAGATTTATTTGCATAATTTTACCATTATTTGTATCATCATATCAAACAGTTTTTCCATCATCCGTTCCAATCTCTCCATAAGCCTGTTTTCAGGACTGCTTGTTGTATTGTCTATGACTGCTTATGAGTATGAAACATTAGCACCACTGTTATTATTGTTATTTTGCGGATTTCTTAACGAATTCAATTGTGGGAACTGTTCATAATTTGGTGTAGTTTGTTGATGTCTTGTTTGATTTGAAGTTCTTGAATTGGCAGCTCTTCTTTATGCAAAAGTTGTTGGTAGATATTGCATCCCTTGTAGTTAGCAGTACGAGTCTGTAGACAGTGTACACATTTTGGAGGCGTGGAAATGTCCTTAGTGCAATCAGCTGTAGAGTGGTTTAAGTCACATTTAACACACCTAAATGGCTTCTTACAGTAAGATTTTGTATGCCCAAAATCCTGGCAGCGATAACATTGAACCAAATCATCGGTCTTCTTAGGGGGTTCAACAGTAGCAATAGCATTATTGATGTGTCTTATATTAAAAATATCTTTGTTATTTGGTTTTGGGTCAAGATCAACGAAAAACATTGCTAAAGGCAATTTTGTCACCCGGCTTTTAAGATTAACTTCGTCTCTAACTTTATGACCTAAAGATAATAATTCATTAATAATATCATTAATTGGTGTTCAATAATGTAAACCCTTGCTTACAGCCCTATAAGCTCGCTCCTGCTTTAGTTGGTATGTATGATAACTTATGTTTTTGGTTTCAAAATGTTTAACAATTTTTCTAAAAGCATCTATATCTTTTACTAATAATCTAATTTGACCGTCACTCATTGATTTATAATTAAATTCATTACAAGATATTTATTTTCCAATTGCTTTAACCATCTTGGCTATGTCTGAAACATTAGGTATATAAATTGGTGGCGTCTTTGGTGATGTTTGTTCTTTATCTTCTTCGTCTGGCCTTCCTTTTACAGTTGCTTTTTCTGCGAGTAACTGGAAGTGATTACCTTTTGAAGTACTAGGTTCTTGGGAAGCATGAAATTTTTCATGCTGATGCAAATTTGGTGAATTAGTTAACCGCCTTTTGTTTGTTTTAGTTAGTGGTACTTGTTGCCAAATACCATCACTTTCGTCACTATCAATTTCACTTAAGCTTGTCTCATAATGACAAGCTGTTGTTGATATAACAGGAATGTTTTTTTTTTTCTTTTAGTTATTGTGTATATTTTTTTTTTTTTGTTTGGTTGTTTTTGTTTGTTTATTTGGATATTACTAATCCAACATTGGATTGTTAATCCCTTTGTTTGTTTTTAGTTTTTAACAACTTTGCTGTTTATGTTTTAAAAATGTTTTTGCTAATAACACACACTGTACGTCTGCTCACAACCGCGGTTTATTTGAGGTAATTTGGTACACATGATCTCTGTACTCCAGGTAAGGTCACTGTGTACTTCTTACGCCTACTTTTGTTTTTTGGTATATTTTTTCACTACACAAATTTTAACTTTTCAACGAGTATCACTGAAATTTGGTATACACGAACGCTATACTCCAGAGAAGGTCGTCATGTGTCTCTTACCAGGCACGCCTACTTTTACGCCCAATTTTAAAAATTTTTTAGGGGTTTCGCTCGAATTTACTGCACATTATTTTCATATCCCAGGCAAGGTCGTCATATATTTTTATTGGCCACGCCCACTTTTTTTAATTTTCTATATACGCTTTTGGTGTTTATTAACATATTTAAATGTTTCAATGGACCTACCTAAAACTTTATGCATAGATCTCTTTACTTACTATTCTTGAGTTTATTTTAAAATTTTTAAATCAACGTATTACAAATTTAGAGCAGATTTATTTCATGATTGAACAGATGCAGTTTGACTACCACTGTAGGATTGCTCCGATGAGGTCAATTCATATAAGTATTTCCACCTCTTTTTTTTAACTACATTGGAAAGTAACTTATTACAAATATTTCCATTTCGTTTTCACTGTATAAGTGAGCTGTAAAGGTTTAAAAAGAACTATTTGCATTTGTGACTTGCATAGCATAGCATAGCATAGCATATAGGCCGTACTAGACTAAACTGAACTATGGGGAATCCGAGCAGACCCAAATTCGTATCGAGTCTTGACGAGTTAGACAATCTGAGTCTAGAAATGCTGAAACACCTGAGCAAACCAAATTACGTCTTGAAGCCGAAAGGTCAAGACAAGCTTTGTTAAGAGAAGCGGAAATGCCCAAATCTACTCAAGTGCATCTAGAAATCCAGCGGCTAAGACAAGCTGAGTCGGGAGAATGTGAAACTCCTGAAACGACCCAACAACATCTTCAGGCCCAACACATAAGACAAGCTCAGCCCAGAGATGCGAACCTCCTGAAATGACTGTACTATCCGTACCAGAAAACTTTTGTAATTTGGTACCTTCATTGCTAAATGGTACAAATACTTTGTTTATACATATTGTTATATTCAATTTTTATTTTGTATATCAAAAAGAAATGCGTTACTTTGCTATTGCTCATTTTTTGTTTATGCAAAAACAAGGTCATTTTAATTTTATGTTAACATAGCATTACTAAGTTCATTCATCTGTTTTTTGTTTTTATGTGAAAACAATTTTATTTAATTTTATGTTAACATGGCACTAATAAGTTTGTTCCTCTGTCTTGTTTTTTAGGTGAAAACAATTTTATTTTATTTTTTATGTTAACACAGCATTAATAAGTTCATTAGTCCAATGACCAAAATAAAATATTGCAGCAATAGCGTCATCGATTTAAACAAACAATTTCTTTGCTTATGTTGTATTAATGTTGAATTAAAGAGAATGGCAATTTTAGTAAAATTAGTATATAAGTATGAAATTTTTAAATAAAAAGAAGATTCTTGTTTTGCAACCCAAAGCGTAGAGTTTAATTTAAACGGAAAGACACGGTTTAAGTGCCGATTGTTTTCCCAAAGAAAAACTACATTCAATTCAGTTTATGTGCTGATATTGAAAACGATTTTATAATTTCACAACTCAGTGAATTGAACATACTTTTTCCTTACATAATGTACATATGAGGACAATCTCTTACGGTAGCAGGTATCAACTTAGAATCTCCCTGTTTTTCTTATACCTGGACCAGAAAGAAAAACTAGAAATGTTGTATATACCAAAGCTCTAAATTAAATAAAATTCGTAACTCTTAGACATCATACACTCAAAATAATCCATGCATAAACATAGTTAGTTGTAATTGTAAGCAGGCGCTGAGTACTTAGTCCCCAATGAGCAAATTTCCCAAAAAAAAAATGAACTTATTCCCCGAAAAATTGGGGAATAACTTCAAAATGAACAAATTTCCAAAATTTTTAAAAAAAGGTCCCCAAAAGAAATTAATAAATTCCCCATACTGCTTTCAATATCTGTCCTGCAATAAACGTATTTAAAATCTGTATTATTTTCAATAGCATCATTTCGGTGCGCAGAAGCGGCGCGCGGAAACAGCGCGCGGATGCGCTCGCGGAACACAGCTTAGCTGAAACATCGGAATGCTCTGAAAAATATAATTTGGCAATTAAAATATGTTGACAGCAACTCCGCGGTAGCAGTGGTGTAGCTACTAAACTCGCGGAAGCGGCACGCGAACGCGGACGCGGACGCGACGCGCTCTTTGAATACAGCTCAGCTAAAATATCGGAATGATCTGAAAAGTATATTTTGGTGATTAAAATAAGTTGACGCCAACTGCGCGGCAGTACGGGTGTAGCTGCCAAACGTGCGGACTCGACTCGCTCGCGGAACACTGCTCAGTGAGAAGTCTTATGAAAAATTTTATCTACGTACATGTGTATGTGCAATATATACTATACATATACTATAAGCAGTTACCTAAAGCAACCTTGCGGCATAATTTTAGACGTCGCATTTATTTTCCTTTTCTGAAAGTTCTATGAATTTGACGTCTGTGCTCATCACTGATGATCACTCATTGAATGAAGTAATTCAATTTTTAAAAGTTCTGATTCCTTTAATTTGCAAACGATTCGGTTATATTTGAGGTTTACAAAATAAATAAATTTCAAAAAAAAAAGTTAAAGCGGTTTCACAGCTTATATTTGAGCATTTTTGCTGTAGCGTCTTATAAAAAAAAATCAATGTGAGTCCGATCACAGGAGAGATTTGTAAGCATCTACACCTTTTCCAATTGTATTTCAGAAAGTATCAAATGTATTTCAGAAAATATCAATTGAATTTCAGAAAATATCTATTGAAGTTCGGAATTAAAAAGTAGTTTACCCTACAATACCGAACAGTTATTATTATTTCTATTAGTGATTTGGAGTCGCAGAAAATGCTTAGCAATATTTGGTCCTATTCGTTATGCACTGGACAATAAACTATCAAGGGCGGCCTTTTAATCGAAAGAAGATGAGGACTTCATTTGTTAATCAGCTACAATATAAATACCAGAATAGAATTTTGACCGATTTTGAAGTCATCGTTTTGAAAAAAAAAACACGTTTATATCGTCACCTAAAATACAAAAGGCCGTAACTAACAAAAAGTTCAAAATTGACTTTTTGTATTGTAGTTACGGCCTTTTACTTAAAAACTACTATTTTACCATAAATTTGTTTTCACAAATAAAAATCCATCTTAATTTTTCAGCTAGATTCTAAAATGTGGGTATTAAGTTTAAAGTAGTTTTTGTTTTATGATGTTTCTTGCTTCTGGTGTAAAAAAAATAAAAATATTAGTTACAGCCTTTTGCATTTTGACGAAATGTAGTTTTCAAGAAATATTACTAAAACAGTGTAATACTTAAAAAAATACATTTTTATATAGCGTTCTGACTATTTATCTGAGACTCTATTGGTGTTTTCTGAAATACATTTCATATTTTCTGAAACACATTTGATAATTTCAGAAATATATTTTATGTTTTGTGAAATAAATTTGATGGTTTCTGAAATGTTTACTGAAATACATTTTCTGTTTTCTGAAATTCATTTAAAATTTTCTGAAATACATTTGAAGGTTTCTGAAATACATTTGATAATTTCTGAAATACATTTGATGTTCTCTGAAATACAGTTGATATTTTCTGAAATACATTTGATAATTTCTGAAACTCAGTTGATATTTTCTGAAATTCAATTGATATTTTCTGAAATACAAATGATACTTTCTGAAATACAATTGATAATTTCTGTAAGACAATTGATATTTTCTGAAAAACAAGTGATGTTTTCTGAAACAAAATTGATACTTTCTGAAATTCAATTGATGTTTTCTGAAATTCAATTAATACTTTCTGAAAATCAATTGATGTTTTCTGAAATACAATTGATACTTTCTGAAATACAATTGATATCTTCTAAAAATCAATTAATGTTTTCTGAAACACAATTGATACTTTCTGAAATTCAATTGATGTAATAAAATTGGAAAAGTTGTAGTAATTAAAAAAAAACAAAGTTTATTTTCGACTTATTCAAAGTTTTCCTAGTATTTAGCTTTTTAAACTCACAGCACACCCAGCGGTTCTGCTTACAAGTTTGTGAAAATGTTAAGGTCACAGCACACCTAGCGGCCAATAGCTTGAACACTTAAAATTAACGAAAAAGATTTGTGATTTTCTAAACCGACAGAACACTCGGCGGTTCTGCTTACTAAATATACCAATACACTTATATATACCACACACCGTTTTTCCCTTACGCTGTTTTTGTGATTGTATTGTGAAATTGGATTTTAGCCCACATCAAAAACTTCTAAATTAAAATCAAAAAATTTTAACTTGAAATAAAAATGTATTTACTTCCCAAAAAACGTAAACATTGGAAAATTTCTTCTTCATGAACAAATTCCCAAATCTCATAAAAATTTTTGGGGAAAAAGTTAATTTTTTGCGGAATTTGTTCATTGGGGACTAAGTATTCAGCGCCTGGTAAGCAGTGTGAACCATTTTTCAAGTCAAAGGCCTTTGGATCCCGGTCAAGACCGGGTAAAAATAGCTAATGTGCATATAAAATTTATTAAGTGTTAGATAGTATGTTAAAACTTAAATGTTTGATTCAATATTTTTGGAAACTAAATTTAATGCAGATTCAGTAGGTCAGTGCCGAGCGTTAATGGATAATAGGATAATTTTTACAGACATCAAATACAAGATAATCTTAAAATAATATACACAATATACTTTCTTCTGTATGAGCACAAATGTATGCACATAAACGCACTTTTTTATTTATTTTCTATTATTTTCTTATTTAGCTAATAATTTCGTAACAATCTAAGTAATTCCAATTCATTATTTCAATACATCGAGTTTAAAATATATAGAAATAATTTTTAATATATTTAGTATTTTGCTCTGAGTGTATATAAAACTGGATAAGTGTAAGTGTGTTCTTAAAAGATGGTCATAAATTACAAATATCATCGTCATCAAGAGCAAAAATCGAACGAGAAAAACGGTACAATTTTTTTGTAGCAGAAATAAAGGTTCACCGTCACTTTTAAAAGACACTGGAGCATAAAAGTACTGCACAAAAAATATATAAAAAACAAATAACCGAAAATATCTAGTATGGCAATTGTGTGTTAGCGACGAAAATCTAAATTTAATATAAAATGGTACTGCTGCTATTGCCTGCATCTGTTTGTTATTTACTAAACACTTCTTTGCTCGTTATGACTCCCTTTCTTCTGTTATATGGGCGGCAGTGTCTGTTGCTTAGGCACTCATACACCCTGCAACCACACACTTTTTAGTAATTCATGTACAACATTCAACGTGTTTCGCTGTAAAATCTTCATTTGTATTTGTTTTTATTTTTATTTTTTTTTTTGTATGGCTTTGAGTGTGTTTGTTGCTGACAGGGGCGACAAACAGAGAAGTATAAGTATTCCATAACCACCTTTGTGTAAATCTCTATTTACCGGTGTTGTTTTTATGTATTTGCCACCATCACCGTTAGTTTATTTAATAGCCTTGGGTTAAGCTAGGATTTTACCTCATTTCGCCACCAGTATTGTTGTAGTTCTTAATATTTGAAAGGTACTAAAGTGGAAATTAACTCTAAACAGGTGCTGATTCAACATAAACTTTCGCTTTAAGTGCCCATCTTTTTTGTCTCCTCTATTATTTTTGCAACCATACACCAACTGTTATTAGGTTTTTCCTTGGAAACGAACGTTGTTAGTCGAAATATTTTTGCTAGCTGTGGAAATTTTTAAATTAATTTTTGACTAAAACTAAATGAAAACACTGACGCAAACTAAAACGTTGTATATTGTAATGTAAATAATATTTTAGAAAATTTTAATCTGCCACTGTGAACTCATATAAATTTTCATAATATCTGACTTCATTTGGTTTTTGTCCAGTTGGCAGTTTCAGGTAAATTAAATGCGAAATTCGAGATAACATGATGGGTTAATTTGATAGCATAATCTGGCTTAGAAAGCCACAACAAGTAAAAATATTTTATGCAACATATTTTGAGGGATCAGCACATTTTAAACTCTTTTTTTTCACAATTCACCTAAGACAATAAACCAGCATTTTGCTTGTCTAAATTAAAAAAAAATTATATAAAGACTAATTTTCTCCAAATGTTTGGAGGCAACATAAAACTAATAAAACAAAATATTAGCATAAACCTTAAAAAAACAAATGTTTATCTATATAGAGATTAAGTCGTAATCATTTTAGCTTTGTCAGTCGTTAAAGATAGTCTTAAACCTCCAATTAGAGAGTCTTCCGTTGGCCTTAAAATGTAGCAAATAGTATTTTGCTTGATGGGGTGTGTTTTGATGATTTTTACACCCTCCACACCTCAGTGGCAGAGGGTATATATAGGTTTGTCATTCCGTTTGTAACGCATCGAAATAAATTCCTGAGACACCAAAAAAATATATTTTCTTGATTCTTATGACAAGGGAAGTTGATTTACCGATGCCCGTCTGTCCGTCTGTCCGTCTGTCTGTGGATATCACGATCACGCCGTTAATATCTAAGCTAGACCGTTCTTTTTTGTATAAAATCGTTTATTAACATCCCAAAGGAGTTGCTATTTAGAACCGTCAAAATCGGTCAAAGGGTTCACGAGCTTTGAATGAAACTTTGAAAAAACTCTTGAAAAAATAAAATTTTTCAGTGTGTTTGTTGTTTTTCTTAAGATATGTTGTATATGTTGTAATTCTTCGTATTGTTGAAGTCATTACAGTTGTTAATACTGCACGTGTCACATTGGGCTAAGCAAGTTTTACCACATATTTTTTGTCATTAAAATTAATATTAAAAATTAAAAATTACTAAAAATAAAAAGTGGAAAATGAAAAATGAAAAATTAAAAACGAAAAATGGAAAATGGAAAATGAAAAATGGAAAATGAAAAATAAAAAGTGAAAATTGAAATATGGAAAATGAAAATTGTAAATTGAAAAACTAAAAATGAAAAATGAAAAATGGAAAATGGAAAATGAAAAATGAAAAATTGAAAATCGGAAATGGAAAATGGAGAATGGAAAATGGAAAATGAAAAATAAAAATGGAAAATGAAAATGGAACATGGAAAAGGAAAAATGAAAAATTAAAAATGAATAATGAGAAATGGAAAATGGAACATGAAAAATGAAAATTGAAAAATGGAAAATGGAAAATGAAAAATGAAAAATGAAAAATGAAAAATGAAAAATGAAAAATGAAAAATGAAAAATAAAAAATGAAAAATGGAAAATGAAATATGCAAAATGGAAAAAGAAAAATGAAAAATGAAAAATGAAAAATGGAAAATAGAAAATGAAAAATGGAAAATGGAATATGGAAAATGAAAAATAAAAAATGAAAAATGAAAAATGAAAAATGAAAAATGAAAAACGAAAAATGAAAAATGAAAAATTAAAATTGAAAAATAGAAAATGAAAAATGAAAAATGAAAAATGGAAAATGAAAAACGGAAAACGAAAAATTAAAAATGGAAAATGAGAAATTAAAAATGAAAAATGAAAAATGGAAAATGAAAAATTATAAATGGAAAACGGAAAATTAAAAATGGAAAATGGAAAGTGAAAAATGGAAAATGAAAAATGAAAAATGAAAAATGAAAAATGGATAATGAAAAATTAAAAATGGTAAATGGAAAATGAACAATGAAAAATGAAAAATGAAAAATGAAAAATGAAAAATGAAAAATTAAAAATGAAAAATGAAAAATGGAAAATGAAAAACGGAAAACGGAAACCGAAAAATTAAAAATGGAAAATGAGAAATAAAATAAAAAAATGAAAAATGAAAAATGGAAAATGAAAAATTATAAATGGAAAACGGAAAATTAAAAATGGAAAATGGAAAGTGAAAAATGGAAAATGAAAAATGAAAAATGAAAAATGAAAAATGAAAAATGAAAAATGAAAAATGAAAAATGAAAAATGAAAAATGAAAAATGAAAAATGAAAAATGAAAAATGGACAATGAAAAATTAAAAATGGAAAATGGAAAATGAAAAATGAAAAATGAAAAATGGATAATGAAAAATTAAAATTGAAAAATAGAAAATGAAAAATGAAAAACGGATAACGAAAAATTAAAAATGGAAAATGGGAAATTAAAAATGAAAAATGAAAAATGGAAAATGAAAAATTATAAATGGAAAACGGAAAATGAAAAATGGAAAATGGAAAGTGAAAAATGAAAAATTATAAATTAAAAATGAAAAATGAAAAATGAAAAATTAAAAATGGAAAGTGGGATATGGAAAATGAAAAATGAAAATATAGAAATGAAAAATTAAAAATGGAAAATGGAATATGGAATATGGAATATGGAATATGAAAATTGAAAAATGGAAAATGGAAATGAAAAATTAAAAATGGAAAATGGAAAATGAAAAATGGAAAAGAAAAATTTTAAATAAAAAATGGCAAATGGAAAATGAAAAATTAAAATGGAAAGTGGAATATGGAAAATGAAAAATGGAAATTGAAAAATTAAAATATGGAAATGAAAAATGAAAAATGGAAAATGAAAAATGAAAAATGGAAAATTGAAAATGGAAAATGAAAAATTAAAAATTAAAAATAGAAAATGGAAAATGAAAAATGAAAATTGAAAAATGGAAAATGAAAAATGAAAAACCGAAAATGGAAAATGGAAAATGAAATATCAAAAGTGGAAAATGGAAAATGAAAAATGGAAAATGAGAAATTTAAAACTAAAAATGAAAAACGGAAGATGAAAATTGAAAAGTGAAAAATAGAAAATGATAAATTAACAAGTAAAACAATTATAGTCGGTCTAGACCGACTATATGATACCCTATACCATGCGTTTAGAGACCCTATCTCTTAGGCCCAACTAACTGGACATAGAAAATAAGCAAAAACCAAATTTGAGTCTGATTTTTATTAATTTTTTTGGCTGCAGATATGAAAAAGTTCATATCGGATGCTATATCTATATGGGAACTAGGTCCAAAAATGGACCGATCCTGATCGTGTTTGGTAAAGTCTCTTGTATTTTGCAAAAATATATACAAACAAAATCTGAGAAGAATCAGTGCAATATTTTTGTTTTTAATAGATTTAAGTGAAGATCGGGAAGCAGCTCTATATGGGGCCAAAGGGATCATTTTTGGACTACTCATAAATGGACGTAATGAATGCATATAAAACCCAATGTAAGTAAGATCTATATGAAATTTGGATCTTATGTCAATTTATGTCGATTTCATAGGGGTAATTTGTATGGGGGCTAGGTCTGAACATGGACCTATTCTCACCAATTTCAATAGCGTTCATCCCATGGTCGATAAAAGCTTATATACCAAATTTCGTCAAAATATATTCATATTTGCGACCTGCAGTTTGATTACAAGCTTTACATGGACACACAGACGGAAGAACGGACGGACGGACGGACGGACATTGTTAAATCAACTGAGAAAGTGATTCTGATTCGATCGGTATAATTAAACATGGGTCTAGGTCAAATATTTTTGGTTGTTACAAACAGCAGCACAAAGTCATTATACCCAAACCACATAGTGCTATAGGGTATAAAAATGAAAATTGAAAACGAAAAAGGTGGAGGGTATCAAAGATTCGGCCCAGCCGAATTTAACACTCTTACTTGTTATTGTTAATTTTAGATTGTAAAAGTAATAAAAAGGCACAAGAAAGTTTTATTTTTTTTTTTACAATTTCGGTATTATTTAATCTTAAAATACATGCGAAAATTAAGTAAATCTCTGTTGTTATGCTTCATACTGATTTTCCAGTTTGAGTGTGCAGGTATTGTAACGATGCAGCAATGTTGAAAACTCAGCACAAACTGCTGTGTTGCAACTAAACCAATACCCTCCTCTTTTACGTTGCCGCCCATACTCCGCACGATATAACTGACAGAAAGCGAAGCTCTTGCTATCGGTCGTACTACTACCTATAAGGGCAAAAAATATTTAGTTTTCAGCTTTAATGTGTTTCGGAATTATTTTATTTTACCTTTACATTGAATGCTTCCTTATCACTTCGAATCCTAGAATAGATCGTTATAAGTCCATTATTGGCTCGCTCTTGCATATTAGGCAGTGCTAATTGTTTCGTGACAAATTGCGAAAATGAACGTCGTGTATCGGTTTTTTTTTATCTAGAACATTGCAAATGGCCAGCGATTTGTTGGTCGCTCCACAGTTCCGTAGCAGGATCACTATTTAATCTAGCAAGCCAATCATAGCCAAAAATGCATAGAACTCTTTTGGGGTGATTGCGTTCTTTTATTATTTATTTTATTTGGAAACATATAGATAGTTTTTATACATAATTTAATTTTATAACAAAACAAAATTTTTTTTCTTAAATTGTGAATAGTGGTTTCATCGAGTTTAATAGAAAAACTCATTTTCTGTATTTTTTATTTAAAAATATCTAAAAATCCAAATCTTGCCTTGGCAAATAATGTGTTAACGTTCTCCGAATGGAAGTTCTAGACATATGGTTATTATATTTTAAGCGTCTCATCTAAAAATTCAACAGCACTTACAAAATATTTGAATTTTTTGAATAAATTGTGTTTTATTAGCTTGGGGTCATATGCGACCCCATTTCCGAAAGGGTTAATGCGGTCATGTTATTTTTTCCCGAAACCCTAGGCTCCTAAGATAAAACATAACATTTAAAAGTAGAAAAGTGATGAATTTTTGCTACGAAGTATTTAGAAAGAGTACATTTACACAATATTTTACAAAAATCTCATTTTTCTCGAAATCCACAAAAATAAAATCCTTGTCAGAAAAATTCCGGTTTAGGAATTTTCCTAAAATTTCACACTGTTAATCTCAGATATGTACTTAATAAACCCATAAAGTGCCAGATCCATTTTTTAAAATTTTGTTTAAGAAAATTTGTAAAAATTGCAAAAGGAGTTTTCAAAATTTTATCAAAAAAATTCCCATTTTCGATCTCAATGTGCAATAGGTTAGCAACGTGGTATTAAAACAGTATTTCATATTTGATTACTTTTAAGTATAGAGACAAAAAAAATTGTGGATGTAATCAATTTCTCAAAGTTGAAAAAAAAATGCTATTAAATTTCATAACCTAGTTTTTTTTGGCACAAAAGTGGTCTGGGGCATTTTCCATTTCTTGGCGAATTTTTACAATTTTAAATTTTTATAGCGTTTTCAATAAATAATTTAATATTGATTCCGATTCTTATAACAAGTTGTCGGAAAAGTTAAGCTATAACACGAAATTTTCGTAAAATCTCAAAAAAAAAGTCATATTGAAATTTTCAATCGATTTCCGGCGCAACTTTTTTTTATCCGATTGTCCCCAAACTTCACATTTATTAGTTTCATATGGAAAGGTAACAAACTGGACCCGTCCTGTCCCCAAAATCGCTTTTTCATTTTTTAAGGACCACTCTAGTACTCATATACAAACATATTTGTTTCAAAGTTGTTTTATATATTACTTTGTTATACTGGAAGAGGGACAAATAGTATAACTTTTGCTTGAATTCTCATTTGATTGTTTTCAGCAAATGTAAATGAGTTTAGGTTTTTACAAAGCGAACTATCTACTGCTTTTGGTTACTGATGAGGGTTGGTGACTCTTCCCGAAACAGCTGTATAACCAGTCATGCAGAATATAGATAAATTTTTTGAAACAAATGTGCCACAATTTTTGCTTTATTTAAAGTAGAAACATTTGATATTGAGCCTGAATAATTCAAAACTCAATCACTAAATTTCAAATGTTTGCATTTTATTATTTTATTGTTAATCCTAATTGTTATTTGTATTTTAAATAAAGAAAATTTGTAATTAATTAATTAAGTATTCAGTTTATTTTTAATGTAAATTGTTTTTTGTATCATATACAATAAATATTTGTAATTAGTTATTAATTTATTAATGATTTTATAATTTTCCATATACTCAGTTCAATACTGCAAAATAAGACTTTTCGTCAAGTGTATGGAACACTTTAAATAAATAAATAGCTAAATATATAAATATGATGGCCAGAGTCTTGAAACTTTTGCACGTCAATTTGTTGTTAATGTAAGAAGTCGTACCAAAAAAGAGTGGGATTGGGTGAGTGGGCTTGGCGCCCCCATACAAAAAAAAATATAGTGTACCCCGCCGTGCTTCGCTACGACTTACAGTGAATATTAGTTTTTTTATAAGAAGTGTTTCCTATGTTCATTCCACGAAGTTAGAGTTATACCAGTAGAAAATAAAACTTTAAAAATTTTTTTTTTTAATTTTTATGTCAATGTTCTTTACTTAAAAGAAATATATTGTATTGCTAAAATAAATGGTTGATGTTTTTTTATTTTCATGGTCTATAGCACTCCATTCCTTTTCCTGTCATAGATCGCATCCCCATACACGTACAATGTCGGGTCAGCTAGTATAATACATAATATAAAAGGTCGTTATCGATGTTCACCGACTCTAAGGAGTACGGCTTGAAAACTAAACTACAATATCATTGCATTTATTAATCATTAAAAATGAATATTTAATAAATTTTATGAATATTAGCTGGTTATTTCATAAAAAAAACCCACTTTCTACTTCAAAAATGACAGTGCTATTCCTTTATATATTTACATTTAATTTTCCTATTTTATTCACACATTTAAATGGGAGTACTTGACGGAGTTTATGTATATCTGTATATTTATTCTCTACAACTGTGTTAAAATTAAACCACAAAATTCAATTGAATTCGTTGCCATGTTGTTGTTATATTTACCATTTCTATAGTTGTTGTTGTTTTTGCCATTGTTATTGTGTTATCCTTGTGGGACCACAACTAATTCTCACACAATACTCTCGAACACAATACGTTCCAAAACTAAACTTAACTAAACTCAGTACACACAATGATATGCTTAAATTTTTTGCATACAAACATATTTTTAATAAATAGAAGGGATATTACTTAAAAATTAAAATATTTAAGATTGTCGATATATTTCTCCAAAAATAAACGTAATAATAATGGGTATCCATATTACCAAACGAATAAAAAACAACGGGGCATTTAAAGCTGCAATTTCTATTTAAAACAAGTAAAAGGGTTAAATTAAGCTATGTCGAATATCTGATTGATTCCACCTGTGTCTTAAACTCAATGTTATAACCAATCTTGAGTATGGTTGCCCTTATTATACGGTTATTAAAATTTATATTTATTAAAATTTCTGATTTGTTTAATTTTCTATAATACAGTGATAGTTTTTTTTTTTATAGAAATAAACTAAAAAACTATCTGCGTGAAAATGTGGAGAAAAATGGTACACTTTTAATTTTTTTCAGGGTTTTTGCATCCTCTAAAAAAAAATTATTTTTAATGTCAAAAAATGTGTCAAAAAACTCAGAAAAAATTTGTGAGTATATGAATGATTCTGATCACTTTTAATTCAATAATTTTTTTTTCAAAAGTGCATAATTTTCCAGTAAAAAATTGTTTCTCCACGAAGAGTTTTGGAACATTACGGCCGTTTTTGGGAATAAATTTAAATGAAAACTTTTTCTCCGCAGTTTCCCATAGACAGTATTTTAGTGTTTATTACAGGGACTATTCTCAGCTGAAAAATTTTCGAAAAAAAACCATTCTTGCGCTCCGTTGGGTCACATTTGCGCAAAAAATAATTTTGTTCGAACATTTAAAAAAACCCAGCTCAAACACTTGAACTATGTGAGGTGCAGAGCAATTTGCAGCATTTGAACTATCTGTTCGGAGAAAACGATCAGTGTATTTAAAGATACAAAGTAGATTTAATACAAAAGTACAATAGAAATATATAGAAAGTTCTATATACCAATAGTTTTGTAAGAAATAAAAATCATCTTTACATGCTGGAATGAATATTATATTTGCGGCCATCTAAAGAAATTTTAGCATTAAAGTGAATACTTTGAGAGATTTTTCTAACCGATTTTTACCATAAAAGTAATAAATTTGTAGCAGATATAAATATAAAAATAATGGTGTTAAATTCGGCTGTACCAAATGTTTTGATACCCTCCACCTGCGTCTTAATATCAATTTTTAATTTTTAGTTTCTAATTTTTAATTTTTATTTTTGATTTTAAATTTTAATTTTTAAATTGTTGAGTTGTCAATTTTAATTTTTAATTTTAGCTTTTTTATTAACATTTATTTGTACAACAACAATATATACATATTTATGTTAACCTCAGCACCCTAAAGACATTATTGAAGTAAGCTAGCAAAAATAATAAATTGAATTTTTCATTTTTAAATTTCCATTTTTCATTTTACATTTTACATTTTTTATTTTTCATTTTTCATTTTTGATTTTTCATTTTTCATTTTTCATATATCATTTCTAATTTTTTTTTTTTTCGATGTTCAATTTTTTATTTTCATTTTGCATTTTCATTTTTCGTTTTTCATTTTTTATTCTTCATTTTTTATTTTTAATTTTGCATTTCGTATTTTTCATTTTGCATATTTCGTTTTTAATTTTCCATTTTTCATTTGTAATTTTTCATTTTTCATTTTTTGAACCGTGAATGTTGTTGTATAACTATTATGTTCAGCCACTCAAATATTGCAGCAAACACACTCCGTTTTTTGTTTTTTTTTTATGGGTGTCTGCATGTTTTTGTTCGTGTCTATGCACAGTGACAAGCAGTTTACTCCATTTCGATCACCAACCTGAAAAGAGTAATGGCAAATGATATTATTGCAACGATATCTAGGTTAATGGTTTATTATGCGGATGAGCGTGACTTTAGCAGACAGACGGAAAGACGGACATCGCTAAGAATATATATACTTTATGGGATCGGAAATTAGTTTTCCGATGCGTTACAAACGAAATGACAAACATACTGTCTGCCACTAAGGTGTGGAGGGTATAAAAATAACTAAAGTGGTGTATTTGACATCGAAACAAATGATTATTTTAAAATCAAATATTATCTATAAAAGCTGAAAGAAAAATTTATATAATTCTTTTGTTATTTCTGGGTTACATAAAAAAAAAATCAATTGATAAAATCCGATTCACAAAGTATTCCTCAAATAGTCGAATGTGTGATGAGAGTTAAAGAATAAGTGCGTAGTGTTTTAAAGCTTTGCCAGACCTAGTTAATTTTTTCAAGGCTGCGGGAAATAATGGTATCGTAACTTTTTTTAAGCATTGTTATATTTGCCGTAATTTTGTAAAGCTTCTAAGCAAAGACTTTTTTTTAATTTAATTATTTTCTTTAAAAATAAAAAAATCTTATTTTCGATCTTTATCATTTTAATGATTTAGTTTGAAATTATTCAGGCTCAAAATTTTTCTGTAAAACAAGTATCTTGGATTCATCAAAACATGATGCGTTATACAAAACAAAATATTGGGAAACATGCGAATATCTTCAAATAAAAAACCTTTTAATGTGAAATTTTTTTTTATGTGTTTAATTTTAGAATTTTTAAAAGAATTACTGTTTACATCTAAAGTGTGACGGATGAGATTATACAAATCAGGTAAAACTAATATGACACGTGGAGTAAAGCGATATCTACACACTCATTAAGAAAATACTACAAACACAACGACCATAACAACAGCAAATTATACGAAAAATCAAACTTTGGAATAACAATGATACCAAGAACAATATAAAAGAATAATATTTTACAAGAGTTTTTTTACATTTAAAATGAATTTTCGGGACCTATCAAACCGATTGTGATAGTTTTAGATAAGAACTTGCTTATAATGCCAGTGAATTATTTTCAGTAAAAATTTGCTTTCCAATTGATTTTGTGAGCGCGTGATTCTGATTTCCACAGATGGACAGACAGACATCGCTATATCTAATCCGCTTCTTACAGGGATCAAGAGTATATATTTTATATGGGATTTTTTTTTTCTAAATATTGGAATGTTAAAGTAATAATAACGGGGCACTTAAAAGCGCTTTTTTGTAAATAAATGAAGACGAGTAGCTAGAATTCTTTGCATATTAGTACACTGTATGGCACTCTCCATTCGTTTTCTATATAGCTTACCAGTGAAATTTACTTCTCATAATGATAACAGTTTCTTTTTTTTTTTTTTTTTTTTTTGCAAAACCAAAATATGTGAGTGTAACCAAAAGTTTCACCATAGTTCGAGTCCTACTAACCGAATTCGTGTTATCGCAATGGTTTCATAAAACTTCCAAAATTTAAAAACATTTTAACTATTGAAATTTCTCCCTTAGTTGGTGAAAAAATTTCTCATCCATTTTTACAAAAATTTGACTCGTGTTACGCCATTTAGTTTTTGCAAATAGAGTTCCAAGCATCTTCATTCTTGTTATTGGTTTTGTATCAATTTTGGAATTTTGAATTATTTGCAATTTATCCAAAACCAGTTTTGATTAATCCTCCTGAAAATTTTTAACATATATTTATTAAGCAACAATTAAAGACTTTGGTATAAACTCATATATTACTACCACTTTTCCTGATTAGAGTTAAATGATCCTTTTTATTTATTTTTTTTTTTAATTTTAATAATTTTTTATTTTTTTGTGATTACAATTACATCAGAAATGTTATAATTCTAGTAAGGAGGAAGATAAAAACAAAATGTTATGAATAGATTTTCGAGCAGTGGATAAGACAAAAAAGAATCCTAGTTGGAACTACGTTGTGCGTAGCGCATACCTGTATCAAAATATGAGGAAGTGCACTAAAAGCAAAAAAAAAATGATGAAAAAATTTTAATAATGGGCTGAAGCCGTTGATTTCGTGTACGTTTTACGTTAACAATTATTTTTAAAATATAAATGTTCTACCTCTAATAACACTCATACATATTCATACCACATGTGTCGAGTTGATGTTATTGCTATTGTTGTCTTGCTGAAAATGTCAATTTAAGAGGATAATGGTAATAAATGCTTGACTCTTTCATTATTATTCTTATTGTTGGGGTTTGAATTAAATAATTCAATTCAATACATACAACTCAACATTGGGTTGGCAATACTTGGATAAAGAAAACTATATAAAAAAACTAAAAAAAAAACAAAAACATAGAGTTTCATGCATTGGTAAATTGAGTAGAAACGATTCCAACGAATGATTGAACAAACAAGTACCATATTGAATGAACTTTTTTACATTTAGTACTGATTTTGTTATGAAATTAAAGTTTTTATATATTTTCAAATATTTTATTTCATTTTTGTCGTAAGAGTAGTTTTCATTTAATTATCGAATATTAAGTAATTTACTAAATAATATAAACGAACTTGTTTGAAATTTATATTTACCAAAAAAACAAAACGACCAGTTGTTCGTTAAAGAAACAAAATATTTTAAGAAGTTTTGTATTGGTAAAAGTAATTACGAATTGTTTAAGCTTTATAAACTTAAGTGAAGTTTTGAAGAAGCCACAATTTCAAATAAGTAAGAAAATTATAGTCGGTCTAGACCGACTATACGATACCCTATACCATGGTTTAGAGGCCCTATCTCTTCGGTCCATCTTACTGGATATAGAAAAAAGGCATAAACCAAATTTTACTGGCATTGTAAATAATTTTTTGGCTGCAGATATGAAAAAGTTCATATCGGATGCTATATTTATATAGGGATTAGGTCGAAAAATGGGCCGATCCTGAGCATACCTGCTGAAGTCACTTATATTTTGAAAAAATATATAAAAACCAAAATTGAAAAAAAATTGTGCAATGTTTTTGTTGTTTGATTGATTTAAGTGAAGATCGGGAATCAGCTCTATATGGAGCCTATGACTAAGAGTTGTCCTGTAGGTATTATTTTTGGACTTATGATTAATGAAATAATAAACACATACAAACCCAATTTTACTGAGATATATATGATTGTTTGGATCTTATTGCAATTTATGTAGATTTAATAGGCGTCAATTGTATGGGGACTAGGTTTGAACATGGACCGAATTTCACCAATTCCAACAGCGTTAATCCTATGGCTGATAAAGGCTTATATACCAAATTTCATCAAAATATATTCATATTTGCAACCTGAAGTTAGAGACGAACAGACGGATGGACGGACTTCGCTAAATCGAAACACAAAGTGATTCTGAGTCGATCGGTATAATAAAAGATGGGTCTAGGTCAAATATTTTTGGTAGCTGCACAAAGTCATTATACCCAAACCACATAGTGGTATAGGGTATAAAAAGATTTATAAATACAGGGTGGGCCAAGTTTGACTGACTGATTTTAAATGCTTATAATTTTTGTATTTTTAAAATTTTTTATTTAATTTTTTTGCAAATTAAAGTATAAATTATTAATTTTTTTAAAGCTAAGTATGAAAAATTACATCTTTTAGATGGCGTCCATTTTCCTGTTGGCAGTTAATGGCTCTACTCAATACATTTTGCATTACGTTGCGCAACGTTTCTGACTGCAATTGAGCAATTTTTGTGCGAATATTCTGCTTTAGCTCCTGAATATTTTGTGGTTTGTTGACGTAAACTCGTTCCTTCAAGAAACCCCACAATGATAATCTGGGCCGTCAAATCTGGAGAACGAGGTGGCCACGCGAAATCTGCATTTTTTTGAAATTATTCGGTCTTCGAAAAGTTCTCGCAGAATTGCCATTGTGGTTCTTGCAGTAAGAGCTGTAGCTCCATCTTGCTGGAACCATATGTTACGATTATTGAGAACTATCGGACGTAAAAAATTTTCCAACATTGTCCGGTATACCACCCCAGAGACGGTTTGTTGCTCATTAAGTTAATTTTCGAAGAAATATGGACCAATGACTTTATCAGCCATGATTCCACAACAAACAGTGCATCTGACAGGGTGTAATTGTCGCTGATGCAATGCTCTCGGATTCTATGTACCCCAAATTCGGCAGTTCTACTTATTCACATATCCATTTAAATGAAAATTTGCTTCATCGCTCATAATCAGATTATTAAAAAAATTGGCATTTTCTGTCGCTAGCAAAACCAATCTATTGGCATATTGTAGCCGTTGTGGTGCATCCCTCGGCAATAATTCTTGGGCCAATTGAATTTTATATGGAAAAATCTTCAGATCAACTTTTAGAATACGTCGTAGCGATGTTCTGGAGATGTTCAATTGAGTAGCTTGTCGACGAGTAGACAGAGTTGCATCCGTGTTAACACTTTCTCGTACAGCTTCTATAGCTTGTTCAGTGCGAACAGGAAGAACAACATTTCTTTGTAGTTCATTACCCACTGAAAACGGGTCATTAAGCTTCTTATCATGTTTACACTGGGAGCCTCTGCAGTATTAAAATGCTGAAGGTATTTTCTTTGCGTTGTAACAATTGATCGTCCAGAAACATAATAAAATTGAACAATTTTTACACGTTCTTCCACTGAGTATGATAACATTATAAAATTCTGTATTATCTGCAAAAAAAAAAAAAAAAATAAAAAACACAAAAATTATAAGCATTTCAAATCAATCAGTCCAAGTTGGCCCACCCTGTATATTTCCATTATAACCTTCATATATGTTTCATATTTTTTTATAAAATACGGAATACCCGAAGAGCCTAACGATAATATAAGTATAATTCAAACTTCAGTTCCTTCAATAAGTTGGTTAAACTTTGAAATCATATGAAACTTGAAAGTAATTCTTGCCTTGATTAATTTGGGCCTACGGAAAAGTCCTGGATTTGACAATATCACAGTTCAGAAGTTATTAGTAAGAAGAAACAATATAACTTTCTTTAACACAAACATTCTTAATACCATAACAATGAAGCAATATATCCCGATATTTTAAAAATGCGCAAATTATTCATATATCAAAACAGAAGCAATTCAAAAGAGGGTCTGGAACAAAGCAGCCGTGTTAAATGTTGTTCAATACATATACACGTAACTAACTTGATACGGGATGTTAAGGAGTTGGAGTTGCATTTCTGATTTTGGTAGACCACGCTTTGTTGGTAAAAAAAAAAGTTAAATTTTATTGGTTATTCTTGAGAAGCAATATTATCAATTTTAGATTATTTTTCAAACAGAAGAACTTTTGTGCAAGTCGTTGAGTTAAGGAGCAGTAAGCTTCATATAAAGGGTAATTTTTTATGATATTGTGAGTTTATGATTAAAATTAAATTTTAATCAAAGAATTTTTTTTATTAGAAAGATCGACACATGACACTAACACTTGAAAATGATTCTCGCCATATGTCCATCACTGCTGTTCTTGACAATTTTTAAGCATTACAGGCCGTATGTTACAAATACCACGCACAAGGTTGACCTCCAAGCATTAATTTTTGCTGGTTTATTAACTTCACCTAATCCCACAGGAAATAATCAAAAATAAAGGTGTCAAATTGCATGACTTTGGAGGCCAATTGTCAGGTCCAATTTTCAAAATCAACTTATCGCCAAATTTTGTTTTCAATAAGTCGATGGTTGTTCTCACCGTATGGCACGTGGCATCATTCTGTTAAAATCACCATGTCGCTTGGATCAATGGCATCCATATTTGCAAACAAAATATCATCGATCATTCTGCTGTAACGATATCCATTGATGATCTCCATAAAAAATAATTTTATAACAAAATTGGTTAAAAGTTGTTTTAATTTATATTCGCGAGCAATAAGCAGATAATTGCACTAAACATAGATCACAATGGATTATTTTGATCCCAGGAGCACTGAAGGGTTAAATAAATAAAAATTAACCGAATTATTTTTCTTAAATTCTAAATAGTGGTTTCATCGAGATTAATAGAAGAAAAAAAATATTTGAATTTTTTGAAAAAATTGTCTTTTATTATCTTGGGGTCATATATGACCCCGATTCCAAAAGGGTTAATGAGGTCACATTATTTTTATGAAATTTAAAAGTAGAAAAGTGATGAAGTTTTGATACAAAGTATTTAAAGGGTGATTTTTTTAGCTATTATCTTTTTGGCAACACTGGTTTAAACAGCTGACGCACGTTTCGTGTTTTGTTTCATTGTCAAACATCTTCAGTTTGGTCTATAATTTAACCATGAATCGTCTTACAAGCGAACAACGCTTGCAAGTTATTGAATTTTATTATCAAAATACCTGCTCTGTTATGGTCAGTTTAATCGACCCACTGAAGCGGCTATTCGGGCTATTGTGACTAAATTTCGCACCAAATTTACATTGTTGGACATTAAACCACCAACACGCTTACGTAGAGTGCGAACTGAATAAAATATCGCAGCTGTATCGGCCAGTGTTAATGATGACCATCAATTATCGATTCGTCGCCGTTCGCAGCAATTGGGCCTCTGTTACTCAATTGGCCGCCTAGATCGTGCGATATTTAACGCCTTTAGACTATTTTTTGTAGGGCTATGTTAAAGCTTATGTCTATACAGACAATCCCGCTTCAATTGACGCATTGGAAGACAACATTGAAGCATTTATTCGTGAGATACCGGCCGAAATGTTGGAAAGAGTATGCCAAAATTGAACTAAGCGGATGGACCATTTGAGGCGCAGTCACGTTCAACATTTGCACGAAATAATCTTCAAACATTAAATTATATGGATCGTACTATCGATTCAAATAAAGATTTCATGCATTTTTCTGAATTTTATGTGTTTTTTTTTTTTTGGAAAACTTTCCTATAGTTCTTAAAAAATCACCATATATTTACAGAATATTTTGCAAAAATCCTATTTTTCTCGAAATCCGCAAAAATAAAATCCTTGTCAAAAAAAGCCTGGAATAGGGATTTACTTAAAAATCCACACAATTTATCTGCAACATGCATTTAATAAAACCTTAAAGTGCCAGAGCCATTTTTTTAAATTTTGTTTAAGAAAATTTTTTAAAACTTGAAAAAGGAGTTTTCAAAATTTTATCAAAAAAATTTACCATTTTCGGTCTCAATGCGTAATAGGTTTACGACGTGGTAATAAAACAATACTAAAACAGTACCAAAAAAAATTTATGACTTTAATCAATTTCTCAAAGTTGAAAAAATGACATCAAATTTCATGACCTAGTTTTTTTTGGCACAAAAGTGATCTGGGGCATTAGCTATTTCTTGACGGGTTTTTATTAGATTTTGAAGTTTTATAACTTTCTGAAAAGATAATTTAACACTAATCCTGAATTATACAACAATTTGTCGGAAAAATTAAACCATAAAACAAAATTTTCTGAAAAAGTCATATTTTCCCCATATAAACACACTTGAAATTTTCAATCGCATTGAGCCACCTCAAAATGTTTTTTGATTGGCCCAAAACTTTGGATTTCTCAGTTTTTTTGCTACTCGCATATTTCTAGTGGGTGGGACTGAGAGTTTGAACACTTTTTTCCATAAGTATAATGAAGTGCCACCCTACTGATCATATATGTCAAAATGTAAGCTCAGTACGAAAGTTCGTTTTACAGCTTACTTTTTCGTAAGTTCTATTTAAGCAAAGAAAAAAAAACACCTTTTATAATACGATGATCTGATAACGTTTAGCAAAGTCAAGGGGCTTCCTTTTGTTGACTCTATTAATGACTGGTTTCTTTGTCGATTGTCCAGCAAGCAAATTTGCTTCATTTAATCTACGACGCGCAATGTGAACTTCAGCAGAAACAAGCAATGTCTACTGCCGTCCCGTGTGGATAAGTTTTGACCGATTTTATTATCTGATAGTATTAGCGCGTGGAAGTTTTCATGAGATCTCATTATTTAATTTTATTTCTACACTTTTTCCAGAGTATAATGGTAACGCAATATGGAATAGTGTGAATTTTTCTACACTAAAAACAATCTAATTTCACGCATGAGGAAACTTTTATTTAGAGACTTTTATTTTGAAATCCATAGTTAAGTTATTTTTACTTTTAATTCATTACGCAAAATTTTTTGTTCTCTCAATTAAAGGAATTATCAGCCATAAGAAACAGACACATTCAAAGATGATATGGGTTAGCGTTGCAATTTTTATGCACGCAATTTTAAATATATTTTGAAATATATATAAACTTGTCAACATATTCCCTTTGAAGATTATGAAAAGAAATTAGAAGGTAAATTAATTAAAAAATGATGAAAATGCAACGTTTGAATGGGGAAGAGGATGTTTTGTTATTTCATATTCATTTAAACAGAATAAATTATTAAGGTATTAACACATAAACAAAATTACTTTTTATATACTTAAGTGGGGAGACTATTTTTCAAAAAAAAAAAAAACTTTATCGTTAAACCCTATCGTTGCTGTTTTCCCCGGAGCTTTGTTTTCACAAAAATTAGATATTTACATCTGAAGAGAGCTACTCAACTAAAAGAACATTATCGGCAGTAAAAGTTTTTAGTTTGAAAAACACTTTGATGACCTTAAAAAGTTCACAAGTTCACAAAATTAAATGTTTTCGAAAGATGTTTCATTTGAACCCCCTAATGAAGTTGGCAATCATTTTTTACATATTTCTATTACGATCAAGAATATATAATTTATGGGGTCGCAAATTTATTTTTTGATGCGTTTCAAACGGAATGACTAACTTACTGAATTGAAAAATCCAGAACAATTGAAAAACTTGAAATATTTGTTCACAAAAGTTGTGAAAAATAATATATAATATACTCGTTTGGGAGACAGCGGTTTGTATGAAAAAAATTTTTGGTCGAATTTTTTGAGGTGTGTTGTCGGATTATTGTTACACTGGATCTAAAACTTTAGTCCACAAATTTTGAGCCAAATCGGACAATGTTTTCTGTAACAATTATCTAAAAAAATCTTTTTTCACAAAAATTTTGATATTAATGATTGCGTTTCAATTAAATTAATAAACCATAATCTAGAGTAAATTATCTAATAAAACAACAAAATCTATTATCAGTTGAAAAACAGCCAAGTTATATCAAGTTCCCCAGGCAATAAATGCGCCGCAGACCACTTGATTAAGAAAATCGAGCTCACATTTTTAAAGACATTGAAACAATTTACAACAACAATATTTTTGCATTCTCCTGATCCCAAAATGATCTTATATAAAGTATTTTGCATCTCGTTAATTTCAGAAAATAAGTCCAGATTATTATATTCTAGAATTATTAAAATATTATCAATAACTTTTATCGAAATCCTTCCACAAATATATATTATTTCGATATTTTGTTTTACACAAATTTATATATCCTTAAATTTGAATTTTGACCTTAAAGGGGGACAATTTATAGTGTTTCAATTTAACCTTAATTTGCAGGATTGAGAACTTGTATCAAGTAGTATAATATTTTGATAAAAGATATTTGAAATATGAAAACACTAAAAAGATGTAGCACAACTGTTGAAAAAAGAAAAGGATACCAACAATGTTTGCCATTTTTACTTACATATATTTTGTTTACAAGACCTTAAAGTCTAATCGTTGATTTCGGAAAATTTATTGAACAAAATTTTTGAAATAGTGCTAAAAAAGACGTTCCGTTTTGACATTAATTTAGAACGGCACAACAATAGACGAGATGCTAAATACTTTACATAAATTCATTTTGGGATCAGGAAAATGCAAAGTATTGTTGTTATAAAATACTTCGACGTCTTTAAAAATGTGAGCTCGATTTTCTTAATCAAGTGATCTGCGGCGCATTTATTGCCTGGGGAACTTGATATAACTTTGTAGTGTCCATCACTACATTTGTTTTATTATTTATACACTTGTTAAAACTTGTTTGTTTACTCAAAATATTCTTATATAATTTAATTACCTTTGAGTTTTCTTTATGTCAATAATTTTAATTTTGTTCATTCTAATTTTGAATTTTGAAATAAATGTTAAGTTTTTTGTATAACAAATTAAAATAGAATAAATATATCTTTATTGGCGATCCTGCAATTAAGAACCTTGAAATCAAATACATCTTTAATCAATAAATGAAGAGCTGCATACAATTTAAAATTTCGTACAACAAGAACTGTCATTTGTAATCCTTGGTGCGACTGAAAACAGTGCAGTGTGGCGAAAATAGTGCGAATACAGCACCTTATACGCAACGACAAATACTCAATATACGCAAATTTATTATCAAACTATGTTTTGGAGACATCTAATACAAATGATATCAAATTCAATCCATCTTTAATCCATCAAGTCATCTATAACACAAGGGAACAATGGTTCTGCTGATTAAGAACTGAATATTGTTTTTAAGGTTATTTGGGACGCTGAATCCAAATCTGCCCTTGGTTTTTTTCTATCTGCTCGACTTTTCGAGATATACCGTATTGTCATAATTAAGGCACTTCCGCTACATATATTGGAATAACTTGAAAACGGTTCACCATATTAAATTAAAAAAAAAAAAATCCGAAACTCGCAAACAATATTCTCTTAAAGCCGTGCTTACTTTGTTTTTAAATTTTCCAAGTAGTTTTAGAGATATCGTTCAAGTTTTGAAAAAAAAATTAAAATTTTTAAAAAAAAAACATTTTTTTTGTTCTTTAAAAATTCCTAAAAAATAAAAATGGGACAAAAATCACAGTTTTGGTCTACAAACAGTTAGTTAAATATATTTCGAATAAAATGAGCTTTATTTATAAATAAATTTTATTGTCCCTTTATGACACCTAGTCAGTTCACAGTCAATTATAAAGAAAAAAGAAAAGTCCACTTGTTTTTATTGATGTGTGGTTTACCGTTGGTAGGATGATTTTTTAAAGGAATTCCCCTGAACACATGTGTTCATTCATAAGTGACTGTCAATAAAATTGTGGATATAATTTTTTTTGGTACTTCAGTAAAAAACTACTAAGTATTTTTATGGGTTCATTCAACCAATTTTTCTCATTCAACAAGTGTTTACGAAAGCGAAAAGTATAACGACAAACAATATAAATCATTTTACATTGAACATTTAATCAGTCAACACAAAAAAGTTCAATTTTGTTCCCGTGTGTTATTTATTGAAAATTGTGTTACTTTGATATATACTTCAAAATTGTGCAATGGCTACGTCAAGAAACACCTGCAAAATCAATCCCAACTATTTTTGTAACATATGTGGCGAATACACGTTTATAAAAAATAGAAAAAGTGTGTCAGATTTTATTAAAAAAATTTATTTTGACTACTTCGGATTTACCATGGAAACCCGTGACAAGTACTGGATTCCTAATACTGTATGTAAAAACTGTGTAGAGTATTTAAGGTTATGGGCAAACAAGCAACGGACCCACTTCAAGTATAAAACACCAATGATCTGGCGGGAACCTTCGAATCATTATGATGATTGTTATTTTTGCGCTGTCAACATAACAGGCATTAATAAAACAAACCGGTATAAATGGATTTATCCTAACGTGTTGTCTATTACCCAACCAGTCCTGTACTCTAGTGAGGATTCAGAACCACAACCATCTACATCTACACACAATTTCCACGACTTACGACAAAATGTTCCTTCACCAATTTCTGAATTTGGATCAGATGACTTGCATTTAGATATTTCTTCTGAACGCGAGCAATTTAATCAGGAGGAGCTTAGTGATTTAGTGAGAGACCTTGGACTTTCTAGAAAAGCATCTGAAATTCTTGCTTCTCGATTAAAGCAAAAAAATCTGTTAACCCAAGGAACAACAATTTCATACTACCGTAACAGAGAAAAAAACTTACTTCCATTCTTTTCCGAAGACGATGAATTTGTTTATTGTTCAGATGTTCCTGGTTTAGTAACAGCGATGGGATTAGAGGAGTATGATCCAAATGACTGGCGACTATTTATAGATTCTTCTAAACGCAGCCTAAAATGTGTACTTCTGCATAACAGTAATAAATTGGGTTCGTTGCCCATTGCACATTCAACTAAAGCTAAAGAAGAATATTCTACAATTGCCTCAGTTATAAATAAAATAAAGTACAACGAACACCGCTGGCTAATTTGTGTGGATCTAAAAATGGTGAATTTTCTTCTAGGCCAACAAGGTGGCTACACAAAATATCCGTGTTTCATTTGTTTATGGGATAGCAGAGCCAGATCTGAACACTGGAGTAAGAAAGACTGGCCTTCGAGGGAAGCTATGGTTTCAGAAAACCACAATATAGTTAATCAACCACTTGTGCCCAGGGATCGCATAATACTGCCACCTCTCTATATCAAGATAGGACTTATGAAACAATTTGTCAAAGCTCTCAACAAGGACGGTGATTGTTTTAGATATATCAGTAAAAAGTTCAACAATTTGAGTTCGGAGAAACTGAAAGCTGGCATTTTTGATGGCCCTCAAATCAAAAAATTAATCAATGATGAAAATTTTAGTAATTCCATGACAGATATTGAAAGAAATGCTTGGAATGAATTTGTTTGGATAGTGCGCAATTTCCTGGGAAACAAAAAGGGTGAGCACTATTCGGACCACGTGGATAACATGTTGTCACATTTCAAGCAGCTTGGTTGTAATATGAGCATTAAGGTGCACTACCTACACAGTCATTTGGATTGTTTCCCTGAAAATCTTGGAGACTTCAGTGAAGAACAAGGTGAACGTTTCCATCAAGATATCCGCACTATAGAGGAGCGGTACCAGGGTCACTGGGATAAGCATATGATGGCGGACTATTGCTGGAGCATTAAAACAAATCCCTCTAAACAAGGTTATTTAAGAAAATCTTATAAAAGAAAATTTTTCGATGAGTTGTAATTACATTGTAATATTTGTGTATTAAAATTTTTTATTTTTCTTTAAAATTCTCTTTTTGTGTTAAATTAAAAAGTATAGCTGACCATAAAAATGAAATAATCTTTTTTTATTACTTAATTTTTTTAATTCTTAGAATCATAAAAAACTAACTTATTACATACAAACACTTACACATTAGAAAATGTTATTTTTGTATGGAAATCGCGATTTATATCAATTCAGTAAATCGTGAACAAAATCAAAAGTTGTGCACCGATTGCAATGAAATAAAGCTCATTTTATTCGAAATATATTTAACTAACTGTTTGTAGACCAAAACTGTGATTTTTTCCCATTTTTATTTTTTAGGAATTTTTAAAGAACAAAAAAAATGTTTTTTTTTTAAAAATTTTAATTTTTTTTTCAAAACTTGAACGATATCTCTAAAACTACTTGGAAAATTTAAAAACAAAGTAAGCACGGCTTTAAGAGAATATTGTTTGCGAGTTTCGGATTTTTTTTTTAATTTAATATGGTGAACCGTTTTCAAGTTATTCCAATATATGTAGCGGAAGTGCCTTAATTTTGAACATAACGGTATATCTCGAAAAGTCGAGCTGATAGAAAAAAACCAAGTGCAGATTTGAAATCAGCGACCTCAAATTAGTAAAAATTTGCTATAAATTTCAAATCAGCACAAAAAAAGTTCAAAATTGTTCCCTTGTGTAATCAACCTAACCCTATATTGGTCAATCATTCAACCATCTGCAATCAACTCAATCCTATATTGGTTAATCATCCAACCATCTACAATCAACTTAACCCTGTTTTGGTCAATCATCTAATCTACATCTGGCTGTCAAAATTGATAAGTAACTTTACTTCTTGTTATTTAACTTTCAAACTATTGTTATTACGTTTTTCGTCGTTTAATTTTCGCATTACTTATTTTTAACTTTTAACTTATGTAACTTCCCTCTGAAACATATTAATTTCTTCTTAAATTACCTACCAAAAATGGTTCTTACACGCTCTCAAGATGATAATTTTCTTGATGCTCTTCCAGCACAAAATCCTCCAACTAACACAACAATAAATAATGACAATGAAAATCAAACAACTATTAATTCAGGTCCACGTACTTTTAGTCCAATATCAAATTTAAAAATTCCTCAATTTTGGTCTTCAGTTCCAGAAGCATGGTTTCTTCAAGTTGATTTACAATATCAATTACATAACATTACAAATGATGATACTAAGTATCAGTTCATTATTACATCTTTGTCTCAAGATGCTATCTTAAAAATATTAGATATAGTTCAAAATCCTCCTGTAACTCAAAAATATGATGCTGTTAAAGAAGCACTTTGCAAAAGATTTTCTCTTAGTGAAGAAAGTAGACTAGAAGCAATATTGTCAGATTCCCAATTAGGTGATAGAAAACCATCAGATTTATTTCGTGAACTAACAATATTAGCGGGACCACTTTCATTCGTTTCTCGTGAATTGATTTTTAAATTTTGGCTACGAAAATTACCTCAAAATGTTCAACTTCATTTAACATCTTCTCGTATACCATCAATTGATGAAAAAGTTATTTTAGCAGATAAAATTTTTCAGTTATCTAATCCAAGTACATCAATTATTAACTCAACTGAAATTTCACAAGTTAATCTTCTTCAGAATTTTACAGAATTGACCTCAAAATTAAATGAAAACATAGACAAATTAACTTTAAATATTGACGCGTTAAATAAGATAAATACCACTAATTCTAATTCAAAAATTTTTTCTAAAAATCCTAATCGTTCTTTTCATAATAAAGAAAACGAATATGTTTGTTGGTATCATTCTCGTTTTGGTAAAAAAGCTCTCAAATGCGAAGAATCATGTTCATTTTTTAGGAACTTTCAGTCGAAACTTTTAAACTAAATCGATCCATTTTGCCGACGACTCATAATGGAAATTCGTTACTTAATTCACGTCGTCTGTTTGTCACTGATAAAAATAGCAGGTTAAAATTTCTGATAGATACTGGAGCAGAAGTTTCCGTATTTCCAGTCAAAGAATTCAAGGGTGAAAAGAAAAAATGTAACATATTTCTCTCGGCTGCAAATGGTACACCAATTCGTACCTTTGGCTATCAAAATTTTAATATTGATTTGGGTTTCAAAGCAAATTTTACTTTTCCTTTTATTTTGGCTAACATTAATATCCCAATCATTGGAGCAAATTTTTTAGAAAAATTTGGTATATTAGTAGATATCAAAAATAGAAAATTAATTAACTCATCAAATAAAGTAATATCTGCAGCACACTTAGGATTTTCTAATATATTTTCTTTAAAAATGAATAATATTGATTGCAAATGGTCAACTCTTCTATCAGAATATCCTTCAGTAATTTGTGAACCAGATTATAAGAAAATTGTAACACATAATACTGTCCATAAACTTCAGACTACAGGCTTTCTTCCATTTAGTAAACCCCGAAGATTAGATCCGATAAAATTTAGAATTGCTAAAAAGGAATTCGACAATTTAGTTAAATTAGGCATTTGTCGTTCTTCTAATTCCTCTGTGTGTTCACCCCTCCACATGGTCCCAAAGAAGGAAATTAGCGATTGGAGACCATGTGGAGATTACAGACGTTTAAACTGTTCAACTATAGCAGACCGCTATCCTCTTCCTCATATTCACGACATAAATATCGACTTAGTTAATAGAAAACTGTTTTCCAAAATGGATCTCATACGTGCCTATCATCAAATACCTATGGCTGATGAAGATATACATAAAACTGCCATCACTACTCCTTTTGGTATGTATGAATTTGTTCGTATGCCATTTGGTCTTCGTAATAGCGCACAAATATTTCAAAGATTCATTAACGAAGTATTTGATGGGCTAGATTTTGTGTTCACGTATGTCGATGATATTTTATTAGCTAGTAAAAATGAGGAAGAACATATTCATCATTTACACCAAGTTTTTAAAAGACTTGATAAATATGGTTTAAATATTAAACCATCCAAGTGCATTTTTGGTGTATCTGAACTTGAATTCTTAGGTTATAATATTTCAGAATACGGTATATGTCCTTCCAAATCTAGAATTGAAACAATTTTAGAATATGATATACCTAAGACAGTAAAAAAACTGCATCAGTTTTTAGGTATAATCAATTATTACCATAGATATGTTCCACAATTAGCTAAATTTCTTATTCCTTTACACAAAATAATTACTGAAGCGAATAAACATAAAATTAAAGATATTTGTTGGACAAAAGACACACTAAACGCATTTAGAGATGTTAAAAATAAATTTGCGCAGAAAACATTGTTAAATCATTTTAATAAAAACTCCACATTATCTATTGCTGTTGATGCTTCTCTTGTTGCTGTCGGAGCTGTTCTCCAACAATATTCCGGTGATCATTTAGAACCTTTAGCGTATTTCTCACGTAAATTAAGTTCTACTGAAATGAAGTATTCAACATTTGATAGAGAACTTTTAGGCATTTATCTTACAATTAAGCATTTCCGTCACTTTTTAGAGGGACGAGAATTTATTATTTTCACTGATCACAAACCATTAATTAACGCTATTAATTCAAAGTCTGATAAATCACCTCGTCAAACACGACACTTAGAATTCATTGCGCAATTTACTAGTGATATCCGACATATTTCCGGAAAGGACAATATAGTTGCTGATTCATTATCTCGTTTACCAGAAATTTGTTCATTACACTCAGAAGATATTAATCTCAACCAATTATCCTTGGAACAACGAAATGATGATGTATTAAGAACTATAATATCGACTCGAAATCAGAAGTATAATCTTAAAGAAATTCTTATACCCGGAAGAAGTTTTAAGCTGTGGTGTGATATTTCTGGCAGTTCTTATCGTCCCTATTTACCAGTCTCTCTTAAGAAAATTGTTTTCAACAAAATTCATTCTTTATCACATCCGGGAATCAGAGCCACTAGAAAATTATTAGTTAATAAATATTTTTGGCCCTTTATGAATAAAGATATTAACAACTGGACTAGAGATTGTCTAATATGTCAGAAAAATAAAATTAATGTTTATACAAAATCTCCCATTCAACCCATCGAAGTACCAAAAGGATGTTTCGAGCATATCCATATGGATATTGTTGGACCTCTTCCTGTATCGAATTATTTCAGGTACATTTTAACAATTATCGATAGATTTTCTCGCTGGCAAGAAGCCTATCCTCTGAAAGATATTTCTGCCTCGACCATTGCTAAGACATTTGTTTACAATTATGTACCTAGATTCGGAATTCCTTTAAAATTAACTGTAGACAGAGGTTCCCAATTTACGTCCAGATGTTTTAGCGAATTGACAACTCTACTCGGATCTCATAAAATTCATACTTCTGCTTATCACCCTCAAGCTAATGGGTTGGTTGAGCGATTTCATCGCCAACTTAAAACTTCAATTTTAACGAGTAACAATGTTAAAATATGGTCAGAGAAGCTTCCACTAATATTGTTAGGCATTCGCACATCCGTTAAAGAGGATTTGAAATGTTCACCTGCAGAATTGGTTTATGGACAATGCTTACGAATTCCGGGTGAACTAGTTGTGGAATCTAAAGATAACATATCTTCTGATTTCCTGCTCTCCAAATTAAGAGAACATTTTTCTGAAGTTAAAAGTGAGGTATTATATCATAACAAAGAAAGATATTACATGCCAAAATCTTTAAAGAATTGTGAATATGTTTTTATTAAAATTATACAACCAACAAAATTAACTGCTCCTTTCGAAGGTCCATATAAAGTTTTAGAAAGAAGTGACAAAACTTTTAAAATTCAATATGGTAACTCAACTCGATCAGTTTCTATCGATTTGATAAAACCTGCTTTTATAAATCAAGATAACCCATTTATCCAGAGCTAGAACCATTCTAAAATTACTTATGAAATAACATAAATTTATAATTGTTTTCCGAGGGAGGATGTTATGTAGTGTCCATCACTACATTTGTTTTATTATTTATACACTTGTTAAAACTTGTTTGTTTGCTCAAAATATTCTTATATAATTTAATTACCTTTGAGTTTTCTTTATGTCAATAATTTTCATTTTGTTCATTCTAATTTTGAATTTTGAAATAAATGTTAAGTTTTTTGTATAACAAATTAAAATAGAATAAATATATCTTTAAACTTGGCTGGTTTTCAACCGATGATAGATTTTTTTGTTTTAGTAGAAAGATAATTTATTAATTAATTAATTTAAATGAGCGCAATTATTTATATCAAAACGTTTGTGAAACTGATTTTTTTTTTTTTATTATTTTTGCATATACATAAATGCATATTTGAACTTTGAACTCAATGCGCGTCAAGAAAGCCTTGGCCGATGTGGCTCAAATTTTGTGCACTAAAGTTTTAGATCCAGTGTCACAATAATCCGATCCGTATACCTCAAAATTCGACCAAAAACTTTTTTTTTTCATAGAAACAGCTGTCACCCTAATGTACATGTACATAGTTTTAGAACTCTTGATGTCGTAGTACTCGAGATATTTTATGTTAAAGTTAGATGCTAAAAATTCACTTTATGTGGGAAGTGCCACTTGAAAAACGTAAAAAAATACAGCCTATTTTTCCTTCCGGATAGGCAGTTATCTACTGTAAATATTTCAAGACAATAGATTAAATTGTGTAGTCTCCTATAAACCACAAACAAGCAAACGTACAAACATAGAAAACTCCATTTTTATACCCTATACTACTATATGGTTAGGGTGTAATGGCTTTGTTCTGATGTTTGTAACTATAAAAAATATTTGACCTAGATCCATCTTTAATTATATCGATCAATTCAGAATAACTTTCTGCGTAGATTGAGCGATGTCCATCCGTTTGTGTGTCCATGTAAACTTTGTAATCAAACTACAGGTCGCAAAAATGTATATATTTTGATGAAACTTATGCCGTTTTATTTTCTGACAAAAAATGTCGCATTTTATTTGCACTTTTTTCGAAAAGTGTATTTTTGTATATATTTTAAATTAAGAGCAACCTTATTTTATACACCAGTCGAAAGGTCTCAAAGTCGAGCGCTCGTAAATCAAAACAATTGTAGCTATTGACTTCTTTCAGGTCATAGTGTGAGAATATTTCCACATTCTTCCCCTTTTTTGAATATTTTCACCCCATGACTTCAAAGAGGATAATAATCAAAATTTTTTGCATTTTATGAACACACCACTTTGAGACCTTACGATTGATGTATAAAATTGGGTTACTCTTAATTTATAATATATAAAAATATACACTTTTTGAAAAAAGTGCAAATAAAATGCGACATTTTTTTCTCAGAAAAGATATATAGTATATAGTATAGTATAGTATAGTATATATAGTATATAAGCTTATATCGGCTATAGGATGACCGTTATTGAAATTGGTGACAATCGGTTCATGTTCAGACCTAGTCCCCATACAAATGAACCCTACGAAATCGACTTGAATCGCCATAAGATCCACATTGTCATATAGATCTCCGTCAAATTGGGTTTGTGTATGTTTATGGTATCCATTAATCAGTAATCCAAAAATAATCCATATAGGACAATTCTTATTCATAGAATTATCAAAAAACAAAAAATATTGCATAGACTTTTCTCAAATTTGGTTTGTATATATTTTTCAAAATATAAGTGACTTAGCCAAATATGATCACGATCGGTCCATTTTTCCAACTAGTCCCCGTATAAACAAAGCTTCCGATATGAACGTTTTCATACCTGCAACCAAAAAGAATTAATAACACAGCCATTCATTTTGGTTTATGCTTATTTTCTATATCCAATTAGTTGGACCGAAGAAAGGGTCTCTAAACTGTGGTATAAGGTATCGTATAGTCGGACTAGGCCGTACTTTCGTTTAAAAGGTATTGCGCTTAATTTATATTACAATTTTTATGTGCACAATCTTTTAATGTTAATTGCTGTTTTCTCATCTTCATTTGATATCTCTGAATTTATATTAATGTTTTATTATCAGGAATTGATATGTTCTGAATTACGTTTTTTTATTTTTTTTTTTTTTTGATATTTTAAATCTAAACAAATTTGGTGTTTTTTCGAATTTCAATTTGTGTTCAAATAATAAAGTCTATATTTTCCAAAATTCATTTAATGTCTTCTAAATTTAAATTTATCGTTTCCAACGTTTAAATATGGTTTTCTGAAATTCAATTTATATTTTCTTAATTATAATGGCAAATCTGAATTTCAATTTTTAAAATTGATATTTTCTTAATTTCAAATGGAAATTTTAAATTTTAATTTAATTACATTTGTTAAAGTTTTAATTTCGCATTTTTGTGAATAGTAATGATTGAGTTGTTGTAAACGATTTTTAAAAATTATTTGTAATCTCAATCAAATATTTTGTAGGTAAAGCAGAATAATAATTTTATAAAACTATGTAGAATAGTTTTGTAAGCAAACAAAAAATCACTGATACTTCGTTGCTGGGGCCTGTGTATAGTTTTAAAATTGTTGCCATATAATACATTGTTTTTATATCTAATCCAAAATAGTGACATTTATGTTAAAATAAAATTTATATTTCAAAGCTTTTCCAGCAGATCCCAGCTCTCTATACTGGCGTGAAAATCCTAGGAAATTTTCTTTTTTCTTTTAACTAATTATTTTATAAGACCCTAAAGGTATGCTAATCAATTTTAGCCCATTCACATTTCAACATTGGTTTATATCCAAAACTATTTTTGTTTATGTCCAAAATTATTTTTCAATTCAACACAGGGCTGTTAGCAAACATGTTAACAAATTTAAAAAACACACGTGCAGCATTGTATAATTTTGTGTACGTGTTAGTAGCAACTATAAATGAATTTTACTCAAAAAAAAAAAAAAAAAATAATAATAATAAACCTGTTGAACAGCTAAAAAGAAATACCTTTCAAATGAGGGATGATTGGTTAAAATTGGATTAAAACAAACATACCTATGCCGGTCACAAGAAGTCGCCTTGCCTATTAATATTACAGAAATATAAATCATAAATTCTATTTAGATATTGTGGTGCCACCTACTGTGGCATAGTCACATTGGGCAAAATAAAGTGACACTCTGTTTGCTAAAAGAAAAAAAATGTATTTCCCTAAAGCAAAATATTGCAGAATTTTACATAAATAAAATAATATACCGATTTATTTCAAATGTGCGGTTATTATTGATATACATATATAGAATATATGTAAAGCTAGTATTAGGCGTAGAATAAGATGTCAGACATCAAGTTGCCAAAAACGATTTTTAAAAATATTTTCCAACAGCAGTATACAGAAGTCAGTTGAAGCAGTCGGTTGAAAAGCTGTAATATTCTACTTTGAATTTGAAATTAAAAACTAAATGACAACTTAACTTTTTTTATAAAAATCAAACAAAAAGTATTAAAATAAAATTATAAAACATTTTCATTCTTACATTTGGGGGCTCAACCTATAAAAGAAAATTTAAGAAGAGAAAGAAGTTTGGTTGACTTTTTTGCAAAAAAAAAGCCGTTTGCCGAAATTGTATAGAATATACAATGAGAGTGAAAAAACCAAAACCTGTGAGTATAAGAAAATATAACACAAGAGCACAAGCGCAAATCCTTAAACAAATAGAAGCAGAGGGTCAAGTCAATAATTTTACGTGTACAACAGAGAACATAAAGAATTTTAAGATGACAACTAGGGCAACTACGATTGGCGAAAGCGCAAGTGGTGGAAATACGGAATTAAATAATCTGATAAAACTTTTGACACTGAAAATTCAAAGGGAAGAAGAAGATAGAAACAAACCAAATATTTCCATTGAATGTTTCGGAAAAATTGTTCCTGATTTTGATGGTACTGCAATCCCAGTAAAACAATGGTTTGATAATTTTGACAAGAATGCTGAAGCATATGAGCTTAATTAAAAACAAAAATACTTTCAAGCTAGAAACAAGATGACTGGAGCTGCAAAGTTATTTTTGGAAGCTGTAAGTGTTTGTGATTATTCTTCTTTGAAGGAAGTGTTAATGGATGAGTTCCATAAAATTTTAAGTAGTGCAGAGGTACATAAACAGTTATCTAGTCGTAAGATGATAGAATGTGAATCGTTCCACGAATATGTTTTGCACATGAGAAAATTGGCTGCAGCAGGTAATATCGAAGATGCTTCAATTATAGGATACATTGTTGACGGATTACGTATAAGAAGTGAATTGAAATATCCTTTTTACAACGCCAAGTCATTTAAAGAGCTACGTGAACAATACTCCATTTATGAACGTATAAAACCTTACGAACAAGCAAACAGAAATAAAGCAGAAAATAAGCAGTTTAACAAAAACAACAATAAAAGGGAACATTGTTTTAATTGTGGATCAGCTGATCATAAAAGAAAAGATTGTAAAGAACTAACTAAATGTTTTTCTTGTAATAAGACTAAACATATTGCAAAAAATTGTGTTTTAAAAATTCAAAAAATCAATTCCTACGAAAACGTAAATTTAGTTATCGACAGAAAGCGTATAAAGAACATAGTTTTTAACAATAAATCAATCGATTGCTTAATTGATACAGGGTCGGATGTGACCCTTATGAAAAAGTGTGTATATGAACAAAATTTTAAGGATTGTGAGTTTAAACAAAGTTCATCTTTATTGTTTGGTCTCGGTAATGTTTCGACTGAACCACTTGGATATATAACAGGCACGGTGTGTGTCGATTATGTAAAAACGATTCATAATTTTCTCGTTGTTCCTGACAAAACACTAAAATATAATGCACTTCTTGGCTACGATTTTATAAGCAAGTTTAAATTTTCATCAAATGGTAACGGTTATGAATTCCAATATAAAATCGATTTACAAAACGGTAATGATTTTTCGGTTTACAATATAACATCAGCTGAATTAGACGTCCCTCTAAAATATAAAGAAGAAGTTGTTGAATTGGTATCGAGTTATAAGCCGTCATCAGTTCCAGAAAATGTTCCAGTCATAATGAAAATTGTTCCAGATGGAGAACTTAAACCGTTTCGGCATTCACCATCCAGGTTACCCATTAATGAGCAAGAAGCAGTACGTAAACAAGTAGCTGATTGGTTAGCCGATGGTACAGTAAGAACGTCATCATCGTCAGTTGCAAGTAGAGTTGTGGTCGTTAAAAAGAAAAGTGGAGACTATAGAGTCTGTGTAGATTTTCGTCAATTAAATAAAATGGTGTTAAAAGACTGTTTTCCTGTGCCGTTGATAGATGAAGTATTGGAAAAGCTTCAAAGTTCAAAATTTTTTACAATAATGGATCTTGAAAACGGATTTCTTCACGTGCCGATAGAAGAATCAAGCAAACATTTTACTGCATTTGTAACGAAAGATGGACTGTTTGAATTTAATAAAGCACCTTTCGGTTTTTGTAATTCCCCTGCGAATTTTATAAGGTATGTAAGTTATATATTTCAACCCCTTATTAATAGCAACGTAATGGAGCTATACATGGATGATATCGTTATATATGATGAAACACCTGAAGGTTGTCTTAGCAAACTTAAAATAGTTTTGAATACTGCTGCACGGTTTAATTTGAAAACAAAATGGTCAAAATGTTCGTTTATGCAATCCAAAATTGATTTTCTTGGTCATATTGTAGAAAGTGGAATGATTCGGCCTGGTAAAGAGAAAACAAAAGCTATTGATAAGTTTCCTCAGCCAAAAAGTATCAAAGATGTTCAATCATTTTTAGGCATCACTGGCTATTTTCGAAGATTCATCGAAGGATATGCTCATATTGCTCGACCGCTAACGAATTTATTAAAAAACGACTTTAAATTTATAATTGGTGAAGAAGAATTGAAAGCGATTCATACTCTGAAGATGGCTCTCGTGAAGGAACCAGTTCTTAAGATTTATGATAGAATGGCTGTAACAGAGTTGCACACAGACGCTTCGAAATATGGTTTTGGTGCAACACTATTACAAATGAATGAAAATCGTTTGCACCCAGTCTTCTTCTGGAGTAAAAAAACTTCTCCACAAGAACAAAGCCAACACAGTTATATATTAGAAGTTAAGGCTGCATATCTGGCATTCAAAAAGTTTCGCCATTATCTTCTGGGAATTAATTTTAAATTGGTAACTGATTGCGCTGCATTTAAACAAACAACCTCAAAAAAAGACGTACCAAGAGATGTTGCACAGTGGATAATGTACCTTCAAGACTTCACGTATGTTATCGAACATCGTGCCGGAAATAGATTAAAACATGTTGATGGCCTTAGTCGTTACCCCGTAGATGTTATGGTAATATTATCAGATATATCAGCTAGAATTGCTAAACTTCAACAAGAGGATGAAGGTGTAAAAGCTATTTCTGTAATACTTACTTCTGGTCCTTATGGCGATTTTAAAATGAAAGGCGGTGTGGTATATAAAAATGTTGGTGGTATTGATTTACTTTTAGTTCCGAAGTCGATGGAAGTCGAGGTAATTCAAAATGGTCACGAACAAGGTCACTTTTCTGCGCAAAAAACTTTGCATCGCATACAACAGCAGTATTTTATACCTCATTTAGAGAAGAAAGTAAACCAGTTTATATCCAATTGTATTAAATGTATAATCCACAACAAAAAACTTGGAAAACGTGAAGGATTCTTAAACTGCATTGATAAAGGAGAAGTACCGCTACATACTCTTCATGTGGACCACTTAGGCCCAATGGACGCAACATCAAAACTATACAAATACATTTTTGCAGCTGTAGATGCCTTTTCAAAATTTGTATGGTTGTTCCCAACAAAGTCTACTGATGCTGAAGAAGTTGTTAGTAACCTTAAAATTTGGTCAAATGTGTTTGGATATCCGTTGAGAATAATAAGCGATAAGGGAGCTGCATTCACATCAAATGTTTTTGCTGATTTTTGTAACGAAAACAACATTGAACAAGTTTTGACTACAACTGGTGTTGCTCGTGGTAACGGTCAGATAGAAAGAGTTAACCGCACGATAATCTCTATTATTGCAAAGCTGTCATCAGATGATACATCAAAGTGGTATAAATATGTTGGTCAAGTGCAGAAGGCTATAAACTCATGTGTTCACAGTACAACAAAATCGTCTCCATTTGAAATTATGTTTGGTGTTAGGATGAACTCCGATGTCAGCGATAATATTCTAAATTTACTTCAAGAAGAGCTAATTAACAGTTTTAACACAGAAAGGGAGAGTCTACGCGCGGAAGTAAAACAACAAATTATTAAAACTCAGCAGCAATACAAGAAGAATTACGATAAAAAATGTAAACAACAAAGCGACTATCAAGTTGGTGATCTGGTTGCTATAAAACGTACACAGTTTGTAGCTGGTAAAAAACTTGCTAGCGAATTTTTGGGACCCTACAGGTTCACTTAGGTAAAGAGAAATAACAGATATGATGTGGAGAAGGTTGGAGTTACTGATGGGCCATACAGAACATCTACAAGCTGTGATAATATGAAGTTGTGGAGATTTGCCGAAACAAACAACGATTTATTGTCATCTGGGTCAGATGAAGAGTAGGATGACCGAATGTAAAGCTAGTATTAGGCGTAGAATAAGATGTCAGACATCAAGTTGCCAAAAACGATTTTTAAAAATATTTTCCAACAGCAGTATACAGAAGTCAGTTGAAGCAGTCGGTTGAAAAGCTGTAATATTCTACTTTGAATTTGAAATTAAAAACTAAATGACAACTTAACTTTTTTTTATAAAAATCAAACAAAAACTATTAAAATAAAATTATAAAACATTTTCATTCCTACATATATGAATATTTTTGAAAGTGTTTTGATATTTGCAATAGTAGTGTTAATTTGTAATATTTTGCGATGTTATAAAAATCTCAGAGTATTGGTATTGGTTTTGTATATTTTTCAAACTCTTTCTTTTAACTCATACTCTCTGTCTGTCTGTCTGCCATGGGGTAGGCCATTCCCCATTATCCAATTGATCTGAAACTTGGCCCATAGTCTTATCGTGACTACAGATTATTTTGGGGTAGTCACGCACAGCCACGCGTGGTCACGCACAGTCACGGAGTGATCTAAATGTCATTTCCCCTTATCCGATCGCTCTCAAACTTGGTCCATACAGTTGCTGTGAAAAAAGATTAACTTTGATTTAGTCACGCGCAGTCACGCGTGGTCACGCACAGTCACGGAGTGGTCTAAATGTCATTTCGCCTCATCGGCTCGATCTGAAACTTGGTCCATACACTTGCTGTGAAAAAAAATTTTACTTTGACTTAGGCACGCACAGTCATGCATGGCCACGCACAGTCATGGAGTGATCTAAATGTCATTTACCCTCATCCGATCGATCTCAAGCTTGGTAGATATACTTGCTGTAAAGAAAGATCATCTTCGGCATAGTCACGCGCAGTCACGTATAGTCACGCACAGTCACGGAGTGGTTTAAAACCCATTTTCCCTTATCTCATCGATCTGAAACTTGGTCGATAGACTTGCTGTGAAAAAGATTTACTTTGACATAGTCATGCGCAGTCACGGAGAGATTAAAGCCCCAACTCCACTCATCCGATGGATCTGAAACTTTGTCCCTAGACTTGTTATGGCCAAAGATTAATTTTAAGATATTCACACACAGTCCCAGGGATATTCAAAACTCATATGGATAAGGAAAGAAAGAGTTTTAATAAAAACTTTCTTTTATGGGTTAGATTATTATTTAATATATGTATGTATGTATATATAAATATAACACATACAAAAATACAACATCAAAATTCAGGGACTAGAAACTAAAATTTATTGTTGTACTTTTTTTAATAAATTAATATGTACCAAAGAAAAAACTTAGGTAAATTTATACTGTTATTTTTTTTATTAATAACTAGGTAGCTTAGCATTGTTTGCTTTTGATCTAAGTGAGTTCTTATGTACACACTTATGAAGCAAATACTGCAACCACAATGACCACAAAAACAACAACAAGTAAAGCTACGACCAAAAATAGAAAATCTATAATACAACGATTACAGGAACAATATGAAAACATCATACCTTTACTTTTTTTTTACTTTTTCGGAGGACTCTCGGGTCCTAATAAACCGATATTCATGATTTTAAACACAAAGCTTTTAAGGATGTTAATAAATAATTCTTAATACAAATGAGCGGCCTAGCTGATTAATTGAGGACTTGATCATGGGTTTCACAGACGGACAGACGGACATCGCTATATCAACTCCTCTTGTTTTATGGATCACAATTACATATATGTTATGGGTTCAGGTTTTTTTTTTCAAATTATAACAACTGAATGACAAACTTATGTATATCCCCTGGATATAACATTTGGGCCTAGCAATCCGCCTATAATCTTGGCTTGCGGAAGCACTATGATTGTTGGACTGCTTTAAAAATTAAAAAAAATTATGTCCATTTATTATTATTTTTTTTTTAAATTTGTCAAGTTAATTTTTTAATTTTATAATTTTATAATTATGTTTCTAATTTATTTTTTTCTGTTTACATGTTTTTGAACAAGAAAAATGTCAGTTTTTTTTAAACTACTCGAACTTCTTTAACGTCATAAAAGTTCCCCTTAAAACCTTTGATTTTCCATAGATTATAAAAATTAAACCGGACTTACTTTTTACAAAACAATCCTCTTTATATACAACACAAAATTTTTATTGTTAATATACACATCAGTTGTGAAATTATTCCTATGACAATCCTGACTTCATCTCTTTATGAATAACAAACTGAATGAAGTTGTAGTCGCCTAAGAAAAACAATGTGATGAATGGCAGCCATTAATATTAAATTAAAAGAAAAAGTTTAAGTTGACTTTCGTTGTGGTACATTAAAAATTCTTGAAAGCTAATTACTTTAACAGTTTTACACAATTCAAAATGAATTTAATGATAAACTACTTTCATTTGTATCCCCACTATTCGCTGAACCCTTTACTCTCTGTTACACTACAATACAGAAAGAAGAAAAGAAAAGAGTTTATAGTACGACTTTCTTTTCAATGCTTTTGGCTTAATGCTTGTGGCGTCGTCTAAAGAACACATCATTATAAACAAGTCAATGGATTGTGATGCAGGATTGCGGAAATTTACAATGAATGCAAAAAGAATTTTTATTTGCTTTGATTGTTGTTTCATAAAAGCTACAACTGGCCATTTATCGTCTTCCAACGTAATGAAAAAGACCAAATTATAAATTATATATTTTAATTTTCTTTCTTGCTTCACTGGTCCGTCCACTTATAGCTTCAACACTTATTAAGTAAAGGATGGGAATCTGTCTATGAAATCTTATTATGAATATCCTTAAAAGTTAATCAACATTTCAGTAATTAATGTTTTCACACACACACAATCCAGCAAAGTTGGAAAATCAAAAGATAAAGTAAATGAATTAAGGCTGAAAGAGCGAGAATATATTAAAATTAAAAAAAAAAATACATAAAACAACATCTTAAGAATAATAATTCACAAGAAACGTATAAAAAAAAACTGAATACAAATAACATTAAAGGCATCTCTGCCATTATCTCATTATTGGCTTTATAAATATCCCCTTCAACTTCGGCGAAGCGGCATTATAAGCACGCGATGTCCGCGGTTAAAAGCTTTATAGCAAATTAGTTAAAAGCTTTTACAGTATTAATATTAAGTATTTATTTCAATATCAAAATGACTTTTTTAAAAAGGGAACCTTGCTATTTTACTTTTCATTTTCTTTTCAACCAGAGGACTCAATCACTACCGCTGGTTCATTGGGGATTGATTTCAGTTAAATGTCAAAGGGCGACGATAAAATTAACAGCGGTTGCTATAAATAAGTCATTAATAAGGAGTTAAAATATTTACATCATTTATTAAATGTAACAAGTGTTAAATAAATGATTTAAGGGATACTTGTAGGCAATATATGTACTATACTTTAAATGTAAGATCGAGATTTAGGGATGTCCATTAAACATAGCTTAGGTAAATCAGTTGTAATTAGGATAATTAATTCAGAAGCTATCATCTAATATATAGAACAGTATCTGTAATTTTAATGAAAAGCTTATATTTTACGAGGGGCTATATTTTCCAAGCGATATTTTTCTCTGAAAAGTAATTTTTCTAAAAGGTAATTGTAACTAAATGATTATTTTTTCTAAAGATATTTTCTCATAAAAAGTATTTTTTTCGAAAGACACTTTTTTCTAAAACATAATTTTTGCGAAAATTCAACTTTTCTTAAAAGGACTTTCTTCTAATAGGTACCTCTTTATAAGTGCTGGTATAACCAGACATACAAAAATGCAGTCAGCTCCAAAAAATACAAATACTGATCTTCTATGCAAACAGTGGGAACCTAATGTGCCGAAGTACTTAGAAGTAAAAAGCTTCTCTACGAACATCATCTTAGAACTAAAGACCTTTCTGCACATCGGGGCATTAGAACCTTATGGTTATTCCCTAAAAGAGTAAAGAGCAATGCCAGTTCTCCCAACTGTTGTAAAAGATGACCTAATTTTCACTGAACCGGTTGATAAAGCTAAGCTTTTGGCTGATACAACCCGCAAGTAGTTCTTTGTTGGCTGAAAGAAATTAACCACTAGTTATATATTAAATATCCTTAATTACTCATTCTTTCTCCTATACTCGTTCTTAATTTATATTGTTAATTACTTTCATTTATATTTGTTTCTAACTGTTAAAAAAATACTTTGTTATATTTTATTTGTAACTTCTTGTTCATATTTTCTTTGAATTTTATTGTAGTATTTTTTATTGAAAATCAAAATATTTTTTCTTGAGTTTTAACTCAACATTCATGAAAAACACATCATGAATCAATAAATAATTAAATCATTGGGCAATTCCATAAAAATGTCAACTTTGATGAAAAAAATATTTTTTTATTTATATGAACTGAGTCTAAAAATATATTAAAATATGTTCAAAGTTACATAATGTTATTTCTTACAAGTATTCTAGATAATAATATAATTATAAAATTTATTTGTTTACTCAATTTTCTTTTAATACATGTTTAAGAAACTTTAGTCATTCCGTCACAATCATTCCGTCACGTCAAATGACAGTTAATAAATTCGATACTATTACAGGCAAGTTGCTCTAAATTATAATTTTATACTGCTTAGATATCATATGTAAAATATGCATTAGTTTAAAAGCTGATTAGGTTCTTAATTTACAAAAATTCCCAGGTTTTAATACCAGGACAGAGTCATGGTAGCAAAAATGTTATTCCGTCAAACAATGAGAAATTACTCAAAAATAAAAGAATGAAATAGTATAAAAATTGTTTCTGAGTTTTTTTAAATTTCTTAATCATTAACAATCATTTTCATACTGAAAAATTAATTTTCAATTCAAAATAGCTCTGTGAAATAGCCTTAAAAATGTCCCTTTTTCGCAAGAATGATATAATAAAGATTACGCCATCCGAATGTTTTCCCGTTAGATGACGTAACGTGTCTGCCACAAGGATTACCAGGTCTGTTTCATGTGTGAAATTTAAAAAATCTTGCGAAAATATATGTTTTATGTGATAGTTGGCAACCCTGCAATTAAAATCACTAACACAGTTCTCAAAAAAATATTAAATCAGTTCTTGTTATAAGTTACATATTTCGCTTTATATTTTATTTAAAACAATATTAAAATAATTAAAATTAATTAAAACATTCAGTAAAGGTTGTTAATAAGTTGCAGCATAAAGAAAAACTGAAAAACAAAAAGTGCAGAAAAAACGTAAACATGCGGTGTACAGTGGGAAAATGCAAGCAAAATAATCATAAAAAATCAATTGAGAAATTGTGCAAAAAGTAACATTTTGGGTGTTTTTAATGAATAGATTATAAATTTTATTATAGCATTAACAAGTTCCCGAAAGATACAGCAAAAAGAAGCTTTGGATACGGTTTTGAAATCGACGTACTTCCGTAGATGTTGAAAAAGAAAGAATTTGTGCCTTACATTTCAAGCAGGAGAATTTTGAAAGAAATATGAAAGTTGAAATTTGTAAGTTATCACAAATGTAATTTTAACAGTTCATTAATTAATAACTAATCCAGCCCTCGAAAATCGAGTGCGATTTCTAGGCAGCTTTATTTTTCAACTTAGCCAATTCACAAACCAACTCTTTTATGGTTTATTATTATTGTGAATGAAGATAACAAACTCATTAACAAACATATTAACAAATTTAATAAAACACACATAGCATATGTTTAGTTTTATGTATGTGTTAGTAGTAATTTTAAATGCAATTTACTCAAAATAAAGGAAAAAATTTAAAAGTCTGTAAATCTGCAAAACGGCTAAAAATAAATACCTTTCAAATAGTATACGTTTAACCAAAATCGGAATAAAAGGGTAGAATAAAACATCGGTCAAAAGAAATCGCCTAGCCTATTAATATTATAGATTATGAATAGGATTTACCAATCAGCGTACACGAAAATTGAACCTGCTCCAGTTCCGACCATAGATGAGAGCGGTATTGCAAATGAAATTGAAATTTCAAATAAAATTGGGAGCAAAGGACATTGCAGGAAGTGAAAAAGTGAAAAAGCTTTTTTCTAGATGTAGAATGAACTTTAGAATAAGGTTACTAAATACCGAAATTGCTCAAAATATCAATAAACAAAAGAGAAAATTTAATAAACTAACAACGTGTTATAAAAACATTTAGTAATCTCATTCTAAAGCACGGAACAATGGCCTTTTAAACTATAAATAATAAATTTTTTTATTTACTTTTATAGTATTAATAACTTTAATTGTACTATATTTTTATATACGATTATGTTATAGAGCATTTATATTAAATCATTATGAAAATAATTGATTAAATTTTTCTAATTATAGATCTTTTTATAAATATAGTATAGTATTTTTATTTGCTGTTACTTTATTTCTGCTAATTCAATAAATGCATTGATTTTAATAACTTGACAAAAAATTGCTCCTTTAATATTAATTTGTTATGTTATTTTTAACCCATTAATTATAATCTCAATTATTTTACCAAGATTAACTGGAGCTATAAGAGGATTAAACCAGACTTCTTTGCTTCTTAGCTTGTTCTTCAATTAATCATTTAAGATGAATATTAGCTTCTATTTATAGTAATAATCATTTATTCGTGTGATGTTTTTGCATTTGTATATTTTTAACTTCTTCTATAGTTTTTTTATTTAATATATTTAAAATTTCGCATATTAATCAATTATTTACAAGATTTTTAATTCAAAAACTATATAATTTTTGTTCAAATATTATTTAGTGTTTTAGTGAATTTAAAATAAATTAACAAATTTATAAAAGTACAATTTTTTTCTAACAAATAATTTTAGGAGAAAAATAATAAACTGTCCCACTGTTACAATGTTATTGTTTATGTATAAACATACACATAAATATAACAGTTTGACAGCTGAAAATTATTAGCCAATAGGAATACAGTTTGCGTGACGTGACTGACCGGCGTAAAAATTGTAATAGTGTCCGCGGGATGGCGTAATCTTGTATTCTATCATTCTTGCCTTTTTCGTTTCTAAAACGCAATTCTTCTCAAAAGTATTTTTTTTCTCAAAGGTACTTTTTTTAAATATACTTTTTCCAAAAGGTATTTCTATCTAAAGGTTACTTTTTCTAAAATTTAATCTTTTTAAATTGGTACTTCTCTCTAAAGGTACTTTTTTTTAAAGGTTGCTTTTTTGCAAAAGTTACTTTTTTCGAAATTACAATATTTTCTAAGGTATTTTTTTACTGAAAATTACTTTTTTCTAAAATTCTCTTTTTTCGAAAAAGCTGCTTGCTTCAAAAAAGTACTGTTGTCTACATGGTACTTACTTCAAAAAGGTAATTTTTTCTAAAAGGTTCCCTATTATATAAGGTACTTTTTCTAATTTTTTTTTTTTTTTTTGAAAAACTTAATTTTTTATAAAAAAAAAAGAAATCTCCAGAAGGTGCTTTTATAAATTTTTCTAAAAAGAAATTTGTTATAAAAAGTACTTATTTCTAATATGTACTTTTTTTTAAAAGGCACTCTTTTCTAAAAGGGAATTATTTCAAAGAAGTTATTTTTTCTATGAAAGTTTTTTTTTTCTTTCTAAAAGGTACTCTTTTCTAAAAGGAACTTTTTTTTCAAAGGTACATTTTTCTAAAAGGTACTTTTTCTAAAACATATTTTTTTTTATCAAATATATTTTTACTAAAAGGTACTCTCTAGAAAGTACTTTTCTCTAAAAGCTATTTTTCAAAAAGGTACTTTTTGATAAAAGGCACTATTTTCTAAAAGGTAACTTTATCAAAAGGCACTTTTTCTATTTTTTTTTTCAAAAGTGTCAGTGTTGCCACAATATGAAATTGTAAAGATGCTAAATTGCAAAAAAAAGATGCTGAAACGTACTGGAGTCAAAAAAAAAGATGCTAAATTTTTTTTTCTAATTTCATTACCTTTATATCGAAAAATTAAATACTTATTAATAAATTCTTTGGTTTTTAAATCGAAAAATTAATATAGAACATAAATTTCGATTTAAATTTTTTAAATTTTAATTAAAATTATTTTGGATTTCATTTGTAATTTTTTTTAACACCAAATTGAGTTTTTTTAATTTAAAATTAAATATTTTTAATTTTAGAGGGATTTTTTTTTAATTTCAAATATAACAGAATTTACATTACCAAAAGGTACGATTATGTCTATAATATTAATAGGCTAGGCGATTTCTTGTGACTGATGTTCTGTTTTTACCGTTTTATCCCAATTTTAATCAAACGTATATTATTTGAAAGGTATTTCTTTTTAGCCGTTTTGCAGATTTACAGAATTTGAGTAAATTGCATTTAAAGTTGCTACTAACATATACATAAAACAAGTAAGAAAATTATAGTCGGTCTAGACCGACTATACGATACCCTATACCATGCGTTTAGAAACCCTATCACTTAGGCCCAACTAACTGGACATTGAAAATAAGCAAAAACCAAATTTGAGTGTGATTTTTATTAATTTTTTTGGCTGCAGATATGAAAAAGTTCATATCGGATGCTATATCTATAAAGGGACTAGGTCCAAAAATGGACCGATCCTGATCATGTTTGATAAAGTCTCTTGTATTTTGCAAAAATATGTACAAACAAAATTTGAGAAGAATCAGTGCAATATTTTTGTTTTTTAATAGATTTAAGTGAAGATCGGGAAGCAGCTCTATATTGGGTCAAAGGGATCATTTTTGGACTACTCATTAGTGGATGTAATGAACGCATATAAACCCAATTTGAGTAAAATCTATATGACAATTTGGATCTTATGGCAATTTATGTCGATTTCATATGGGTAATTTGTATGGGGGCTAGGTCTGAACATGGACCGATTCTCACCAGTTTCAATAGCGTTCATCCCATGGCGGATAGAAGCTTATATACCAAATTTCGTCAAAATATATTCATAGTTGCGACCTGCAGTTTGATTACAAGCTTTACATGGACACACAGACGGACGGACGGACGGACGGACGGACATTGTTAAATCAACTCAGAAAGTGATTCTGATTCGATCGGTATAATTAAAGATGGGTCTAGGTCAAATATTTTTGGTTGTTACAAACAGCAGCACAAAGTCATTATACCCAAACCACATAGTGGTATAGGGTATAATTATACAATGCTATGTGTGTTTTTAGTAAATTTGTTAATGTGTTTGTAATAAAATGAGTTTGCTTTTTGTGTTGATTTGTGAATTGGCTATAATTGATTATTATACTTTTAGGCTCTTTATTTAATTTAAAAATTAAATTTCCTAGAATTTGCGCTCGAATTTCGAGGGCTGGAATCTGCTAGTTATAATAATTGGTTTATGTAATCTAATATTTCTGTGATGTCTTCATCTTCATGTTCTTCTTGGCTCTGATATTTTTCTGACGATCGACTTTTTTTATCAACGACATCGCTCGGTATATTGTAAGTGTGACAGCACCCATTTTTCAATTTCGAACCTTCTTTTATACGTATTACAGAACATCACAACTCGGATTTTATATTGTTGCAAAGTTTGCTTTTAACTAAAGCCATTAAACTAAACGTTCAACTTCGGCTTTTGAGAAAGACAAAACTAATAAAGACAATACAAATATTGATAACTCTTTAAATGGATTTCCGCGAATAGAATTTTTGTTAATTTCAATCCATAAAGAGGTTGTATTCAGTGTTGTAGCCCAATATTTTTTCTGTTTCAGATGATCTAAATTTAAACTCTTCTAATATATTGGTTATCGGTTCTTTTACCCGGTGTAATCTGTTTTGTATTGAAAATTTTGGCATTTTTTTAATACAATAATATTTTTTGGCAATCGACTTTTTAATTCATTAAAAACTGTTGTTGGTGTTTACATTCATCTGTTTCAAAATGTTTTGTTATATTTGCTGAAAGAAATGAGCAGAGTGGTAATACGAGTAGTACACAAAATTCTCGGATTACACTTTGAGAAATTAAAACATATCAATACCATTATAATTAAAATTATATATTCAAAAATAATGAAAAAAATAAAAAAAGATGCTAAAAGCAACTTTTTATTAATTAAAGATGCTAAGTTAGCATCTAGCATCTTTTCATAAATTTTGGATGCTAAACCACAAAAAAAGTTGCTAACTCTAGCAACTTAAATGCTAAAATGGCAACACTGAAAAGTGTACTTGTTTATAAAAAAAAAGTCTCTAGAACGTGGTTTCCATAAATTGTGCTTTTTTCTGAAAGGATTTTGTTCTATAAAAACCACTTACTTCTAAAATGCACTCTTTTTTGTTTTTTCTAAAAAGTCATTTTTTCTAAAAGGTATTTTTTTCAAAGGTGCTTTTTTTTAAAAGGTAATTTTTTCAGTATTAACTGCAATATGTTTAAATAGGATGCCAAAATTTAACAGTTTTTTCTCAAACGTGCTTTTATCTAAAAGATTCCTTTTCTCAAACATATAAAATGTATTTTTTCTAAAAGATGCTTGTTTTACAAAAGCTACGTTTTTCTTATGGATACGTTTTTCAAAAGCATTTTTCAAGAAAGCTCTTTTCTTTTAAAGCTATTTTTTCAGAAAAGTACTTTTTTATAAAAGGTACTCTTTTCTAAAAGAAAACCTTTTTTCAAAAGGTACTTTTTTGTAATATTTTTTTCAAAATCGTACATTTTTTATTAAAACAACTGTTCAAGAAGATGCTTTTTATAAGTTGTACTATTTTCTAAATGATATTTTTTATAAAAGTACTTATTTCTAAAATGTAAATTTTTTTAAATGGCACTTTTTTCTAAAAAGTACTTTTTCCCAAAAAGTACTTTTTTCTAAAAGGCATTTTTTTCTAAAAGATACATTTTTCTAAAAGGTACTCTTTCTAAAGGGCACTTTTTCCTTAAAAGACCTTTTTTCCAAAAGACCTTTTTTCTAAAAGGTACTTTTTCTAAAGGTACTTCTTCCAAAACATATTTTTTATGAAATGAATTTTTTCTAAAAGATGCTTGTTTTACATAAGTAAATTCTTTTTAAAAGTATTTTTTCTAAAAGATACTTCTTTTTATAGAATTTGTCTAGAAAGTACTTGTTTTTAAAAGCAATTTTTTTTAAAGGTGTTTTTTATAAAGGGTACTTTTTTATGAAGGGTCTTTTTCTTAAAAGATGCCGTTTTCTAAGGAACTTTATTCAGAAAGGTATTTGTTTCTCAAAGGAACTTTTTTCTAAAAGGTACTTTTTTCTAAAACGTACTTTTTTCTAAAAGGTACTTTCTTCCATAAGGTACTTTTTCATTATGGTACTTTTTTCCAAAAGGTACTTATTTCGAGGTACTTCTTCTGAAACACATTTTTTTATAAAATTTATTTTTTCTAAAAGATGTTTGTTTTACACAACTTAAATTTTTCTAAAGGTATTTTTCCTAAAAGATACTATTTTCTAAAAAATTTTTTTAGAAAGTACTTGTGCATAGAACGATTTTTTTTCAATAAGTTATTTTTTGTAAAGCGCACTTTTTATAAGGCATTTTTTGCTTATAGGTATTGCTTTCCAAATTCTACTTTTTCTTATAAAACAAAATACTATTCTCTAGAATGTTAATTTCTCTAAGTTGTACTTTTTTTCTAAAAGGTACTTTTTGCTAAAAGCTGCTTCATCCTTCACCTTAAAAAAAAATAAATGGCAATGATATTTACATCATATGATGATGCTTGCCAAAAACTGGAAATAATATTTTGTTATTTAATAAGCAAAAAAAAAAAAAAATAGAGATAATATAAGAATTGTTAAAATGGCATAAAAAAATTGAATAACCAATAAAATAAAATCTTATTATTTATTTTGGAAAATTTGCAAATGGTGCTTTCTCCCTAAAAAAAAAAAAAAAATAAATAAATAAAATAAACACATTATCATATTGGAAAATAAGTATTTTACTGCATTTAGAAAGCAATTCAATTTATATTGAAAAAATATTTATAATACTTTACCACATGATACACATGGACACATGATATTGTTATGAATCTATCTGTATTCATGTTGCCAACAGTAAATGGTAGGGGGGATAAATGATAAATATTATTACAATATTTTATCTTCAAACGCGAAAGCGAATGGGCTGACAAACATGATGCATGAGAGAATGAGGTTTTAAAAAAAAACATTGAAATTATTCCTGTGTGGCAAAAATATAAATATACTATATATACATATGTATATAAGTACATTTGTAAAGCCAAATGAAAACAGCATCAATTTTATTTTATTATAATTTTCGTTACATTAAACCTTAGTTTCTGTGTCTTTCCCAGATGGCCTTTCATTTTTTATTATTTTATTTTCCTAATAGCAGCAAAGGTGGTTTTGTAATATTTTCTTATTTTTTATGCATTTTAAATCGATTTCGATATGGTAGATATATGGCATATGGCTCACAATATCATTTCTTATACTTTTTTTTTTCTTTCTTAACATTGCCAAATATTTTGTCCTGAGATTGTGCCATGTTATTTATTGGTTTTCACAAAGTTGAAAAATGAAAGGATAACATGGTTAGAATGCTTGTATTTCCTACATCCATCGTACCGTTTCACACATTTTTATTTCATTATGTTGGTTGGACGGAAGAGAATTAAGTGAGGCTACATTTGTAAGTATGCGACAAAGGTACGAATTGCCCGTCAATATGTTTTATTAGCCGGCAATCAATATTGCTTCTTTGTTAACATCTAATGAAGGTAACGTAAAGACGTTTTTAGGAAACAAATAAAGATTGTCGTAAAACAGATGAGAAATAATGGTGAGACTAAGTTATGTGCCATTATTTGTCTGATTATAATAATTTATCATTTTCTAATGATATTTACTAATGACTTAAGACCATTTAAAAAGGAAATAAATTGCCAAGATTTACTTTTCCTTTTGTGCAGTTAAAATATATTTTATAACATGCAATTTGTCTTGACAACTTTATGTGTTTGATTTCATTAATAAACTGTGATTGCTAACATTTTTAAAAGAAGTTGGCATTTTTAAGCATTTTAATATTTATATCAAAATATTCATATAATAAGAAGTAGGCTGTTGTTTGCTTTTTTAAAAATCTTCATTTTATAATAATTAAGAATAAGTGAAAAAAATTTGTTATTTTGTGAACCACTTTCAGATTCCAAGGAACTTTAAATAAACGAAAATTGTACGCTACTTACCTAAGCACTCGAAATTGGAGTACAAAATCTAGAAGATTTTATTTTTTCTTTAATTTTTTTTTTCTTCCAATGTTTTTCTGATGTGTAAACATCTATGCGCTCAGGGCGGTAAAAATCTATTTCACAATACAATCACAAAAACAGCGTAAGGGAAAATCGACGTAAGGTATATGTAAGTGTATTGGTGCAAAGACTATGATTTAAATTTATTTAGCTGATTCAACAACCAACAGAAAGCGCCATGAATGTATAGCAAACAAGTGCAACCATCAAGTATAACAACCATAGCAGTTGCTTGCTATACATAGATGGCGCTTACTGTTTGATTTTAATTGATGTGTAAATAGATGTTTACACATCTCCTCTGTGATCGGACGCACATAGATTTTTGATGTGTAAACATGTGTAAACATGTAAACTCACATGTTACGCTGTGAGCCGTAAGACAAATCGGTGTGACTTATGATTGTATTGGTGAACAAATTATGATATCAAATTATTTCAGCTAATTCAACAACCCTTTACTGTAAAATGTTAAAAATTTCACAATATAAACGTATAACATATCGAGAGCCTATATTCAAAATATGTCATCTTAAATTTTTGGCGCTATGAGTTTTTGATGGGAAATAACTTCCCTATGTAATACCCATCTGTGATATAAATTTCAGCTCAAAAACATAATTTGTTCTCGTTTTATCTCAATTTTTGTTAATATGCTATCTCAAAATACATTTTTTTTTTTGTTGGAAATAAATGCTATCTCTCATATTAAAAATACAATATTTTTGAAATAAATTTATTTATTACAAATCTACATCATATCTCATTGTAATTGACATGCTGAACACGAATCTGGTGAAATTTTTTTTATCCAATAGCTAATTTTTTAGATATTGCAGTTTTTAATCCTTTGGCGACGAATGATAGATATATTTCCTAATTTTAGTTTTTGTTGTAGTAGCTACATTTTCCAACCGATTTTTTTGAGTGTGGTGTGTATCAGAGAGGTAAATGAAGTACTAGACGTCAATGTCGGTTAATGTCAAATGTGAAATGTAATAAAAATCAAAAATTGGTGGCTTAAACAATAATTCATAATTATTATCAATTTACGTGAAATTTATAACTACAAATTGGGTAAGTTATCCTCTTAATGTATTTACACATAAATATATAAAATACCCAATATGGTTTAGTATGATGGATGAAGATACTTGGAACGGCAATGCTCTACAACTTATTGCTAGGGATTATGAGTCCTCATCGGATGAAGAAAACATAGTTTCCAAAAGATCTAAAAGAGAACACGACTCTCGTTCAAAGATGCGTAAAACTAATTCTATCAAACGCATGAAAGGCAAACAATATTTGGGATTTTCCACATCAGACACAAAAATCCATCAAGACATACCAAAACCTCAAAGAAAACAAGGACCCAAATGTTCTTCAACATTTTGTTTAAATAGTAAATTGAGAAAGTGTCATCAATTTGAGGAAGAGGACAGAATCAAAATTTTTGAGGATTTTTGGAAGCATTCCTGGGAAGCTAAGAAGGTGTTTGTAAAAGATCATGTTTCGCAATCGGCTAAAAAATGTAATACAACAGAAAACTCAAAAAAACAAAATTCATTTTTCTACAAACTTCCTCTCAAAAATGAATTAGTGCAGGTATGTAAATTTAAATTTTTTTTAAACTTCCCTACAAATGTGAATCTCTTTAGGTATGTAAGTTTATGTTCCTGTCAACCCTATCCATAAATCGCGGTATGTTAAGAGGATGGTTGATTAATCCAGTTTCATCTCCTGAAATACTCGACAAACAAGGTGTTAATGATTCTAAAAACATTGTTTCCAAGACGTTTCTAATAAATTACTTGGATAATTTGGACCGAGTTGAAAGTCATTATTGTCGTAAGAAAACCAGCAAAAGGTATCTCGCTGCAACTTTTACATCAAAAGCTGATGTATATAATGATTACCTTACTGATTGCTCAACGAACAAAGTTAAGCCAATGTCATATTTTACATTTTCCAAATGCTTCGATGCAGAAAATTTAGCTATATTTAGACCTCGCAATGACGAATGCGACACATGTGTGGGCTATAAAACGAAACAAATATCTTCAGAGGTATACAATGAACATCTGGTAAAAAAAGATCGTGCTCAAACTGAGAAAAAACAAGATAAGCTTGATGCCCAAAATGGATTATGCCATGTTTTCACAATGGATGCTGAAGCAGTTAAACTTTGTCCTGATATTAATGCGTCAGCTATATACTATAAACAACGCTTACAAGTGCACAATTTCACCATGTACAATATTGGAAGCCTTCAGTGTACAAACTATTGGTGGAGCGAAATAAATGGCGACTTAACTGCTTCGTCATTTATTTCTTGTATAATAAGTCATCTTGAGACGCACTGTTTATCTGATGAGCTGCCAATTATAATTTTTTCAGATGGTTGCGGGTATCAAAACCGAAATAACTTCTTATCTAACGCGCTGTCCAATTTTTCAATAGAAAATAATAAAATTATAGAGCAAAAGTATCTAGAAAAGGGCCATACCCAGATGGAGTGCGATAGCGCTCATGCCAAAATAGAGAAAAAATTGAAAAACAACTCGGTTTATTTGCCTATTGATTATGTACATTATACTAAAGAAGCTCGAAAAACCGTTAAAATTAATGACAAGATCATAAAAAAACCTTTCGATTCAGTTTATTTAAACCACGACTTTTTTAAAGATTATAATGACAGCCAACTACTTCGTTTTAATAGTATAAGACCTGGCAAAGGCAAAAATGATCCAACAGTATCACAATTACGTTCGCTTATTTATCTTCCAAACGGCAACGTCAAATTTAAAATTAATTTCGACGATGAATACACTGATATACCGTGTCGAATAAAAAAATATGGAGGCAAGCAGGAAGCAAATCCTTTGCATTCTGGACCACTTCCAATACAACGAAATAAGTTTAAACATTTACAAGAATTAAAAAAAGTTATTCCGCAAGAATATCATTACTTTTACGATAACTTATGCCAGAAATAGTATAAATAAACATCATTATAACATCAGTTTTTATTATGTATTATCTTTTTTTTTAGCATTTTTTGTTATGTTTTTTCCTTTGTTATACCTAATATTCAATAAAACATCTTATTAAATGGGTAATTAATAAATATTGTTCAAAAAATCGTATTTTTATTTTCCGACAAAATATGCTATCTCTTAAAAAATATTTGTTTTTTGATATAATAAAATATGCTATCTCAAAATAATACGCAATCAAGTGCAAAATTTCAAATTTTTTTCACAGGTATAAATTTGCCGCAATATTTAAACAAACTTATGGAAGGCACATTGTTAATTTTTTCAATAATAAGCGAAATAACTAGTTTTTAAGCTCTCCTGAGAAATTGAATTTTTTAAGATAGCATTTATTGAATATAGGGTCTCGATATACATAATTCAACAACCCCATAAATTTGCTATAAGTGATACATAGATGACGCTTTCTGCTTGATTTTAAAAAAGTGACATAAAAAAAACTTTAATTACTAGATGTGAGCATAAAAGTATGTTAATCAATTTTGGTAATTCACAATTGAAATCAGGGTGTGTGGTACGCAATTATAATGAATTCCAATGAATTGAGGACGTTCATAACAAAACGCAATAATTCCAGCAAAACACTTTTTTAAAATAAACGAATAAATTTAATTAAAGTCAGTAGAATATATATTGGAATTATTTCATTTTGGTATAATTTACTATTTTTGGTATTGAATTACAGTAAAATTATTGACCTTTGGTATGTGTTATAACAATGGGCTCATAGGTTTCAATATCTAGAACCGGATTTTGTCAAAAAAAAACTAAAAACTTAAAAAGTGGAATTATTGCGTTTTGTTATGGACCTCGTCAATTGTGAATTGGCTGAAATTAATTAGCATACCTTTAGGATCTTATAAAATTATCCACAATATTTATAGGCTAGGCGATTTCTTGTGACCGATGTTTTGTTCTACCGTTTTATCCCGATTTTGAGCAAATATATATTATTTGAAAGCTATTTCTTTTTAGCCATTTTGCAGATTTACAGATTTTAATAGTTTTTATTTATTTTGAGTAAACTGAATTTAAAGTTGCTACTAACACAAACATAAAATTATAAATATGCTATGTGTCTTTTATTAAATTTGTTAATGAGTTTGTTATCTTCATTCACAATAATAATAAACCATAAAAGTTTTGGTTTCTGAATTGGCTAAGTTGAAAAATAAAGCTGCTTAGAAATTGCGCTCGAATTTCGAGCGCTTGAATCTGCTAGTTTATTATTAATATTTTATTTTAATTTATTTTATATATTTTTAGCACATCTTATACACAAGTTTTATAATTCTGCACTTTTCCTCCATATGAAATATAACTAAACCAATTTTTGCACCCCTCCGTGCCCGCATTATGCTTACAAAGCGATGGAAAAATTTTCCTTCCCATGCTAGTATATAAATACAGAATATTAATCAAGTAATACAAATTTGATCATAATTAACGAAAATTCGATTCTGTTTTAATTAAAAATATTTACTTATTTTTATACCCTACAGCCCAGTGTGCAGAGTGTATAAAATAGTTTGTAATAATTAGAAAAGGAATTTTGGACTCCATAAAATATATATATTTGTGATCCTTGTAATAAGCGGAGTAGTTATAGCGATGTCCGTCTGTGGAAATCACGATGACGGCTTCAATTGGGCAGCTAGGATGCTCGTTGGCATAAAAAATGACTCACTTATATCCTGAGAAGTTTACTGTTAAAAATCGTCCAAATCGGTCGATTAGGTCACGAGAATTGAATGAAGAAGTAAAAAAGTCTTGAAAAAATATGATTTGTCTATGTTGTTCTTTGTCACGATCACGCCCTCAATAGGATAACTGGTGCACTCCTTTTTAGTGAGAATGATTAACCAACATCATGAAAAGGTTTCTGTTTCAAAAATCATGAAAATCGGTTTAAGAGGTCCCGAGAAATCTCTGAAGAAGTAAAAAAAATTAAAAAATATGTATATGTTTCAGTATTGTTCTTTTTGTTATTCTAAATTTTGTATTGTTGTTATAGCTGGACTTGTTGCTTCTCGTTTTGGTAATAATATAATAAAAATTAACCCTTGCACATTTTTTTATTAACTCTTGTAGAAAAATTTTAAAGTTTCCATTGTTTTGGCATCACCAAAAAAAATTGTGAGATCATTTTCGTCATCGCCACGATTCCGCCTGCAAAGTTTCAGATCGATTGGATTACGATAAAGGGGCTAAAAATCGATCCAAAATTTTGACTACAAGTAGTCAATATAAAGGGAGTAAAAATTCACCAATATCTAAAGCAAATAATGCTAAACTACACGTTGTTAATAAAAAAAAATAACAATGTAAATTTACCGAAAAAAAAATTTTTGATGTTGTATTTTTTGTGTGTAATATGTACATATACATAAATACATATGTTAAGTAATAAAATAATATACTTACATAGATTCTATATATGTGACCTTCTCCGAGAAAAGGGACCTAGTGCGTCAGAAAACGGGTTTGGACTTAAGAGTGGATTCTGGTACCTAAAAGGGTGTAAAATAAGATGAAATGAGTTAGATTTCTGATAAAAATTTATTTACCCCATAAAAACGTACAAAACGAACTTGGGAAAATCGATAAAAATGAGAAAAACATTAAAATTTTATTTTTTTATGATTTTTTGGTTTTAAATTGTTTTTTCGTCAGTCTTCGAATTTTTTTGTTTTGTTTTTTTTTTGGAGTTTGGACTTTTTTTTCGGTGTTTCGTGATCTGGTTCTTTGATTTTCTTCCGTTTGACAATTTCAGTTTTTTTCTTTTTTCCGCGCTTTGACTTCAACTTTCTTTTTCTCATAATCCGGTGCTTCGATTTTTTTTCTTGCTGGCAGGTTCAGATTTATTTTTCGAATTTTTTTTCGCTTTGGGTTCACTCGGTTTAGGAGCTACAAAATCCCGTGTCTGTAAATCAGTACATAAGATCCTGACATTCTCATACAAATACCATTTGCGATCTAACGATAAACCACTTGGTGCAATGAGCGGAGGTAATTCGTTTGGTAGCTCAGCCGTTAATTGCAGATAAAATCTTTCTTCTTCCGAGTCCACAAGTTCTTTACATACAATTACGTTCTTTTTTTTTTTAAGTCAAAGTGGTGGTACTTGGTAATACCTAATATGCAAACGTTTACAAAATTAATTGAAATGAATTTAAAAAATTAAAATCACAAAATCGCGAGAGTTTACCTGGTAATCTTTTGTAAAATCCTTCGAAATGAGTATCCCATGTTCGCCACTCTACTTCACTTCCATTCGTAGCGTTGTTAAATTTATTACTGCTAGATCTATTGACCGTATCTTCAAAATCTTGGTAATAATCTCCATTTGAGCGACTATATTCTATTAGTATATGCACATCAACTCTTTGCTAAGACCGAACAGATAGATGAGAGCGAACAGAGCAGCAACAATAGCATAGGTATTGTCACACTAAAAGCGAAAAAAAAAATACGTCACCACATAGGCATGACGTCACCAAAGTCGGCACCCAATCATAACTAACCATACCAAATCGCATCTCCCAACTGAAGGTGTGTTCAAAGTGATAATGCGTTATGAAACTTTAAATGCGTTTTCCTCAAAACTTAATTTTCACACACTATGTCCCTTTTCTCGGAGAAGGTCACATATGTATATCCGTAATTACCGCATGTTAGAAATAAATTAGTATATTCAGCCTTGTTCTTGAAACGTTGTTATTTGAATAAGAGTGAATTTAAAATCACATGAAATTTAAATTTTGGGTTTCTTGAAACCGTTTTTTTTATTTATTTAATGGAAACATATGTTTGAGTTAAGAACATTTGTTATCTAGAAACCGAGGTGCAATATGGTTCTTTATTCAGTTTCACAAAAAACTTTTAAATATTTTGTGCATGTTTTTTCTTAAGTTTATAGAAAAAGTATAAAGAAAAATATTTTCTTTTAAAATAACAACTTATTTGTTCATTTAATTGTTTTTGTTCTTCAATTTCATTGAATTAAAAATGACTTTTCCATTTTTAAAAAGTTAGGCCCAACCAAAAAAAATTTCGATATTCAAATAAATTGGATTTGACTGGCATCGCTACTGTTTCGAACATATGCAAAAAAATAAAAATATGTGATTTGATGAAAAAATTTTTTGAATTCCTTTATTTGCAATAATTAGCGCATAAAGAATATATGTTATAATTGAAAAAATTATAATGGAAAATAGATTGTGTAAATAAAAAGTTTTTATTATAGTAATAGAACAGCATCATCGCAATGTGTTTTGTTAACATTGACCACTTATTACGAGTTTTTTTTAAATCAGCGCAAAATGTAGACGTTTTTAAAATCGTTTTTTTTTTTTTTTCTTGAAATTAATGTCTAATTTTTTAAAATAATGACAAGGTTCAATAAAAAACATGTTAGAGTTTAAATATCAATTAGTTTTTTTTATCTCTTAAGACCTGCTTAGTAGAAAGAAAGGGCATTTGTTTTGATTTCACAAAGCCTTTTCTATGTGAATTAAAACGAGAAAAAATATCCTTTTTGAAATTAGAGAACAGCAAAAAACTCGTAGATTTAAGAATTTTTTCACTTACGAGTTTTTTTTTTGTGATAGTGGTTACAAGAACACGGGTGATTATTTTATTTATGTAAAATTCTGCAATATTTTGTTTTAGGGAAAATACATTTCTTTTGCATTAACAAACAGAGTGTCACTTCATTATACCCTATACCACTATACCACTTTGTGCTGCTGTTTGCAACTACCAAAAATATTTGACCTAGACCCATCTTTTATTATACCGATCGAATCAGAATCACTAACTGATTCGATTTAACGATGTTCGTCCGTCCGTCCGTCTGTGTGTCCATGTAAACTTTGTAATCAAACTGCAGGTCGCAAATATGAATATATTCTGACGAAATTTGGTTTATCGGCTTCTGTCGGCCATAGGATGAACGCTGTTGAAACTGGTGAGAATAGGTCCATGTTTAGACCTAGCCCCCATATAAACTACCCCTATGAAATCGCAATAAATTGCCATAAGATCCAAATTGTTATATAGATCTTACTCAAATTGGGTTTGTACGCGTTTATTACATCCATTAATGAGTAGGCCAAAAATGATCCCTATGGGACAATTCTTAGTCATAGGCCCCATATAAAGCTGCTTCCCGATCTTCACTTAAATCTATCAAAAAACAAAAATATTGCACCGATTCATCTCAAATTTTGTTTGTATATATTTTTGCAACATACAAGAGACTTTACCAAACATAGTCAGGATCGGTCCATTTTTGGGCCTAGTCCCCATATAGATATAGCATCCGATATGAACTTTTTCATATCGGCAGCCAAAAAAAATTAATAAATATCCCACTAAAATTTGGTTTATGCTTATTTTCTATGTCCAGTTAGTTGGGCCTATGAGATAGGGTCATTATACGCATGGTGTATGGTATCATATAGTCAGTCTAGACCGACTATAATTTTCTTACTTGTTTTTCTATGCCATAGTAGATGGCGCCACATTTTTTGTTCTAATTAGCTTTGCAATAGTTGTTTCAATTTTAACGTGAATGTCAAAATTTTCAATTAGACATAAAACACAACAATGTTGAAAGTATACACAGAGCTGAATAAAGAAGAAGCAATGTGTTTTTTGCTTTAAAGACAGTTCTACACAGTTACCTACAAAATATCTGATTGCGATTACACATAATTTTTTAAAATTGTTTATAATTATTATTATTGTCTATAATTATTATTCACGTAAATGAAAAATTGCACCTTTTAAATTTTCCATTCAAATTTATTATACATTAGAAATTATCAATTGAATTTCAGAAAATCATATTAAAACGTCGGAAATAATAACTTTAAATTTAAGAGACATCAATTGAATTTAAAAATATAAATTTTATTCACAAATTGAAATTCAAAAAAGTAAGAAATTATAGTCGGTCTAGACCGACTATACGATATTAGTCGATATTATTTAGAGATCCTATCTCTTCGCTCCAGCTAATTCGATATCGAAAATAAGCATAAAACAAGTGAGTAGCATTGTTATTAATTTTTGGGGCTGCAGATATGAAAAAGTTTATATCGGATGATATACTTATATGGGGACTAGGTCCCATATACTTTGAAAAAATATATACAAACCAAATTTGAGAAAAATCTGTGCAATATTTATTTTTTTTTTTTTGATTGATAGTGAAGATCGGGAAGCAGCTCTATATGCGGCCTATGAATAAGAATTGTCCTATAGGTATTATTTTTGGACTACTGATTAACGGATATAATATACACATAAGAACCCAATTTGACTAAGATCTATATGAGAATTTGGATCTTATGGCAATTAATGCGATTTCATAGGGGTCATTTGTATGGGGGCTAGGTCTGAACATGGACCGATTTTCACCAATTTCAACAGCTTTCATCCTATGGCCGACAGAAGCTTATATACCAAATTTCATCAAAATATATTCATATTTGCGACCTGTAGTTCGATTACAAGGTTTACATGGACACACAGACGGACGGACGGACGACAGACGGACATCGCTAGATCGACTGAGAAAGTGATTCTGAGTCGATCGGATATTAAAAAATGGGTCTATGTCAAATATTTTTGGTAGTTACCAACAGCAGCGCAAAGTCATTATACCCAAACCACATGGTGGTGTAGGGTATAAAAACACCAAATATGTTTACATATAAAAATGTTTACGTTTAAAAAAAAAATATTGCCATTCAGGAGACATTAATAGCATTTCATGATAAGAAAACCTCAAATGATATTAAAGAATTGCGAAAACAGAAATTGTTACATAAATAAAGCGCAATTTGTTGAGAATGTTATTCATATATATTATTTTTTACAATTTTTGTGGATGAAAATTTTAAGTTTTTCAGAAAATAAAGATAACAAATTATTTTATTTAAAATTTTTGAGACATTTAGTGTTTTGTGTTTGGCATCCCTACCTTGACCCAGTGTTCAAGAGGACTTCAAAATTTGACTTCATGGTTAGATTTTGTATTGTATTGTGTTATTTTGTGTTAACACAAAATCTGTGAAAACTCCCTTTTAATATGTGAAAAAATTTTATTCTCTATGTTTTCCAAATATGGCGATATTTTAACAAAAAATTGAGAGAGCTTTTTTTTTTTGGTTTTACTTCATCCGACCTATACGGTCGCAATTAAGAATTATTTGGCCAGCTAAAAGGAACTATACAGCCATCTTCAATTAGCATGATTTAACGTGTATAGCCACCCTACACAACCACTACCTTCGCAATGGAGGTTAGGGCGAGCTATTTAATTTGCAAAAACTTAAACTAAATTAAACGAGAGGTTATGTCATATAACCGGAAAGCATGCATATAGGTATATAACCTAAATTGATGCCGATCAGCAACCACGATGACCAAAAAGCAAACACCGAAACGTGTTTTCTTTTATCCGAAATAAAAGAAAAGACGAAAACGATATTTCGTGAACTTTATAGACCAACACTTGAAATAAACAAAAATCATCTGTTCAAGAATTTGCTGAAATAATTTGGTATTAAGTTTAATAAATTGTTTACTTTTTCAAATATTTCGATTACATTTATTATCAATACTCGAACCAAGGTGGAGGTTAAGATTCGGCATTGCTGAATTTACCACTCTTACTTGTTTCAAATGAATTTCATTGCCTTCAACGCAGTCACCCTCCGATAAAACAGACTTATGTCATCATTTTTTCAAATCCTTAAATAGTTGTTTAAGTTGATTTCTGTAAAGGCCTTCGGAATGGACACCGATTCGGCTTTTATATGATCAATCGATTAAAAATTTTTACCCGGAGTGTAAAACGCGAAAACTAAATAAGGAATTTCGGACGATGTATTAAAAAAGGTAAAGATAAACAATAAATTGAACTTAATCTAGTGCTCTATTACAACAACTGTAAGCTGTTCAAGTTTTCATTTTTACAAGTGAAAGAACCCTTGAAGGTAATATTAAGGTCAAAAGCCTCAGTAACAAAATTGATCCTCTTTAAAATCTACGCAAGTTCACTCATCCCTCGATATAAACAGCACATTTTCTTTCATAATTTATTTATCTTACTATTTTTAGTTAGAATTCTTAATTTATGATGCCTTAAAACTTCTTCTTTTTTCACTTTAATTAAGCTAAGCACCTTTTTTGATAAGAAATCAAAGTTTTTTAATTATTGCTAAAACTTAATAAATAAAACGAGGCAAACAAATATCAAAGACATAAGAAATTAAGATAAATAAAAAGGTCAACAAACGTCCACTATTATACATACACACATACGTATTGTAAGTAAATACATAGAGACAGTTTGAATTTGGCTATGAGTTGTGTTGGCCAACTTCAATAAATGCTGCTGCCAAAATCTGCATTAAAATTTATTCAGTTGTATTGTTGTTGCTTAAACAATTTGTCTCGAAAAGCGTTTGTTTATTTTTTCGGTCTTTCCTTCGTGTCTATTACTATCTTTACAAATACAAAGGCAGAAACAACAAGACGATCCCAGTAAAACAGTAAAGCAGCACTAATACCGCTTTTGTTGTCAAACAATTGCAGTAATCATCATCGTCGTTTTTAAGTCAGATTGTCTTGTATTGGATTGTATTGTGTTTTTTATTGTTGTTTTCTTTTTCAACATTCAAGTTTACTACCAAAGTTTACAATCAACCCTGATTTGTTTTCATTTTTTTTCGTTTTTTTTGCAAACTGCATAACTTAAGCGTGTAGAACTAACGACAATAATGGTGAAGACTACATCGCTTACAGGTTTTTTTTTGGCAGAGATGACTATACCGTTGATATACCCTATAGGGTATTATGGTCGTTGTACTTAAGGCTTGTAGCGATATCAACAAAAAGAAAATAAATATCGATAGAAAAAAAGTTTTTGTTTGCTAATAGCAAAATAGCTTTCTCAAGCCTACAACTCTTTGAGGTAGAGGTGTTGTGGATGTTCAACATATTAAGAAAAAAAATGTTTGACCTCAATTTTTCGTTGTGAGTACTGATCGGCTCAGTATAAGTACGATAACTACACGTAATCATGTTCAGATATAAATAGCTACCAATCAAATATTACTCCCGAATTGGACTTTAAATAACAAAAACCCATGTGTTCATATCAATATTAATAAAAAATTTTATTTTATTATTTTTTTTTGGGAACTGGGTCCAAAGTTGCACCTATTATATGAAAAACATACACAAACCAAATCTTAGCGAATTCTGCGGCCTAGTTTTTGTTTTTTGATAGATTTAAGTGAAGTTGGGGAAAAAGCTTTATAAGCAGAAATTCGTTTGGAACTAGAATCAGTGGGGTATAATAAACACACAAAAGACAAATTTGATAGAGATGTGTATGATAATTTGGATTGGATGGCGATTTAAGTCAATATCATAGGGAACATGTATCTTTTTTTAAACAAATATTTTCATAATTGGGTGCCTTAAGAGCCCTAGAACTAACTAGGTTTGAGTATTTGAACAAGTATAGTTACCAAATTAATTTTTAATTTAGATATATAATATCAAAATTTCTTTACAATTTTATGGATCATTTTTCCGAAAAATATTGTCCCAACTTACAAGAAGACCACGTAGGGGACACCCACAAATCAGACTCTAAGCTTGATATGTTACGGATTTCCAAAAAATGAGGGATCAGTATTATTCTTAGCTACCAGATCCAATATTTTCGTTGACAAAATAGGTACCAATTTTAGGTTTTTCTATATTGTGAGTGAAAAAACTCTTTATTACATTACTTAAAATTGCTTTGTACAAGAAAAATGCCCATATCTTTTTCTTTCTAATGTTGGAGTTAAATCCTTGATTAACCACGAGTTGTAGTAAAAAATGGAAGGAAAGAATTAATTTCATTGCCGACATTCTGACGGAAGTTCGGTCTCTCAAATTTTACATCTTCCATTTTAGAAAGAAGGAATTGTCTTTTATACCCTATACCACTATATAATCAGGAAAAAGTGTGCTTGTGCCGATGTTTGTAACTACCAAAAGCAATTGATGTAATTCCATCTTCTATTGTACCCATCGATTCAGAATCAGTTTCTGAGTCGATTAAGCGATGTGCGTCCGTCCGTCCGTCCGTATATGATGTCATATAAAAATTGAAATCGAACTATACATCGAAAATATCAATAAATATCAATACATTTTGAATGCTGTTTAAATTGTTAAGAGCCAATGCAGTGCAAATCAAGTCCCTTTACAAAAGTTTCCTTTGAGATGGAATTAATTTTCCACAAGATCCCTGTAGATCCCAGCCAAATTTAGTCTGTGTGTGTTTTTTACACCCAATAATCAGTAATCCAAAAGCAAACCCTGTTGAAAATTTCTAATCATAGGCTCCATATAAGGCTGCTTCCCGATCTTCAATTAAATCTAGCCAGATTTTTCTCAAATTTGGCTAGAATATGTCTTTGCAAAACAATAAGTGACATTATCAAACATGGTCGGGATGGGTCCATTTTTTCGACATTATCCACATATAAATTTAACATCCGATATGAATGTTTTCGTATATGCAGGCAATACAATTAATAACAATGCCACGCAAATTTGTCTTATGCTTATTTTGTATATCCAATTAGTCGCACATAAGAACCTATCTCTAAACGCAATGTAAAATTTACTAAGTTGTTGTTATTAATCTTGTATGGCTATTCAGAGTAGTGAATTTTTTAGAAATTATTGAGCAGACGTTTTGTCCAGAGTGTCCTCTGCTCTTGGTGTGTCCTACAACGTGTCAGTCGCAATGACTTTATGATGCATAAAAAGAAGACAATATTCTTTAGATATCTCAGAGAAGGAAAAAAGATGTCGGAATATCGTCATATGTACGAATATGATGCAAACGAACCCTAAATATAACTGAAAATATGCCTGACCACTCCAAAGCTCTATTTCGTTTACCAATTGAAAGAGGTAACAGGATGTTTGGAAGTCAATTTTGCCGATCCATCGTTTACACGAATATCAGCTGTTAATGTATGAATTTATAGCATTACATATGTAATGTAAGTTATCATACTATCAACCCTGTTCGGAATCAATCAACTTTTAACACAAGAAATTAACAAAATCTGAGAAAAACAAGATGTAGTCTCGACATAGCTAGGCAACGTATTGAATATATGGGTGCTTATGAGTATAACAAAATTCCAATGAGCCTAAGGACCACGAGTAGGGTTTCACATTTAAAAAAAAATTTAAGGAAATACTTATTTCAAAACATTTAAATGCTTCTTTTGTAACATTAAGTTATTTTTGTCTTTGTATTGATTATGTAAATAAAGTTCGACAGCTCAATTCCAAATCATGCTATGTCGACTTAGCATATTTTTAATTTTTTACTATTTTTTAACTTAAATTCTGTCAAATTTTGGTGTTGATCGGTTAATCCAATCAAAAGTTATAAACAAAAAGGTACTTAGCATACAACTGAATAATGAAAAAACTTAAATTCCAAAATTGTGTAAGTGGACTTACCATACTTTGGTTTTGAATTTTTTAAAGTTGATGAAATTCTAAGTAGACTTAACATTATATGGATTTGACATTTATTTGTGTCGTCTTTTCTATGATAAACGCACAATTTCTTACACTTCCAAATGTAGTTAACAGGGGTTTCTCCTAAAAAAAAGTTTGAACTTGTATGTCTACTTAATATCTTTTAGTTTGTACAAAGCTGTCAGCAGAAGAGGGACACAATTTTGTGTATTTTTACGAATAAAATGAGTTCTCCTCTAAGAAAAAAATCTGTAACTGACCCAAAATATGTGTAAGGTATTATTTATATATATTTAATGTTAAAAGTTAAAATTAATCTACTATCTTTTGAAAAAAGAAGAATCGAAAACTAATAACATGATGCATACATATAATAGGAAAACTATAGGTAATGTAATAAAGTAGTGTAAATTTTGAATGGCTTGGTTATATACATTTAAAATACGTTATTAAGAAATGCTCAGGTATATGCAAGAGCATTCAATTTAGTGTCCCCTTATTTGTCTCCTCCATTATCGACCATAATAATTTGTCCAGATAAAGATTCCAGTTTCGGTATATATAATTAAGGGTTGTGTAAGTTAATTATAATAAAAAAAAAACCATTCGAGAACCATTCCCTGAGAGGGCCAGCGAATATGACCCATTGAAATCGGCTCTAGCGTGCAGCCCCCATCACACCGAAAATAGCAAAAAAAAAAAAAAAAAAAGATATAACCCATATTTAAATACACCACCATTAAAAAACTTTCGCAGACATAAGGCAAAATCTTTAAATAAAAAACCGAGGTAGGGAGTATTTAAATGTAAGTGTTTATTAAAAGCCAAGGAAAAAAACTACAAAAATCTTATGAAGAATTCTGTAGAATGAAATGTTACCAAAAAGTATCTGAAGAAAATAAAATGCTGTCTTTTTAACACCTCTATAACACTGGGAATCAGAAACTTCAATGGGCATATATTTCAAATTTAATAACATTATACAAAAAATGGTGTGCAGAATTACTGAAAGCTTTCGCAAAACAGAGTTAAGAAAAAAGGGTACAGGAATGCAAACCTATGATTTTGATAAAATAATAAAATAACAAAAATTGAAAATATTGTAAAAATGCACGTTAACTAGTTTCCTTTAGTAGAATCTACTATTGCCGGAGAGGATCACAAAAGATGCACTTAGATGGGAAGATCTCGTTAGTGGCATAATTGTAGCGTTTGTATGAATTATAATTTATCGAACATGGCCATGATGCCAATTTAAACGCAAAGTTACCACAATATCGCCTCACTTTTAAAAAAGCTTTTAACGTATCATTTCATATTCCAAAATAAGATAAATGTGATTGTCATTTATACTGCAAACAAAATCTAGAGAGTTAAAGGACATTGATAAGCAAGAAAGTTTTTTTATTAATAATGATTTAAAATATACGTTCGTATATGTCGGCAATGCTATGTATACTTGCACCATCAACGGAAACATTAAAGAAACATCAAAAAGATGCTAAGTCGACTTACACGACTACTTGATAAATTTGTGTGCTTGCTAAAGAATGCCATGTCATTTTAAAGTATTACAGACTTAAAATGTTTACAATTTGAAAGAGCGAAAAGAATTGTGCTAAATTTTTAATAAAAAGAGTGAAAAACTCAAAGTTCTACTTCATATAGTTTTCGAGATATCGCCCGTAAGATATCGTTTAAGAGCTTCTCCTGCAAAACTCACTTTTTCGACTTTGCATGATATGGAATTCAGCTGTCGATTTGACTATATTGCCAAGTCGTCTCAATAATGCCTTTAAGGTGCTGACACCAACTTAATTTTGAAATGTGTTGTACTTGAAATATAAATAAATTTAAATAAAAAATGTAGTTTTAATTTAAACAGGATTTTATTCAAAAATATAATATCCGTGTTCCAAATTGTCACCTAAATTTTAAAAACAGTTCTTATTTTCGCTTTCGGAATTTTTTTCGTTTGTTTGGTGAAACTTTTTTTCCTCTGATCGTAACAGTTCGATCACTTCTGGTGGAAAATTTAATTTTTTCTGGTGCTGGATGCATTCATTCAATGAAAAGCTGGATGTAGGTGTATTTGATGTGTCCAATACTCGACTAAAAACGTCGGTTAAGTTATTTATATGCTTACTTTTTCGTGTATGAAGCTTGGTTGGTGTTGCTATTGAAGTTAGTTTTAGTACTTTTTCAGCTCAAGTCGGAGTACTGACAGCCTCTTTTAAGATCACTGTTACATCTAGTTGTTTACATTTACGAGCAGCTACATATGCAACAAGATAGCTCCTCTATATATTACTGCATGAAAGGAAATGGGCATAAATAGCGGCACTTTTGTGAACTTCGTCATGTTTCTCTCCATATACATAAAGCATATTAAATTCGGAAGATAATTGATTGTCCCAAAGACCTGCTATGGTGATACCATGTGCCATAATTTTTTTTAAGTCGAAATAAAATTCCAAATCATAAGTCCATTCTTCTTAAGTACACTTAAATTTTTTCAATTTAATCGATTTAATCTATAAGTTTTTATTATGCAATCTTTTAGATGGTATGTTTTGGATATTCCAGTGCCCTCAAGTATTATAATTTTATTTTTTTTTTTAAGTGAAAAGGCTCTAGGTCAGGTTTCATAAAAATCTTTGTTTTTATTTTTTTTTAACAGTTAAAAACAAGTAGGCAAGGCGTACACAACGCCAGTGTTTTCGTAATTAAACATAAAGATTTGTGTATTAAAATTGTATTAATGTCTTTTGTAATTATACCCTATACCACTATGTGGTTTGGGTATAATGACTTTGTGCTGCTGTTTGTAACAATCAAAAATATTTGACCTACACCCATCTTTAATTATACCGATCGAGTCAGAATCACTATCTGATTCGATTAAACGATGTCCGTCCGTCCGTCCGTCTGTGTGTCCATGTAAAGCTTGTAATCAAACTGCACGTCGCAATTATGAATATATTTTGATGAAATTTGATCTTTCATCGGCCATGGAATGAACGCTATTGAAATTGGTGAGAATCGGTCCATGTTCAGACCTAGCCCCCATACAAATGACCCCTATGAAATCGACATAAATTGCCATAAGATCCAAATTGTCATATAGATCTTACTCAAATTGGGTTTGTATGCGTTTATTACATCCATTAATGAGTAGTCTAAAAATGATCCCTGGGACAACTCTTAGTCATAGGCCCCATATAGAGCTGCTTCCCGATCTTCACTTAAATCTATCAAAAACAAAAATATTGCACTGATTCTTCTCAAATTTTGTTTGTATATATTTTTGCAAAATACAAGAGACTTTACCAAACATGGTCAGAATCGGTCCATTTTTGGGCCTAGTCCCCATATAGATATAGCATCCGATATGAACTTTTTCATATCTGCAGCCAAAAAAATTAATAAAAATCCCACTCAAATTTGGTTTATGCTTATTTTCTATATCCAGTTAGATGGTCCTAAGAGATAGGGTGTCTAAACGCATGGTATAGGGTATCATATTGTCGGTCACGACCGACTACAATTTTCTTACTTGTTTTTTGTTAATCTTTGCCGTTTCCTGATGATGAATGCCAACGGGCCTCGAAAATTTGAAAACAATTCAAAACAAAGCTTTTTATAAAACCTGACCTAGAGCCTTTTTACTTTTAAAAAAATAAAATCGAAATGAAATCTTTTATTAAAAACTATCCAAAAATTCGCCCAGTCAATCGTTATTTAGTAGCTCATTTAGAAATCAGTTTTTTCCGAAAAATTTAAGAAGGGAGGTTTACTATTTTATTTTTTTTTATATTAAAGCAAAAAATAATTTTTCAAAAATTTTAGTTTTAAAATTTGAGTAAATTTTAAATTCAATTTTATATAAACTTTGTGACAGTTAGTAGCACACCATTTAATTTATCAATACCCATTTTTTTGGAAAAAATTTTTATTTGTATTTTCTCCCTGTTTTTTTAGTTTTTTTTTTTTTCACAACAACAAAATATGGAAAACAATATGAACTACATATTGACATTTTTGTGCCAACAAATTACAGTTTAAAGCCGAATCCAGTCAACCTCATCCAAAAAGAAACATACTCTATGAAAGGTAGTTTTGGCAATGATGTCTATCTAACCAGTAATATCATGAGCTGTGTTTGTTTGGTTATTGTTTTTTTTTTTTTTGTTTTGGGAGTATGTAAGCTCTAAGAATGGCCAAATTTACTATTTTTTAGCTGTATTCAGTTTTCGATTACATAGTTGTTAAAGCAAATATCTTCGTGCATTTGTGGAGATTTACTTATGGCAAACAGACATTGTCTTACATGGAAAGGTTGATTGCAAAAAAAAAAAACCACCAAAAAAAAAAACACCAAAAAAATAAAGAAATTACTGATTTTCTCCTTTTTTTTGGTTTGTTTGCACTATAGCAAAAATCTATAAGATTAAAGCCAAAAATTAATTTAGTGTGTCGGTAAATTTTCAATGTTTGATTGTGTAGTTAGTTATTTGAATGGATATTGTAATTTGTCGACGCCATCAAGTCTACAATTGAGTGAAATGACCTTTTATTCATTAGATATTGAATGAATTGTGCTCGTATATAGGAAGGCAGGCTCTCGCAGATAGATATGTAAGTAAGTTTGTGTTGGCGTTTCTAAAAATCTGCTTTATTTTTAATTAGTTAAAAAGGCATATTTTTTTAGTAAGTGGCTTCTTTTATTTTAAGAAATACATATCAAACAGTTCTTTTTTTTTTGTATACTTACAGAATATTTGTTTTTTTTCACACAGAATAAATTGTGTTATTTTGAAATCCAATCTGTGATTATATAAGTTTAGGCACTGTTTATTCTTTTGCCTGAAATAAAAGGTTTTATTAAGCCGAAACAAAAACTTAAGGTTCATAATTCGTCAAGACTTTCCAATGTTGCAGGTGGTATTTTTTTTAATTATTAACCAACACACAGGGCCTACAAATTGACAAAAATTTTCTAAGCAAATCCATATTCATATTTAGCCAGCATTGTCTCTGTGTTTCTGTGTTATTTGTACTGAGTTTTGTCTAGTTTTTAGCTGGATAAACTTGTATTTTAAAGTTAGTATTAAACATAATAAAGCATTTATAGTTGAAAATAAATTATTTACATTAAAAATATTCCAAAGCCAGAAAACAAATAAATAAAATGATAAAAATTGCTATATCTCCATAATACAGGGAGGCTCGCAAAAGTTAAGATGCGGAAAAGTTAAGCAGCTTTAAAAAGTAAAGTACTTCTTAATCTTTTTGAGTCAGTTTTGGATTTATTTTATATTTCTATTTCTGCATTTTATACGTCTATTCTCGCTCTATTTATGTAATTATACGTTTTGATCGTAACAATGTCAGCACCACGTGAGCTAAAAAAGCTATCAGTCGCCGGAAATTCCACGTTTTCAGAAAATTACATAAAGACGTTTAGGCTAACTGATTTTCATTTTTTTGAAGCTTCAGTTTCAAAAATTAAAAGAAAGAAAGCAAAATTTTACATAATGCAGAATATGTGGCTTTGGAGAAGCAACTGTGCAAATAGTTTTTAGATCAGGTCCTATATTTAAAATCAGAGACGAAGAAATTTTGGACAAATCTATCTAGATAGAACTCTAAATAACTTAAGAGTAAGTCAAGGTATGAAATCAATCACATCATTTACGTATATTTTGTGGACAAGAATGCAACGCTGATAAGTTCGGCCTCATTTTGGGTTGTCTTCCTAATAAAAGATATGCTACTACTTGTGAAAAAATTGCACCAATGCAGAAGGATCACACAATCTTAAGCCACTTGTGATCGAGAAGGCTGCCCAGCCGTGATGTTTTCTGAACTTAAGAAATCCCCTCTTCTGCAAATGCATGGACAACAGCCAAAATTGTTAAAGCAGGGTTTCATACAAAGTTTGTGAAAGAAGCAAGAAATGATTATATTCCTTAAGTGATTTTAAACTAATATAAACTTAAATTTTTTCTAAAAGGTACATCAGTATGATGTCGAAGATCATTTCTCTTTATCGATGCTCTTTCCGCCTGTTCGATTTTATAATCATGTATTCGAGGACATGGGGAATTGTGGCAATTAACAGAAGTGGAAAGTTCTCTGATTGCCTTTCACTTGGGAATGGCCAGAAATGATTCTTTTGTCTAATTGTCAAAGCAACTCACACCGCCAGCATTAGGCTAGGTATTCCCCGGGCAATGGTTTCTGATATCCTTCAGAGCTGGCAAACGTGAGAAGGCGAAATGTAAACTGTGCAGCCTGATGGTCTAATAACTGATGACGTCTCAGGTAATTAGGTATCGGCAGCCTCATCATCTGACTAGGATATCTTGTGCCGATTACTCATTATATCCGAAATTTCACAAACAATTCCCAGAAACTCAAGAAGAAATAAAAATCAAACGGGAAAAAAAATGATGACGACCCCGCGCAATGATAAAGGACTTCGATGGAACGTTAGAACACTCTATCAACCAAGCAACCTTGAGCAAGTTTGCAAATTTTTGGAAAATACAATCTCGCCTTCCTAGGTATGAGTGAAGTACGATGGAACCAAAATGGCACCATAAAAACTATAGATGGTCATCAACTGCTGTGGTCTGGTATGCCGAACGGAAATGATGTGCACCAATATGGTGTTGGTATACTGATACATGCGAATAGCTGTGATTATTTATTAGACTACAAATTTGTTAACGAGCGCATTATGTCTGTTCGACTGAAATGTAAGAACATCAATCTTACGGTAGTGCAATGCTATGCGCCTACTGAAGGTGCTGACGTTGAGCAGAAAATCAAATTTTATGATTCGCTGAATCTAACCTTGAAAGATATCCCCAATAAAGATTTTAAAATTGTAATGGCAAATTTCAAATCAAAAGTTGGAGCGGTAAACGATGGTATGGAGTGAATAATGGGCAAACATGGTATTGGATCGATCAATAGTAATGGTGAACTCTTAGTAGAAATGTGTGGTCTAAATCAACTTAAAATTGGGGGTACACTTTTTCCCCACAAATTGAATCACAAGACGACGTGGAAATCACCTGACGCTGAAACTCAAATTCAAATTGATTACATCTGCATAACAGCAAAGTGGAGTAACTGTTTATGGGATGTTCGAAATAAGCGTGGAGCAGACATAGGATCTGGCCACTTTATGCTCTTTGGTAAACTACACTAGAAACTGCCGAACAAATATAAAAGAACACACACCCCACATACAAAATATAATGTAGAACGTCTGAAAATACCGCATTTCAAGACCATGTTTTGTGACTCTCTGAAAGAGAGGGTTAACAACCTACCGCCGGAAATGGATATAAACCAGAAATGGTTAAAACTTAAAACTGCTATACAGGATACATGCCTAAACTCACTCGGTAAGGCCCGAAAACAATACGATGAATTTATCTCCGAAAGCACATGGAACTTGATTGATGAACGAGGAAAATTAAAAAACAATATAAACGCTACAACGAATAATGTTAAACGGAGAGGCTCAAAAAAAATATAACCAGTTCGATAAAATGGTTAGACGAGCAATCAGAAATGATAAAAGAGATTTTATCCAATGCCTAGCTTTATCTGCTGACGAAGCAGCAAAAGCACATGACATGAAGAAGCTTTATAATATCACTAGGAAGTTCAATGGCTGTAGCAACGAAAAATCTGTTCCAATTAGAAATAAAAATAGCGAAATTATTACAAATACACGAGACCAGCTCGTCAGATGGAAAGAACACTCTATGGAAACAATGAATATTAACCGCTCCGGTATAGAAGTAACACATGAAAACAACGTTGAAACACTTCCCATACGAACAAATCCTCCTACTAAATCGGAAATTTTCGAATCCATAAAAGCTCTGAAGCTAAACAAAGCTGCAGTGAATTGCTGTACCCACTTTTTCATGAAATATGGCATAGAGAACAATACCCTATTGAAATGTTGAAAGGTATTATAATTAAATTACCATAGAAAGGTGATAGAACGAGATGTGACAATTGGCGAGGTATAACGGTTCTTCCAGCAGTGATGAAAGTAATAGTGAAGATAATATTAGAGCGAATGATGGCCTACATAAACAAAAAGCTAAGACCAGAGCAAGCCGGCTTTAGACCTGCAATGTCCTGTACAGAGCAAATAAATACGTTGCGATTTATTATAGAACAATCTCTCGAAATGCAATCACCCCTATATACGTTGTCTGTTGATTATGAAAAGGCGTTTGACTCAATAAATAGAGACTGTATATGGGCAGAACTGGCCAACCTCGGAGTGCTAGAAAAAATAACACGCATGATACGTCAGAGTTACGACACATTTGTATGCTCCGTGCTACATGATGGCGAAATCTCTGTACCATTTAAAACAACGTCTGGCGTTAGACAAGGTTGTTTATTATCGCCCCTTCTATTTCTGATTTTATTAGATGCGGCAGTTTAACGCTCAACTACAAATAGGCCGAGAGGAATAGTATGGGACCCCCTAAATCCGCAGATCCGTTTTGAATCACTCGACTATGCCGATGACAAATGTGAGCTTTCTCACAGATATGTTGATATACAAGCAAAAATTGACGATCTTGCCAGAGAACCAGAGAAAGTAGGTTTGAAGATTAATATCAGCAAAACAAAGGAAATACGCATAAATACAGAGGCAACACAACCACTAACGATCGGCAACCACGTTATAGAAAATGTAAGCGAGTTCCAATACTTGGGCAGTATGATTGATTCAGATGGTGGTGCACTTCTTGATGTCACGACAAGAATACGAAAAGCAAGAGGTGCTTTTGCCCTTTTATCTAAAACATGGAGGTCGAACGAATACAGCAAAAAGACAAAATTAAACATATTTTCAGCCTGTGTACTCTCAGTATTATTATATGGGTGCGAAACATGGCTAGCAACAGAATAAATTAAGCGAAAAATGCAAGTGTTTACTAACAGATGTCTCCCTATTATATTAAGAATATTTTGGCCCAATACAATAACTAATGATCAACTACTCGCTACAGCAAATATGAGCGATATAAACTGTGAAATCCGAAGACGAAAACTTGGCAAGAAGACGAGGAAGGCCAAACAACTCTTGGCGTCGCTCAACTTTAAATGAGATTAATAGTCTGCCTGATTTTAATGATAGAGAGATTAATAACTTATTAGAATTGCGAAGTAATGCAAATAGACGCTCCAGATGGAGATTTCTGATTGAGAGCCTATGCCCACAATAAGGTAGCTCTAAATTAATTTAGAGCAAGGCTTATTATTATTATTATTATTCGAGGACACACAACAGTTGTTTACAAGACTTGCACCTGGTTGTACTCGCTCAGGTGAAGAGATTATTGCATGGAATGCCGATTCGCTTGATGACACAGTCACGGATGAAGATGCTGATAACGTCTTCAGATCTCCAGGGTTTTACCTTATAATGATGCAATAAACATATTTCATCGGAAAATCGTAAATTCGTATTTTGGTAAAAGATTCCATCTGTATAAGGTTACTGTTTGCTTCACCGTAACAAACACCATATAAGCGTAATATATATGAATGTATATCTTCTAATTAACCCATTGAAAAAAATGAACGCATGTGTATAATATTTAAATACATATTACAATATTTATATACAATGTGAAAATACACAGAATTCAAAAAATTAAGCATCCCCAAAACAAACTCCTTAACTATTTATTTATCTTACAGTCTCCAGACAAGCATAGAAAATTATAGTAGAAATTGGAAGTTTTTAATTGTTAAATTGATATTGATTGGCGTAACGAATCTTTTGCAAATATCCAAAGAATCCCACTAAGGGATGGATATTACAATTTTCATATTAGTTTAGCTTTATCTGGAAATCCTTTTTATATTCAAGGTCTAAACCAACTTCCAATCTCCAACAGTTAGGTTGTAAAATCCAATGGTCTTCTTACCTTGTAATAGATTGGTAAAATAAATTATTCCTCAACTGCTACCTAAAATTATCCATATTTTGAACACTATTAAAGTTGAAATATGCTAAAATATTTCCCATTCCTAAATCATATAAAGGATATTGTGCCATTCCTAGCCTTCCATATTTTTGCAAGGTACTTTAAAGGTTGTTACATCAGAAAATCAGTCTCTCGTCCTAAGCGTAAAGAGATTCTTGAATATATTAATGATATTACTATTGCATTTCTTGGGCTTTTAGATCATTTAAAAGCATTCGATACTGTGAATTATGAAATACACTGCATGAAGCTTAGAGCTTTTTTTGTCCTTATATTGTCTTGCCTACCAAATCGAAAAATATACTCTAATAATAAGCTAATAATAAAGTGTAAAATGTGCTCCAGTACAAATGGACGTCCCACAAAGTTAGATCTAAGGACCGCTTGTTTTTAAAATATATATAAATGATTTGCCAAGACAACTTTCATATTAAAAAGTTCATATTAGGTTGGGTCAATTTGTTCGGGTGAGAAAAAATATGGCAGGCGTAGAGCAATATTTAAATGTACATGAAATTCTAAGAAAATCACCCCAAGTATGGGTCAAAATGAAAACATAACGCCCGTCGAGAGTCATGGATATTTTTTTTTCGAATTTTAAATTTTATACGAATTAAGAATTATGAACAATTTAGTAGTCTGCTATGAAAGTTATCAACAAAAAGAAATTAGAATTCAATATTATTAATAGTTCTAGTCATTGTAGAAATTTACCGTTAATGGCTTTTATAAAATCGTGGTGTAAAACATTTGTTTTGATTGATTTATGCACTTGATAGTTAACTTTCAATAAGTCAGCGTGTGACTAAACTTACTAGTTCTAAATTGACATTCAGTTTTCGCTGGTACTCATCTCTTGTATTATCTGTCCAATATAATTTAGGGATTAAGTTCAATTTCTTAATTCTATCACCCATATTTACTACCTGCAGTCTAAACATTATTGGCATGTGATCTGACCCAAATGTGATTTACGATAGCAAAATCCTCTGTTTATTGTAAAATATCTTGCGAAATAGCACATTGACGGATTCTTCCGTGGAGCTTAGTTATGTCAGAGAACCTTCTTCATCACCTTTAGTTCTTCCATTTAATATCAATAAGTAGCTTTCCTTAAGAATTTACTGTTTTATCTTTAGATTTTCTTTTCTCAAGTCCTGCTGTAAAAGTTTTCTTTGGTAAATTTGATCAATATCCTGATTTAACTCCCAATTCCCACACTGAGATCTCCAATTAAAATTGTATTGGTAATATCATTATTTTCAAAGAAACATTTCAAATTATTAAATTCTTCACTCCAGTTTGATGGCCTTAAGTAAATAGGAACTAATGTGAATTCTATAATTTTTGTTTTAAATATGAAGAACATTATATTACTTATATCTTCCATCATTTATATCTTCCATGGTTCCATTGGAATCATTGATCCTTTATTTCGATTTTATCTTCCCACACAGTTACTTTAAATTCCTTACTTATATCCAATATTTTTTTCTTCAATTGTAAAACTACTTTTTTTCGCTCTTGCCTGTTTGGAATAAGACCACGTTCAACGCTTACATTATTTCCGGCCAACTTTCTTGTACTTTTAAAAATGCTTTCAATATCATCTAGAGAACTTAATTCAATTATAACTGCCATTGTATTATTTCTTTAAAAAATCTTCTTCCAGAGGTTATTTTAGGGCTTATGTCCAATTTCTCTTTAAACATATTGTAAATTTAATGTATCCAAATATAATAAACTAGTTTCAATATGTAGCATATAATTGGGAGTATTTAAGGGAACGTACAATATTTTCTTTAGGAAATATCTTAACAATTTTTCAAACTCATCGAATCTATTATGGACTTTGCAGCCACTTGGAAAATTTTAAATTTATTCGTAAAATTGATTTTTGGATGGTGGATATAGCTAAAACAAGTGGTATTAATTGCCATTTTGGGCGTTGTAAGTCTATTCTCAAGATGTTTTTTTGAAAGACAGGTTGTATGTTAAGATTTCACCAAGATACTTCTACCCGTTCACTACCTCTATCTGATTGTCGCCATATTTCCAAGTAAGCCTATTACTATATATCGTACCTGTTCTAAGTATCATTATTTTAGACTTATCTAAATGAATCGGCAGACCCCACATCTCACAGTATATACACAACGAGTCAATCATGTTCTGTAATACCTCAGGAGAGTCCGACAATAGGACAATGTCAACCGCATATAAAAGGGCCTTCACGATGGTGGCAGCTGCAGTTAAGATATAGCGATAATAAAACTAGACTTAATAAACATTCCTGCTTAACACCCTGAGAAACCGCGAAAGAATCAGAAAGCCAACTGCAATTCCAAACTCTGCTAGTCGTATTGTCATACAATTTCCTCAAAATGAATACCATTTTACTTGAAATACACAAACAATAATGTTTTTAAAACAACGAATTACGTGGTATAATGTCAAAGGCCGAAGAAAAGTCTGCAAATATGCAAAAGTCTTTCTTTTCCGATTAAAACCCAAATTCACAATACTGGTTAAATTGAATAAGTTATCCGTTGTGGAATAATCTTTGCGGAACCCAGTATTTATAAAGCATACCTTTAAAGTCCAATCAGCTGTTAATACGATTGAGTAACTATCCCGTAAAGATTTTGTATAAAGTGTCTAGAAGCAATAACCCTCTGTAGTTTGAAACAATATTAACCCATTATCGGCCGCTACCAGAAATCGCAGGAATTTTTTGAATTCCTTTTAAATACTTACTTTTAGGAGCTCAATTTAGAAAAATTTAAAAAAAAATTTTTTTTTTAATTGTTGTTCTCTATATATGAAGTGGTCGAAAAATCGACCATTGGCCAGAAGTCAACATCTACATATATAAATAAAGAAATGCGTTTTTTTACGAATATTTAGCTTTAATTCAATTTATTCGTTTTTAGTTGTATCAAAAATGTTATTTATTGATAAGATATGAATAATTAACGCAAAAAAGGTTAGATAGTTTGGTGGTATTCATCAAAACATTTGGTGTGCAAGTAAACATTACATTTTTTGCATGTAAAAATTGTATGTTTTTTGCATACTTTGCAGCGACAATATTTGTTTTGAGGGCTTTTTATCACAATATGGGTTTTTCCGTCGATCCGTTGGAAACCAGGAGGGCATTCTTTTTTATCAACATCAGCAGCGTTATCTTCCATGTCTTCGTTCATCATATTGGAAGTCAGTAGCTTGGTAGTAACAGCAGAACCAAACTCTTATTGAGTAAGTGGCTTTGTATTTTCATGCTTTGCCAACATGCAATGTATCTTCCAAGCATTGACCATTGGCTTGCCGAGAGCGTTGGTCCATAGTGGCCACCACCACTTCTTTCCTCGTATGCATATTCGATAGTTCGCCACTGCGTTGTCGTGAAGGTCAACGCCAGCCATACCTTGGTTATATTCACGAATCACTTTAGGTTTGGGAATGGCTCGACTGTAGAATTATTAGTAATGACATTCACAACTGCATTGTCATTCCAACGGATGACCAATATTTCTTGCTTAGCATCGAATAATTGGTCAAATTCGCCACGTTCAGCCTTTTTTAAATATGCTAATGGAATTTTCGCCATTTTGTTTTCACGTATTGACGTATTGTGCCAGTTGCAAAGAAACGGCGTTCATTCAGTAAACACATAAGATGATAGGAGGAAAAAAAATTGTCAAAGAAAATAATATGACAATCGGGATCAGATACATTTTCAAGCAAATTCAAAACCGTTTGAGCGCCAAGACCGATATTTTTATCATGGGGAGTAGCCGAGCCACCGTATGGTATGGAAGAGAATAGATATCCTTGCTCTGAACACAAGCACCATGATTTGAATCGGAACCGAATCGGTTTTCCGCGAATAAACATCTTCCAAAATAGGGTATCATCTGTTCATCTATAGATAACATGTGGCTGAAAACTCCGAACTGCATAAATTTTTCATTGCTACGTTCAGATTGTTGTTATCCGAGAGGTGGAGAAATCTTTTTATGACTTTGAATCGATTTCGGCTCATCGATTGCTTCACTATAGGTACTCCCATGTCCTGCTGAACTGACCAATAATTATCGATGTGTGGCAGCATGTGATACCCTGATAGGTACAATATACTAATGAAGCGCCCCATTTCATTTGGTGTCACATCACATTATTTTGAGTGGCATATAAATTCGTGAAGTGAGTAATATCCTCGATCAATGTTCCATCAAAATACAATGAAAATATGTCATACGGTGACATACCACCTACACAAAGTCAAAAACTAAAAATTAAGACTCTAAAACGACTAAGGCCCGGATGTTCAATAGTCAAACAACTCATGAATAAGCTATCTATCGAATAAATTTTTTAAATTCTGTCAAATTCAATACAAATTTTACAAATTTATTCTCTAGAAATCTGAGGTTTGTTTGTCTATTGAACAACCGGGCCTAAATGATATTAAAAAAAAACTGTTCACTTACCAATTCTTGCGCAAATTTCTTCCTTTTTTTCAAAACTTCCACGTTGATTGGTGCTCTGGTGTAAGTAAAATCCCCAGGTTTCTGCCAATCAGGAACTTCAAAATCTGCCTTTCCTTTGAATAAGGATGTATTAACAGCTTTTTAGGTCTTCCACGTCTTTTTGCGGCTTTCGATGTTGATGGTTGTATCATTAGGTATTAAGTCATTGTCTCGAACGTACTGTAACTCCACTTCCCCGGTAATTTCATTCGCACAATCATCATTGCCATCATTTAGAGCAATTTGATTATCGTCGATATCTTCTTCTTTATCAGTCACATAGTCTACTTTAGGTGGAATATACACGACATCAACATCTTTTGAACTCATAACGGCTTGATATTCCTCGTCATCCGAACACGGCTCGTTCAAAGCAGACATGATTTCTACCATGGTTAACACTTTTCGAAAAGGCATTTTCTTTATATAAAACCACACCAAAATGCAATTATCTCACTTTTATTTGCCACACACACGTCTGCTCTGCAGAAAAGAATAACAATTATGACAAAGCAACAGCGAAAATAAAAAAAGAGTCGCAGAATTTTTCACAGCTTACTGGCATAATATCAAATTCAATTAAATGTCTACTTGACGACTTCTGGCCAGTGGTCGATTTTTCGACCACCAAAAATAACGCTCTTCTGGGAAGTAGAAAACTTTCAATATTGTTGCGGATATCAATTGATTATTGTTACTTGGTCTTTCCGCTTCCTCAACATGCAAAAATAAAATAAGCAATTTTAGTTTTAAGACTTTTTACTTAATTTTGAAAATTGGTCCAAAAAAGTCCTTTCTTCTTCCTTTGACGAAAATCTGCAAACTTTTATTTTTTTTACGAAAAGCTAAAATCAATGCGTTAACAAAAGATCAAAATTGTCTTATCCACCAACGGTTTAAACAAAACATATCTAGCGTTTGAGTTACATCGCTTCAAAGTTGCTGGTCGAAAAATCGACCAGCGGCCGAAAATGGGTTAATAACACCCATTTTGAATAACGAAAAGAGCCAGAAATTTCTTCATGCAGGAAGACAAAATTAAATAATGAGAAAATTTCGAATTAAAAAATTTTATTTAAAAAATTATCAAGTATTTAGGCCATTTTAGATCCTTTTGGATCAACTGGCCTTTTTCCTCAACCTACAATGAAAACAACTTATTGCACATTTCGGATCTACAAATTCTATTCGTAAAAGTGGTGAATGCAATGTAAAGTAATTGTGCAAAAGTATGACCTGAATAAAACTTGGTAAGCCAAAAACTTCTAATTTTGAAGCAGTTCTCTTTGTGTTGCTATCTAGGACTAAATGATGATAACAACAGCAATATCTACCGAGATAATGCGTCTTATTTAGGGCAAGAAATAGAGGGGATTATGGATATCGAAGGCACTTAAAGCAGTAAATCTTTACTAAAATTGCTGAAAAATATTCAGTAGCCGAAAAAAAAATCCAAGTTTTCCAATATTTTTAAGTAAAATCATTTAAGTTTTGTTTATTTCAATTAAATTTAAGCACAATTTTCTACTCTCACAAAACCCAATGTCTACACTACACAATAGAATTCTGTTGCCAAAAACAACAACCAATCACAAAAACACAAACCAATATTAAATTGTACCCCAAAAATAATAAAACAACAACGACACAATGGAATTGTTGTACCATTGCCATTAATTGTTTTGTTTATACTGATTTTTTTTTTTTATTTCAATGTTTTATACAGAAAAAGATAAAAGAAAACAAAATGCCAGCTGTTCTTTAACAACAATAAAAACAACAACAATGACGAATGTTTGTGTATTTTACTCCATTATAGTTGGAACTTGAATGGAGAGCAGCGCTTTTGTGTTATTGTTCTAATTGCCTTTCTGTCAGAGTGTTTTAGCAATTATTTGTGATTCTCCACCATTGCTCTTAAAGACTACAGACTAATTTAAATTTTGTTTATTTAATAACTTTTCATTTCCTTGTTCCTTATTGATTCTGTTTAAGGTTAAAATTTGAGTAAAATAAGAAAAATGAAATTATTTTAAGAGAATTTATTTTGTTTGTCTGAAAATCGATGGTAATTTTTTGAATGTTTTACCAACTTTGTTGTAACAAAAATTAATGGAACAGTAACCAATTTGTCAGACATGAACTCAGGTTATTCCGGTCATATTTAGATTGTTTTCGCTGGCTTATGATGAAGCTATTGACCTTATAATTAAATCAAAGTGCAGAAAAAAGAAATGTTCATAAATATTTTAATCACATAATGCGGAAATGGTTTTTCTTTGTCACTACTTAATCTTGGTAAGTTTCAATAACCATTTCATTTCTATTTTTTGACATGAAACATTACTTGGGATAATAAAAAAAACCAAAGAAATTTATCCAGGACAACGAATGTCATCTTTTAGGGAAAAACAGAAATCACATTTTGAAATCGCTTGTTTGCCCCATTCATTTATCCCTAGGACATAAAACCACTTTAAAGCAATTCTATTTTTCCTCAAAAATACACAAAAACAAATGATTTTCATACGAACACGATGAAATGTGTTGTCATTCATACTGGCATTTACCTGCAGCTGATGCGTACAAATATCGATAAGTTGTTATCATGGTGGTGGAGATGTTATTGATGGTTGTGGTTCACAACCTTCAAGCGAATACAGATTCCATTAATTGGCATCGCTTTTTTTCTTCGTTCTGGCTAACACTATTTTAAGTGTGTGTGCACTACACACATTTTGCTTCAGTTGGTTTGGCAACCCAAATTTTGAAATAAGGTCTTGTGGTGTTCAATATATAAAGGGTGTTAGAAAATTCAGGTGAGATTAGAATTGAACAGAAAATATATTTTTTGGTATTTTTTTGATGTGTAAACATCTATACGCGCAGGGGGGTAAATTTCTATTTCACAATACAATCACAAAAGCAGCGTAACTCATATCGGTGTGAGCTGAAGGAGATAACGCTGTGTGACTTATGATTGTATTGGTGAAAAAATTATGATATGTTCTTTTCTAAACATTTTCCAATTGTCTTTCAAAAAACATCAATTGTATTTCAGAAACCATCAATATAATTTCAGAAAACATCATTTGAATTTCAGAAAACATAAATAGAATTTCAGAAAACATAAATAAAATTTCAGAAAATATCAACATAATTTCAGAAAACATCAATTGTATTTCAGAAACCATCAATATAATTTCAGAAAACATCATTTGAATTTAAGAAAACATAAGTAGGATTTCAGAAAACATCAATATAATTTCAGAAAACATCAATTGTATTTCAGAAAACATCAATTGTATTTCAGAAAACATCATTTGAATTTCAGAAAACATCAATAAAATTTCAGAAAACATCATTCGAGTTTCAGAAAACATCATTTGAATTTCAGAAAACATAAATAGAATTTCAGAAAACATCGATAGAATTTCAGAAAACATCAATTGTATTTCAGAAAACATCAATTGTATTTCAGAAAACATTAATTGAATTTCAGAAAACATAAATAGAATTTCAGAAAACATCAATATAATTTCAGAAAACATCATTCGAGTTTCAGAAAACATCATTTGAATTTCAGAAAACATAAATAGAATTTCAGAAAACATCAACATAATTTCAGAAAACATCATTCGACTTTCAGAAAACATCATTTGAAGTTCAGAAAACATCTATTTAATTTCAGAAAACATCAATAGAATTTCAGAAAACATCAACATAATTTAAGAAAACATCATTCGAGTTTCAGAAAACATCTATTGAATTTCAGAAAACATCAATCGAGTTTCAGAAAACATCAATTGTATTTCAGAAAACATCAATTGTATTTCAGAAAACATCAACATAATTTCAGAAAACATCATTCGACTTTCAGAAAACATCATTTGAATTTCAGAAAACATCTATTTAATTTCAGAAAACATCAATAGAATTTCAGAAAACATCAACATAATTTAAGAAAACATCATTCGAGTTTCAGAAAACATCATTTGAATTTCAGAAAACATCTATTCAATTTCAGAAAACATCAATAGAATTTCAGAAAACATCAACATAATTTAAGAAAACATCATTCGAGTTTCAGAAAACATCTATTGAATTTCAGAAAACATCAATAGAATTTCAGAAAACATCAATTGTATTTCAGAAAACATCAATTGTATTTCAGAAAACATCATTTGAATTTCAGAAAACATAATTAGAATTTCAGAAAACATCAATTGAATTTCAAAAAGCATTATTTGAATTGCTGAAAACATTAATTGTATTTCAGAAAACATCAATTGAATTTCAGAAAACATCAATTGCATTTCAGAAAACATCAATTGAATTTCAGAAAACAGAATAATCGACTTATTTTTTATGCACTGGAAAATATGATGATGTTTGCTTTAATTATTATATGTTTACACATCTCCCTTGTGATCGGACTCACATGATTTTTTTATTGCACTATAAAGTATTTAATTATAAGCAAGTGACCTCCGCGGCTTTGCTGGCATATACGCGCTCCTTTGTTGATTTTTTTTATGAACATTTTGCTTAAATGTATCTGAATTTCCCTGATGCAGCTCTATATCTTTTTGCCATAGACCTTTGATTTACAATAACCAAAAAAAATTAAGTAAGAAAATTATAGTCGGTCTAGACCGACTATTCGATACCCTATGCCATGGTTTAGAGACCATATCTCTTCGGTCCAACTAAGTTGATATAGAAAATAAGGATAAACCAAATAAGGCATTGTTGTTAATTTTATTGTCTTTGAATATGAAAAAGTTCATATAGGATGCTGTATTTATATGGGGACTAGGTCGAAAAATGGACCGATCCTGACCATATTTGTTAAGGTCACTTACATTTTGAAAAAATATATAAAAATCAAATTCGAAAAAAATCTGTGCAATATTTTTCTTTTAGGTAGATTTAAGTGAAGATCGGGAAGCAGATTCATATGGGGGCTATGACTAAAAATTGTAGTATAGGCTTTGTATTTGAACTACTGATCAGTGGGAGTAACAAACGTATACAAACCCAATTTGACTGAGATCTATGAGATAATTTGGATTTTACGACAATTTAAGTCGATTTCATTGAGGTAATTTTTATAGAGACTAGGTCCACCACAAATTTCAACAGCATTCATGCCATGACTGATAGAAGCTTACGCACCGAATCTCATCAAAACATATTCATATTTGCGACCTGTAGTTTGATTACGAGATTTATATGGACACACAGATGGACGGACGGACGGACGACTCAGTAGGTCATTCTGAGTCGATCGGTGACTTTTTGGATGGGTCAAGGTCAAATATTTTTGGTAGCTACAAACACAGTCAGGGTATACGGTATAGGGTATAAAAATGGAGTTTCGCTGTAGTACGATTATTTGTTTTTTTGTGGTATATGGGAGAGTAAATAACTGGACCGATCGTCTTGGAAATTTTATAGTTAAAAACTGCGTATCCAATAGGCAAAATAGGCCATATATTTAGATTTTTTCAAGGAGCAGGGCACCTCCCATATAAAGAGAATTTTAAACATCTAATTTTATCATATAATAACTATCTTAAGTACTGCGACAGCAAGAGTTCTGAAACTATGTATATTAGAGTGGACTTTAAAATTGCGATTTTGGGAAAAGGCGTGGTCCATGTTTGTTACGGTTTAATATAAAACTAATAAATGTTAAGTTTGGGGCCAATCGGACAAAGAAAAGTCGCGCCGGAAATCGATTGAAAATTTCAAGTGTGCTTACGAGAGATTTTACGAAAATTTTGTTCTCTAGATAAATTTTTCCGACAAGTTGTTATAAGAATCGCGATTCGTATTAGATTATCTTTTCTAAAAGCTATAAGACTTCAAAAGAGAATAAAACCTCGCCAAGAAATAGCAAATGCTCCAGACCACTTTTGTGGCAAAAAAAAAAAACTAGGTCATGCGATTTGATGGCATTTTTTCAACGTTGAGAAATTGATTAAAGCCACAATTTTTTTTGTCTCTAAACTTATAAGTTCTCAGATATGAAATATTGTTTAATTATCACGTTATTAACCTATTGCGCATTGTGAACGAAAATGGGAAATTTTTTGACAAAATTTTGAAAACTCTTTTTCCAAGTTTTAAAAAATTTTCTTTAACAAAATTTAAAAAAACGGATCTGCCACTTTAAGGTTTTCTTATATACATGTTACAGATAAAGCGTGAATTTTTAAGTAAATCCCTATGCCAGAATTTTTTAGACAAAGATTTTATTTTTACGGACTTCGAGCAAAATGGGATTTTTGTAAAATATTCTGTGAATGTACTCTTTCTAAATACTTTGTATCAATAATTCATTACTTTTCTACCTTTATATGTTATGTTTTATCATAATAGGCTAGGGTTTTGGAAAAAATTATATGATCCAATAACCCTTTTGGAATTGGGGTTACATATGGCCCCAGGCTAATAAAAGACAATTTATTTAAAAAATTCAAATATTTTGTAAGTGCTGTTGAATTTTTAGATGCACCGATTAAAATATAATAACCAAACGTGTAGAAGTTCCGTTCCTAAAATATGGGATAATGAAATAATTTTATAACATAATTGGTTAAAAGTTGTTTTAATTTATATTCGCGAGCAATAGAACGGAATTTTCGTAAAATCTGAAAAAAGTCATATTTTCCCCATATAAAACACACTTGTAATTTTCAAACGCGTTGAGCCACTCCTAAATGTTTTTTGATTGGCCCACAACTTTGTAGTTATTATTTTTTTTTTGCTATTCGCATATTGCTAGGTGGTGCGACCGAGAGTTTGAACACTTTTTTTCCCTCCATATAATCAAAGGCCACCCTAGTGTACATAGTAAACTAATTTGAAAATTCGTGGAAAAAATTGGCGGGATCGGACCAATGGGCATGGCACCCACCATCCAAAGTAAATATTTAATGTCGCACAACTGGAGTACTATAATAGTTAAAGCCTTGGAACTTTGTCTGAGTTCATGAGTTATTATATTAGAGAACTTTGAGATATCAATGTGAGTAGTAGGACCAAAAATGAGTGGGGTGGAAGCAATGAACGTTACACCTCCTATAAAAAAAAAAAATGTGAAATACTACAAAAATGACAGTCTCCAAACTTTTGACAAGCACATTAATTAAAAATTTGAGTAGTCGTGGGAAATATCGGCGGAGTCGCCAACATTAAAAATCGCCAAATCCGAAAATCACAAATAACAAAAATCGACAAAAACAAAAATCATCAAAATCAAAAATTGCCAGAAGCGAAAATGCGCGATTAACAAAAATCGCTAAAGTCAAAAATCGCCAAAAATCAAAAATCGCAATAATGCATAATTCGCCAAAATCAAAAATACCAGAAGAACAAAAATCGCCAAGTCTAAAATTTCCAAAACTGATAATCGCGAATAACAAAAGTCGCCAAAATTAAAAATCGCCTATAATAAATCGCAATAACAAATAAAAAAACAAAGAAAAAATTTCAGACAACAAAACACACTAAAATAAAAACCGCCAAAACCGAAATTTGGGAAAACCAATAACTGCCGGAGTCTAGAATCGCCTGAATCAATAATCGCCTAAATATAAAGTAGCAAAAACAAAATTCAACAAAATCAAAAGTCGCCAAAAATAAATAAAATTGTTTTGTAAAAAATGAATTCCCAGTTTTTTATTTCGTTACGATGGGTGTAGCGAAGCGTATCAGGTCACAGCTACTATTATATAATTTAAATAATAACCTAACTCATAAAAACTATTTCTCTAAACATGCAAAAAATTTTGAAGTCTTATCTTTTCAGTGCATTGTACTATGGATAAAGTTTCAGATCGAGCGGGTGAGGGAAAGTGGGGCTTAAAACACTCCGCGACGGTGCGTGACTATGCGTAGCCCTGTGTGCTTATCATAAAATTAATCTTTGGCCACAGCAAGTCTATGGACACAGTTCCACGACAGACAGACAGGCAGACAGAGAGTATCAGCTCAATTCTCAATAACAATTCCCTGGGAGTTTTTTCCCTATTCCCTGTTCCCCTATTATTTATAAAATCTCCCCGGGAATTTTTTCTCTTTTTCCCTTACCCTTATTCTAAAAGAACTTCGAAAATCGGAAACTTCTCCCCGGGAAAAAATAGCTATTCTGAATGTCACTAAAAAAGAGAATAATTCCGCCAAAAAATTGCGTGAAAAATTGTAATATACTAGTATATCATTTCAAATTTTTCATAATAATATCATTATGGCATTACTGTTGCTTTCAGGTCAAAAGCAAAAATAAAAAACAAATTCATGTTCTTTTGAACACAATGCAAGCCAACCCTGATGTTGCATGATTTGCTCCATCTTATCCTGCTGCTGCTCTAACTGAGCAGCAGTAACTGAAGTGTCAAAAACGCTACACTGAACATTTTTTGTATTTATTTTTAAATTCTTTCTTTTAACTCATACTCTCTGTATGGCTGTCTGTCTGTCTTAATGTGACTGTGGACCATTTACCGAGGACTGGTTTCATATTTTGTGCATATGCATGCTCTACTCGGACGTACGGGACCTAGATTCTTTAGGTGTCGTATTAACGGACGATGGTTGTGATGTCAGTGGTGTGCTTGCGAATAATCAAAGAATGCGTTGTATGAATGTGTTTGCGTGTGAAGTCTTCAAAAGAAGAAGTTTAAGAATGGTTTGATCACACACGCATGTTTCCATCCACAGGATATATGCATGCGTGTATACCCAGTAGTAGTGCACCTACAGGCCACCAGTCCATAGCTGCTTGGAGATGTACTAGTAGTAGTTTTTGCTACAAAGTTTTTACTATATATATATATATCTATATATATATTAGAGTTATTCAAAAAAATTCGATTTTGGGATATTATCACTTTTTTAAAGGGTTTTGCATCAATAAAAATAATGGCGTTTTTATTTGTGGAAAATTCCATCTCCTTACCCGGCCTCTAGGCGACTGAAAACGCGGATTTTGAATGACGTTTTTAAAATAACCAAAACTGTTGAAAATTTAAAAAATTGCACTTGACTATTCGATTCTACAGGAAAAATCAAGTAGATAGGATTTTTCTTTACGCTTTTCTAATGTACCATACAGCTATTAGGGTGGTCCAAAAAAGTAATTTTTTTTTTAAATATTTTTTAGATTTTTTTTAAACGCACAATGAACGTTTGGCTCCCTCTGAGGAAGATGGTGCAAACAGTTTTTTTTTATCACAATCCGTTAAAAAGATATTCAACCATAAATCTTTATTTTTAACTGAATAAACATAATTTTTAGTTTTGCAATTTTTAAATTTTATTTATTGTTTTTGTTTGGCCACAATTCTAATTTAAACCATTTGTAATTAATAATTTAACTTTAGTTCATTTAAATATTCATCATTTCATTAATGATTTAATTCTCTTTATTATCTGCCTTAACGTTTAATATCTTTCTTGCTGAATTCAAAACAGTAAATTTCTATTTACTTTGTATTCAACATTTAAGTAGAGTCTTGGCTGTTGCTAAAAACCTTGTAAATATTATTGCTTTAAGAACATTAAAACCGCAAACCAACATTAATCAATCCAACATTAATCATCGAAGAGCAGATCACTTAGAAGTAGCGGAATTGGCCCTTGTACATTTAAATGCGAACCCCGGCTACAAAATAAAATCATGTGGAGCAGATCATCATGCCAGATGGCTCTCGAAAGTTATTTATATTTTTAAAATTATGCTTTTTAAAGATCATTTCAATGTACCGAAAGCCTTAGTGGAACAATTTGAATCTATGCTTTTATATTTTATAACAATATATTTAAAGTATTGGTTTACTTGCGAGTCAACGATATATGCTCCAAAAAATGATTTGGATTTTTTGATGGAACTCGAAGAGATCTCAAAAATTGAAGGAAAATATTTTTCCTTGATTGCCAATAGCGCAAAATCAACTCAATTAAGACACATGGATTATGTAAGTGAAGAAAATTCTATATTTGCAATTTTTGATGAAAGAATTTCTGCAGAAGAAAAAGAAAATTTTCGTATAAAGCTGTTAGGCAATAATAATCAAGATCAGTTTACACAGCTCTCAACAATTGATTCAAGTGTTAGTCTTTTTTCAAACGATTTAGAAGAATATAATAACAAAATATTCAATACGGTTACAGTGGAAGAAAGCACGGAAGATATTGTAAAGTTGATTAATGGTACTGATCAAATACTATATGAGAAAGATTTTATTGATGTCGTAGAATGCGAGGAAGTGGTCAGTAATAACGAAGATGCAACTAACAAGTTAACATATATTGATTCAGTTTTTTTGGAAATCAACGTTTCATTATATTACTCTCCAGAGTTTAAAAACTCTTGTTAATTTTGGAATTAATATTTCATTTATGCTTTTTAAGGCCGATGAATGGCCAGCCCAAAAAAGTTTTAAGAATGCAATTAAAATAGCTGAAAATATACAATCAACAAGTATTTACACGGAACAACTTGTTGGTAAAATTGCAAGGCTGAATGATTCGTGTTTAGTGAAAAATAAAAACAATTTAAATGGTTTCGCTTTATCTGCGGTGGAAAAAAATTATTTGAATTAATATTTATTGTTGTTTTAAATAAATAATCAAATTTGTATAAGAATTACAAAACTATAAATTACTAGATGTAACCCGGTGTGCTTCGCTACACCCTCCCCCTCCCCCCCACTTCCGAATCGTTATGAAAGGGCTCACGCAAAGTCCCAAGGCTCTCACTAATACAGTAATTCAGATATGTCACATTTAATATTAAGTTTGTGTGGGGGTGCCAAGCGCATTGATCCAATCCCGCCCATTTTTTTGCCTGACCACTCACGTTAATAATAGATGACCCGAGACAAATTTGCAAAGCTTTCTCTATCATAGTACTTAATATATATGATATTAAAAATTTAATTTGTATGGAAGGTATCACGCCCACTAAAAATATTTTAAAAAAAAATTGAAGCCTGTAGCACTCCCATATCCACAGTAAGACTCTGTGAAATTTTCAGGAAGATCAGATGAGTAGTTACGGAGATTACCTCCTACAAACAAACAAACAAACACATATAACCTCTTTATTATGTTAGTATAGATTATTGGTATAGATATTTTTATTTCAATGCTTGCTGATGCTGATATACAATGTTTTTTGTTTTATCATTCGGTACAACAATTACCAGAGTTTTCGGCGTTCCTACCCTGGAGCAAGGTACATGTAGCTGTCCATGAGAAGAAGATGGATTATCCAAATTAGATCTGGCAACACTTAGCTATTGGCATTGAACTTAAAATATCATTTGGCAATTTTTCTTTTTTAGCGATTTTTGATTTTGCAAATTTTTGATTTTGAAGATTTTTTTTTGGCGATTTTTATTTTTCGCGATTTTCGGTTTTGGCGATTTTTTATTTTGGGAATATATTTTCCACGACAAATCACATTGATAACTAATGAACTTGTCAAAAGACTGTCGCTTTCGTAGTGCTTCATATTTTTTACATAGCAGGTGCTACGCCCACTAATCCCATCCCGCCCAATTTTTATTATATGATATTAGATATCTACTTTGCATGGGCGGTGCTACGACCACTGCTCCGATCACGCCCATTTCGACTAATCACACAAAAAACCTATGAGCTCACGCAAAGCCACAAAGCTTCCTCTTTTACAGTACTCCAGATATATGACATTAAATATTTACTTTGCATGGGGAGTGCCACGCCCATTGGTGTGAACCCGCCAATTTTTTTTCGGCTATTCATACTAAGATCTGATAGGCTCGTGCAAAGTGTCAAAGCTTCCTTTTTTAGCACACCAGTTATATGATATCATATATACCTTGTATGGGCGGTGCCACGCCCACTGCTTCCATTTTTTGTCTAACTAATCAAATGAATAACTTATGGGCTCACACAAAGTCCCAAGAATCTCACTATTACAGTACTCCAGATATATGGCATTTTATATTTACTTTTTAAGGCAGGTGCCACGCCTATTGGCCCGATTCTGCCCATTTTGCATCCGACTACTCACATTAATAATAGGTGACATCAGAAAAATTTTAAAGGCTCTTTCTATCACATTACTCGAGATATATAATATTGAACTATTACTTGTATGGGAGGTACCACGCCCACTTATTCGATCCCGCCCATTTCCGGCGTAGCAACTAATATTAACAATAGGTGACCTCACACAAATTTGCAAAGCTCTCCCTATCATAGTACTCAATATATGTATATGATATTAAAAATTTACTTTGTGTGGGAGGTGCCACGCCCACCAAAAATATTTAACAAATTATAGCCTATAGCACTTCCCATATCCGCAGTAAGACTCTATGAAATTTTCAGGAAGATCAGATGGGTAGTTACGGAGATTACCTCCTACAAACAAACAAACAAACACACATTACTTCTTTATTATATTAGTATAGATTGTCTCTTCATTTAAGAATAATGATTTGGGGATTAATAACTTTTTAACGGGTTGTGATAAAAAAAAAACTGTTTGTACCATCTTCCTCAGAGGGAGCCAAATATTCATTGAGCGTTTAAAAAAAAAATCTAAAAAATATTTAAAAAAAAATGACTTTTTGGACAACCCTAATAGCTACATGGTACATTAGAAAAGCGTAAAGAAAAATCCTATCTTCTTGATTTTTCCTGTAGAATCGAATAGTCAAGTGCACTTTTATAAATTTTCAACAGTTTTGGTTATTTTAAAAACGTCACTCAAAATCCGCGTTTTCAGTCGCCTAGAGGCCGGGTAAGGAGATGGAATTTAGAAAAAAAAGTACGCCATAATTTTTATTGATGCAAAAACCTTTAAAAAAGTGATAATATGCAAAGATCAGAACCAAAAAATTATTTTTGAATAACTCTAATATATATATATATATATTCTGGTACCGTGGTATTCAGAAGCCACTGGAATCAAAAATTCCAGCTGACTTGTTGGGTATGGCCCTTAAGTGGGAGTATCATGGTGGTTGTGGTTTGAACCCAAATGGCGGGAAGAGCACAGCACGATGTCGAGTTGCATTCAACCGGGTGCTGTGACCATAGAATAGCAGAGGTGTGTAAGGTAGGCCTGGACTCCCCACCAAGGCGTGGGATTTGTTGCCCATATGCACAAATCTAGAATTGGTATCGGAGTGTAGTTTAACTACACAATGGGGCGGTGGTCGGCGCATATTCCGATCCAGTGTTCAGAGTACCGTGAGATGTGAAATTATGCCAACGAGACAGGTACTAACGTAAAATATAAAAGACTTCTGTCTGTCTGTCTGTCTATCTATCGTGGGTCAACCCAATGCCCCTTATATAATTGATCTGAAACTTGGCCCATGGTCTTGTTGTCAAAAAGATTATCTTTGGGGTACTCACGCACAGTCACGCATGGCCACGCACAATCACGGAGAGACTTAAAACGGATTTCGCCACAACCAATCATTCTGAAACTTGGTCGGTATACTTGTTGTAAAGAAATATTATCTTCGACATAGTCACGCACAGTCACGCATAGTCACGCACAGTCACGGAGTGATTTAAAACATATTTCCACTTATCCGATCGATCGGAAACTTTGTCGATAGACTTGCTGTGAATAAAGATTAACTTCGACATAGTCACGCACAGCCACGGATAGATTAAATCCTCACTTCCGCTCATCCGATCGATCTGAAAATTTGTAACTCTGTCACGCCGATATTCACAGTCACGGAAATACTTAAAAGTCATATGCGTAAGGAAAGAAAGAGTTTTAATAAATACTTTGTTTTATGGGTTAGATTATTAGTTTATTATTAAAGATTTTAAAAAAGTTTTACTTTAATTTCCCCAGAAATTTTTAAATTCGTAAACACCACAAAAGAGAACAACTGAAGCAAAACAGCTGTCTTCGAATAATCGAAATTCTCTCATCCATATTATTCTTCTCCCCGTCTATTTAGAATAGGAGGACTTTATTCGCGGGAAAAATGAATCCCCGGGAACTCACCTCCCTTGGAATATTTAGAATTGGGCTGTACGAGTTAAAAGAAAGGGTTTCAAAATAATAAAAACTTTATGTACAATGGTTTCCTTAATATTATATTTAATGTGCGTTATATCTTTTCGATCCCACCCTTTAGGAAAACGTTTAGAAGAATCAAAAATGCTAATTCAAAAAGCTAAAGTCAATAAAATCGATCGTTACTTGTAAATTCCGATTGCAAAATTATGGTAGTTAATGCGATGAAAAACTTAATCAAATTACTTATAATTAATGCTTTCTTTACCCGAAAAATAGAAGACTCACAACGCAATTCCTTGATATTTGATACAGAGTTTCTACTAGCAGACAGCTTTACACATAGGTGAAGATGAATTTAAGGGATACCTTAAGCTCAATTGAAAATAAAGCCAGCTCCAAGCATGTGAAAATACAATTTCATGTCAGAGTAATTAACGAGATGAACAAAATATTTCATTTATAACAAAAAATTATTTTTCTACGTCAATATGTTTAACCTCGATTCAACGGAAATACCACAAATCGTTTATACACTTTGCTTATAATTTAAAATTCAGTACCCAACCAAAATTACAATAAAATTAAACTACTCAAATCAACTTATATAACTGTACATAATCACAGATTAAGCACTTTCTGAAGATAACGATAAACCGAAATACAGAACATGCTTTAAATACAAAACGAAGGATATTTCAAAATTTTCAACCAAAAATTTAAAATAAAAGAAGTGTTGACTCATGTACACTACATAGTTACGCCTTTTGCCAAAAAGACGAATTAAAGAAAAAAAATAAATAAAAAAAAACAGGATGTGGCACATATGAATTGATCGCTCTTATGCTACATTTACACAACTCAGGCACACATGCAATAGACAAGACCAACTGAAAAAAAAAATATGTATTATGCTAAACACATACGATTGCTATGACTACAGTCAACACCAACGCAGCACTGTAATGCTGTGCTCCTCTTTAAGGCTGTGTATGAGTGCGTGTGTTGTACTTTTATTTCTAAACCATGCACTGTGTATAGGAGAACTTGTTCAACAAACAACGACTTTTGAATGCAAATTCAATATTTAATGTTAAGAATATCGTATGTATTTGAGCAAACCAACAGCAACAACAGTGACATCCAACAAAACAACAACAATAACAACAAACGAGGAAATTGAATTTTCGACTTTGGCAATTGCAATGTGTTGGCTGCTGTTGTTGTATTTTCGGTTTGTCGCTTTTTCTTTTGGCTTTCTTTGTCAATAGCAAAACATTTGCATCAGAAAGCTTTAGTTTGCATACAAAACAGTTAGAACGGAAACGAAATTTAGCCAAATATTGCAAATGTGGAAAAGAAGAACAAGAGTAATATTATTATTAACAAATACGTGAACATAAAGTATGCATTGTGTTAACGGGAAACTCGGGTGAAACTATTATTTAACCCATTTAAAATAGATAAAAGCCAATATTCAAAAAACTTCTTTTTAACAAGTTTGAATACTCGTTTCAATTTTGTATGATTATATAATTAGGGTTTAGTAGAGATGTTTGGAAATCCATGGTTAACACTGTTTGCATTTTTTTTTACTTAGAACATACACTTTATGGATACTATATACTATGGGTTTGAATAACGATCTGGGGTTCGAAAAGGGTCGGATCGCTTTTGGTACAACACCAACTTATGTTAACAAAACATCATAAGAAATAAAAAATACCAAACATGCAAAACATAATAGAAAGGAAAATTTATTTTTATGGGGACATTGACTAGATTTGCCAAAGTATGCCAAACAAGATAATATTCATCATACTTTTTAATAAAATATCTCTTAAAAGCTTGATCCAAAAAGAAATTTGCTGGTAAATCTCAAGACTAATAGAACCAGCATTTGCCACCTCAACAGCCTCCATATAATAACTGAGCCAATAGTGGAATAATAAGTACATATATTTAGCGTTTCATGTCAAGTGAACCAACTTTTGATGCTTCCGATCAGGGTGAAATTTGCACCAATCGGATAGTAGTTTATACACAATTTTTCAACAAGATCGATCCAGAACTCTCCGAGTTAGAGGTGCTCAAAATTTGACGTTTTGGCCAAACATACGTTTTTCTCATCCATGTAACTTTTTACTTATTGTTCCTAGCAAAATTTGTCCCAAATAGCTTAGATAGTTTAGTTCAGTCTCTCGAAAAAAAAATTTTTGTTTTTTTTTTGCCAAATCACAAATATTTGTGATCTTTTATTCAAAAAAGGTCTTTTTTTTTTGCTCAAAAGAAAGCTTAGGGTTTTTCTTTTAAGAGCTTTTTGGTCGCTTAGTGGGATGCGAGTGGGATATCTATCAAAAAAAAAAAAAAAAATGTTTAATAGCTCAAGACAATGGTTTTTAAATTTTTAGCATATGCACTAATCTGAAATTTTTTCCTATTATTGTGTAAGTTCTTCCAAAACCAATAAAATAAAGCATATACTGAGAAACTAGACAAAGTAACCTTTCCGACGGTATGTAACATACCTAATTAGAATCATAGATTCGATATTATAATACCCGCAATATGCTAATATCAGAAAAAATTCACTTATTTTCTAAACAAATGTTGAAAAAATTATTTTTTTTTTGTAATAATAATTAAATTCATATACAATAATAATAACAATAAAAAAAACAATATAAAATTTAATAAAATTTAATCTCATTCACACCAAATCCATTTATAACATAACCATTTTTTAATTAATTTATTGTAGCTGATGAATTATTTAAGTTTTGTAAATTTTTAAATACCCAGTCTTTCCAGCTTATTTATCGCCTTTATTTGCTGCTTTTTTGCCAATCTTTTCTTGGCATTACTAGGTACAGCTGTTGGTTAACTGTTTCGCCAGAAGACTTACATGATTACCGTGTTTGCCCTAAATTGACTATGAGTCCTAATGCAACATCTTCTTGGCACTTAGGTCGGTGTTCAAATTGCCCGGAAACCACATTCATCAAAGTATATTTAATCAACTCTTTTGAATGCGAACATATAGAGGAGGTCAAATTTGAATCTTGGATTCATACTGACTGATGTAAATTGAAAACAATAAATCTGTGGGCACAAGCGATAACCGCCTAAATCGACTTAAGAATGATTTGAGTTATGCATGCTATCATATTCCACTAAAAACGCTTTATATTTACGTGAAATCCCTATTTCTCTATCACTGTTTATTTAAAAGTTATTAATGAAAACATGCTGACCTAAGTCGTAATGAAGCCCTATTACATTTATATACAAAGTAATTTTTCTCAAAAGCATGATTTTCGACTTAGGCGGCTAGTGCTTGTAACCACAGAAATTTAATTGTGGATGATTTTGTGGAAGAAATATGCACAAGATTGCTACACTTGAGAACCCATGACTTCTTATCCAAAAAACAATGGTCATTCTTCAAGGATTTAAAGATACATTTGAAGTGTGGTAAATTCGTTATTTCGTATAATTTCGCAGAAAACTATAAATATGTTATTCAGGTTACCATACAAGCTTTCCACTTCAATAACGACCCAGCAACTATATTCACAGTAGTAGTTACTACATCAGCGATGAAAAAGTGGAACACAAAAGTAAGGAAATCCGACGACTTAAAACATGATACGGTTGCAGTTTATGAGTATCAGAAGATAATACTTAACAATCTAAAATCTAAATTTACAGTAGAGAAAGTATGCTACGTTTCGGAGATAGCTCGTCAACAGTAGCTTCGCAAATCTTATAGCTCATAAAAAAGATTTTGGAATGTCAGCTGAGTCGCATTTTCTTGCTACTGTTCATGGTATGATATTGGCATGTGATGATATTGGAGCACACCTGAAAATAAATGCAGCCAAGTATAGCCTCCAGTGCTCTTGTCAAGATCGCATCTTATATGCTTTATTCCATTGGGAAAAGATTTATTGTAAAGCAACTAAAATAGTTTTTAGAAGCAAAGAGGATCATGACAACACTGAAGAGCAGATACGATGCTGCGAAAATAATCGATGGCACCGCTCAATACCATGCTTTTCTACAGCATGTCGATAGAACACTTTCTGCCTCCCCTCAATGCGCTTTCTTTCCAAAGCCAAAAAAGAAACCAGCTTTCTTTTGAGCAAAAAAAAGGTCATTCTTTGCGAAAAAAGTAAAAAAATTTTTGATTTTGCAAAAAAAAAATCAAAAAAATTTTAAATTAAATTACTCTAAACACCCAAGGAGAACGATTATCAACACGGCTCTAAGTTTCATCAATAGAGTGTTAAAAATTAGCGACGAAGAATTTCATGTAAGAAACATGGACAAAATACGAAATATATTAAAGAAGAATGACTTTCCTGTTAAAACCATTAACGATTTAATAAGAAAAACAAAGAGAAAAATGTAGAATCAATAATAATAGAAAAATCACAGAAAATATATAAATCAATGACGTATATACCAGACTTATCGGAAAGACTCATGAATAATAATATTTATAATAAAGAAAAATTTGAATTAGCATTTCAGACAGACAATACACTTAAAACACTATTCAGTAAAATCAAATCCAAATTGGAAAATTGTGATAAATGTAACTTAGTTTATAAAATTTGTTGTAATGGAGACGAGTCCAATATATGCCCGAAGGTATATGTTGGTACGACCAAAACGAAACTGAAATCCAGGCTGGCATCTCATAAATCAGATCAAAAAGCAATTGACAAACCAATTTTACAAAAAAACAGCTTTAGCAGCTCACTGTACGCTGACGGGTCACAAAACTAATTTCGGAAATATTGACATATTAGTAGAAGAGAACAATTATAAAAAGACATATACTCTAGAGATGCCACACATAATTAATATGCCAATAGAGAAGAGGTTAAATTATAAAACAGACACAGACAAATGCCCGCAAATTTATAGGCATACAATACACAAGTATAGGTCAAAACAAAACTGTAGGTGACAACAACTCATATGATTAGTTTAATCACGGATTATTAGCTATTTTAAAATGTATGTAAATATTGTGACTTTGTGTTGTGAATTTTTGTTGTTTTTAAATATTTTTAAATGTTTTGTAATTATTATTTTTGTAACTAATATATGTTTATAATTTGTTTTTTATACAATTTATAGTAGATCCCCTGATGATGATCGAAGATTTCGATCGAAGTATTATGCATAATAATAAAAACAACAAGTAAGAAAATTATAGTCGGTCTAGACCGACTATACGATACCCTATACTATGTTAAGAAACCCTATCTCTTAGGCCCAACTAACTGGACATTGAAAATAAGCAAAAACCAAATTTGAGTGGTATTTTTATTAATTTTTTTGGCTGCAGATATGAAAAAGTTCATATCGGATGCTATATCTATAAAGGGACTAGGTCCAAAAATGGACCGATCCTGATCATGTTTGGTAAAGTCTCTTGTATTTTGCAAAAATATGTGCAAACAAAATTTGAGAAGAATCAGTGCAATATTTTTGTTTTTTAATAGACTTAAGTGAAGATCGGGAAGCAGCTCAAGTCAAAGGGATCATTTTTGGACTACTCATTAGTGGATGAAATGAACGCATACAAACCCAAGAGTAAGATCTATATGACAATTTGGATATTATGGCAATTTATGTCGATTTCATATGGGTAAATTGTATGGGGGCTAGGCCTGAACATGGACCGATTCTCACCAATTTAAATAGCGTTCATCCGATGGCCGATGAAAGCTTATATACCAAATTTCGTCAAAACATATTCATATTTGCGATCTGCAGTTTGATTACAAGCTTTACATGGACACACAGACGGACGGACGGACGGACGGACGGACGGACGGACGGACGGACATTGTTAAATCAACTCAGAAAGTGATTCTGATTCGATCGGTATAATTAAAGATGGGTCTAGGTCAAATATTTTTGGTTGTTACAAACAGCAGCACAAAGTCATTATACCCAAACCACATAGTGGTATAGGGTATAAAAATTAGTAATAAAAATAGAACAAATTTACGGTTTATTTTATTATCAATGTTATGACCTCAAGCCGGTAGAATTCAATTTACTTAACAATAAAAAAGGTCAACTCTACACGAAGTTAATTAAATTTTAATTTAAATTTTTAAATTAAATTTTAAATTTTTTTTTAATTTTTTTCCCGAAATATTGAAGAAATAGCTATCTAAACTATGTAGAACAAATTTTGCCAAGAACAATAGGTAACAAGTTACATGGATGAGAAGAAACACCTGTTTGGCCAAAATGTCAAATTTTGACGCCCTCTAACTCAGAGAGTTCTGGATCGATCTTGTTGAAAAATTATGTCTAAGCTACTATTCTAATAACTAACCTTGGTGCAAATTTCATCCCGATTGGAAGACATCGGTTTCAAAAGTTGGTTCACTTGACATGAAACGCCCTATATTTATATTTGTTCCTTTTACTTCTGCAAGGAGCATACGGCCGGAATAATAAGCGCATATGACTTATTTAAAGTGAAAAGTACAATCTTCATTAGAAAATTGTATTAATGCTCACGCTATTTTGAAAATTATGACAAGCATATCATGAATGAAAATATTGAATACGTGTTTCAAGAAAAAAAATTTAAGGAAGATATTTTAAAAGTTATGTATTTGCGTTTCAAAATTGTGGATATCGTCAAACATCTACGATCTGCTTTTATCAAAACTGACACATATTAAAAAGTATTGAACAAATTAATAGCTAATGTCTCATTTTGCAAGTCCTAGGCTCCACCTGTTAAATTAATATGTAACTTTATTTATATTGTAATTTTTTAATAGATTTTTGAAATTTAAATACGGTTATTAATTCTCACATGTATCTTCTAAAGAGACCCTGTAATTCTTTGAGTGGATATCCGATGAGCTCTAATTGTTTTATCACCGAACCACACAAAAATCGACTTTATCTGTAATTACATCATGCGACAGCCATTTTGGGGGAGTGAGAAATTTTAAGTCAGTGTGAAACCACTAGACCAGTATAGCAAAAACCCAAAAGGATTGGACGTTCTCAGACTACATAGCAAAAAGCTATAACAAGTGACTTCGGACTAATTTTATCGAAAAAAATCTTTAAAAATTGACTCCATTTTCTTATCAATGTTTTGAATAACATAACACATTCCAGGCGTATGATTATTTATTTATTAGTAGAGTAAAAAGATATACTGATGCGTATGAGTAATATTTTTTTAATATTAATCTATATTAATAAACTTGATTGTTATTTCGACCTTTTTCTTGTAATTTTCAGATAAAAATAATTAAGCTTGAGGCCATTGTTGTTCTTATAATTCAATTCTTTATTTCATCCAATATTTCGCTGTCAGTTAGATAGCATCTTCAGGAATCTAAATTCATATATATAACATAAAACCATTTTTAACATAATGTAACTCAAACAACAATAAATATTGGATGAAATAAAGAATTGAATTATAAGAACAACAATGGCCTCGAGGTTAATTATTTTTATCTGAAAATTAATCTATATTTTATATCATCAGACCATCGCCCATTATAGTAGTAGTAGTAGTAATTCTATATTTTCTAAAACTCAATTATATAAGATTACAATTTTTGTTTGTAATAATAATAATTTAAGATATTGACAATTGTTGTCTGCCCCATTATATGTACACTAAAAAGATAAATGGTCTTGCAGGTTGACCTAAATTATTATCAAAATAGAGCAACCAACTGGAACATTTTAAGAATTTTTTAGAGAACAAAATCACGTAATATTCAGATATACAATACCAAAATAGTGATTGATCAGGAAATCCAAAAATTTATCTTCACCTAAAATAACTCAACAAAATAACTAAACATTACCAGAAAGTACTGTGCAATATATTAAGCTAAGGAGAAGCTTTAAAAGAAAAAGCCAACGATCTTCAAATATAGCCAAGCAAAACTTTTTATAATCAATGTACTAAGTTTCTAAGTAATATGATAGATAAAAGTATTAATTCGGAACGCATTAAAAATGGTGTCAATTATTATCCAATTTAAAAGCAGGTGATAAATCATTTTGGAAAATGAGCAGGAACTTGCGAGGACAAGGAAAAATCAAATCTCTCACCTTAAAATTTGTAATCAAAAAATAACATCTGATAAGGACAAAGCTGAAGTCCTGGCAAATACATTTGTCCAAGCAAATAACATTACTTCGAACTACAACCACTCAGCGGATACATTAAGAAATACAACAGTAAAGAATTTTAAGTAAGAAAATCCTAGTCTTGAATCAACAATTTACAAATCCCTTGATGCAGTAACGAGTATTGTCTCATCAATAGAACCCTCAAAATCTCCTGGTTTTGACAGTGTTCCCAAACTGTTTTTAACGAAATAACCAATCAAAATTTACTGGTTATAATATTTAACACCTGCATCAAACTCAACTATTTCCCAAACCATTTCATAAATGCTAAGGTTATAGCCATAAACAAACCTAGTAAGCCAAAAAAATAACCCGACCAGCTATAGACCTATTAGTCCCTTAAGCAACTTAGGTAAAATATTAAAAAAAATACTACATTTCCATCCTATTAAATCTGTAACGACCAATTCTATTGTTGCTAAAGAAGTATTTTGATTTAGAAAAGAGCATAGTACTACTCACCAAATTAAAAATCAAATAATCACCAATAAAAACCATAAACGTTAAACGGGTCTAATATTCTTAGATATTAAAAAAGCGTTTGACACCGTTTGGCATAACGGCCTAGTATTTAAATTTCTTGATGCAAATATACCAAAATATTTATGCAAACTGATTTCAGGTTTCATTCATGGCATAAACTTTAAAGTTGCGCTTAATAATGAAACATCATCTCCAAAAACCATTACCACAGGGTTACCTCAAGAATCAGTCTTGTCGCCATTGCTTTATTCGATATTTACATCCGATTTTAAAGTCCCAAAAAATGTGAAAATTGCTTATTACGCAGACCTGCGCTAATTTCGTCAAATAAACTTACAAGTGCACTCCTGAAGAAAATCGAAAAGGGTCTTGTAAATTGCAGCAAATACTTTCACATATGGAAAATCGAAATTAATCCAAACAAGACCCAAACAATAATTTTTCCATTCAACAAATCTTCCAAAAAACTGCCATGGTGTCATTTTCTTATTGGAAATAATACCATAAATGTACTTACCGATTTCAAATATCTCGGAGTTATCTTGGACAAAAAGCTTATTTTAAACACCATATTATAGCGAAGTGCCAAGTAGCTATAAAATCATTTTAAGCATTATGGCCACTACTCGACCAAAAACAACCAAAAACAAAAATCTATTCTTCCAAAGTGTTATAAGGCCAACATTAACATATGCGTGTCCTATTTTGAGTGACGCTGCCAACTGCCACATAAAAAGCTTACAAATTGTACAAAACAAATGTCTTAAAATGATAAATAAAAAGCACCGAAGGCATACTACAAGTATTTTTCATGAAGTACCAGGTTATGGAAAAATTGTCGATTTCATAACAAGAATTAATACCAATTAATTTGCCAAAATTAAAATTTCCTCTTACCAACTGATAAAAGAATGTAGAGAAATAACCTAAAATTAAAAGGAAAGCACCAAATTGAAAATTAAGTGCATATAGAGGTCTATTATTTCTAATAAAACTTCTATAAGTACATAAATATTTTCAGATAGTATTAGAATCTATTAAATCATATAAAAGTTTTTGTCAACCCATTTTCCTTTAATAATCATTAAAAAATAAAATAAAATTTATTTAGTATTTATGTTACTTCATTTGGGCTATGATGGTCAGCTTATAAGTTATAAATAAAATAAATTAAAACAAAATTTATTTCATCTCCACTCTACGTTTCGTTGACGGTTTTTCAACTTCATCAGGAGTGTATTAATTTCTGGCGACAAAAAATTCAAAGATTTAATATCTGTTTAATAGCTTTAGATCCTATGTATATATTATTTGTTGCAATAACTATATGTAAATATAAGATCTCATATGTAAATATCAAATTTTGTTAAAATATGTAAAAAAAGGAAGAATATATAATTGAAAATATTATATGGGTATATTAGTATAAATTATTCACTAGTTGCAATTTTGCTGAAGAATGAATTGGGAAATAAGTGGTGCTTCAGCTATAGCTGAAAATCATCAAGATAATGAAAAAAATTGAAAGTCATTAAAAAAACCGATAAACCCTTTGAAGATTTAAGTACACCGGCCTAGTTATGACTTGGAAAGTAGCCACGAAAATGTGTTATTGCACCCACTCTGTGGTTAGGGTATAATAATTTACCTAAGCCCACCATTTAGTATACCGATCGACTCAAAATCAATTTCTGCAACGATTTAGTGATTTCCGCGATTGAAATTAGTGAAAATCGATGCTTGCTCAGACCCAGCCCCCATAAAAATAACTCCTATCAGACCGACTAAAATTGTCGTAAGATAAAGATTATCATAAATATTTCGATAAAATTTGGTATATCAATGGTCGACTTTTGATCATAGTCCCAAAAAAAAAAAAACAAATTCTCCATCTTCACTTAAGTCTATTAAAAAACAAGTATATTGCATCGATTTTTTTAAATTGGAATTTATAAAGTTTTTTGAGAAAAGTCCTTTTTTGCCCCAGTCCCCAAATAAAAATAATATTAAGTAAGAAATTTTTCATAATATGCATAGTACAAATTAATAATAATACCAATAAAATTTGGTTTGTATTTATTTGCTATATCCAATTACTGTCTATCATATAGGCCGTTTACATCTACTATAATTTTCTTACTTACATACGCACATATGTATACAATCGGGTATATTAATAAGGAATTCAATTCTTTAATATCTAAATGAATATATCTATAAAACCATAGATCAGTCTGAAATTAAATTTTGTATGTTTATATATTGTATCGTTTAGGCGGTATCCTCATCCTTAAACGTTTTTTATATCTAGTTTATGATTTATAATATTTTACGTGTTCATTTTAAAGCAAAAAAATTATCCCAAACGTTAATTGAATAAAGCAATTAAATATAAATCGATAATATATTAGTTCAATGATAAATTGTAATAAACTTGACATGTGATTTCAATTGAAAAGGATACCTAATAGAAATTATCTATTTACTCCCTCTTACACTATGAGGTTTGGCTATAATGAGTTAGTGCTGATGTTTGTAACTAAGGAAAATATTTTATCCAGATACTTTATTATACCGATCAATTCAGACTCACTTTCTGAGTCAAATTTGGTGATATATGTTCGTCCGTCCATCCATATGTCCATCTGTGTATCTGTTTAAAAATTCTAATCAACTACAGGTCGCAAATTTGAACATGTTTCTTATAAAATTGGTTAAATGATTGTTAAATTGGTGCATGTTGAGACCTAGTCCCCATACAAATGATTCCAGTGGGGTTGACTTAGTTTGCCAGAAGATACAAATTATCACAAAGACCTCGGTCAAATTTGGCTTGTGTGTGTTTATTGAATCTATTTATCAGTATTCCAAAAATAACCCCAATATGAAAATCCTAAGGCATAAACCCCTATTTAAATTTGTTTTCCGACCATCACTTAATTTTTCTCAATTTCTGTTTGTTTACGTTTTTGCAAAAAATAAGTGACCTTATCAAATATGGTCAGGATCAGTCCACTTTTCGACCTAGTAAATATATCATATACGATTTTTTTCAGATCTGCAGGCAAAATAACTAATAGATATTAAACTAAGTTTCGGATTATGCTTATTCGTTGGACCTAGGATAATTCCCTATCGCATAGTCAGTCTAGACCTGCAAAATATGATGGCTAACCTTATTCATATATTAAAAATCTAATAAATATTTTATTTTAAAGTCGACCATGGAGTAAAAGTGTGTGAGAAAATTATTCGAAATTTTGACAAAAAACCAAAATTTGGCTCCAAAACATCCTCTTGTGAGGCAAAAATTTCCCGCTCTACTGGGATATTAAAAATTTTAATATGAGTCCGCAAAAGTGCAGACTGTCACATGGCTAGACAAATATTGATACTTCCTAAGAAAAATCCGAATATTACGGCGAGAAATCCAACTTACAAAATTGCTTGGAGCCTTTCGTAAGAAATTTGAAACTAAAGTAGGACTCAAATCCTATAATGAATATAATCCCTAAAAAGAATATAGAAGTTAAAGAAAGTATGGGCGATTAAGCATACAGTGAAGAGATTAAGTATTCCTCGATATATATTTATTTAAAAAATCGTTAATAGTTAGCGGCATCTGTGTCATTCAAAAAAAAATTTTTATAATATGGTCTTAAAATCTATTTTATTAATGTCAGTTTTATCAATTTGGTCAAAGCTTTCACCTTTTTTGTTGCATGAAATACAAAGAAAAAGTATTCGCCTCTTTCACATTTCGTAAAACTTTTCGTTAAAAGCAATTACATGTACTGAAGAAATATATCGTCGGTACTCCGACGTAACCTCGTTGCTCAAAAAACACTACTTTACAGGAGATACAAAAAACATTTTATTAGAAAATGTAATAAAAAAAATGTGATTATTTTTTGTTAATTTGAAAGTTTTATGACCTTCTTATAGATATATATGTTAATTATGCTTTAGAAAATATTTTAAGTTTAATTTTTTGGTTAAGTTTTGAGATACGAGTTTACGATCCGCTAATTTTCAAACAGAATGTCAGTTACGAGGTTTTGCATGTATAAATAAAGTTGAAAATAGTTACTCAAAAACAAACTAAATGTTTTCTAAGATCAAATTTTAATAAATTAAAGCGTGGGATTTATTTCAAACAAATTTTTCTATTCACATTTTCATTTTTAAATAAATTTTCAAATAAAAAATTTAATCAATATCTTTAAGCATTAACTATCATACAAGTTGTTGATTATTAATCGGTGTGAAGTAAATTATCATAAGAAGAATGATGATCCTTATGAATTAATGATTTCAACGATTGTAGATCTTTAAATTTTTGTGCTGTAATAGAGATAACTCCTTGTTACAAAGGAGTTGGCCGAACTTCGTTGTACTTCTTAGTCAATCTTTGAGGTAGATCCTTGCACCCATCATTAAATGATAACTTATGCATTGTACTATCTTTAATGTACTTTAGTCCACGTAACTCTAACACAGTCGAAGATCCATGCCTTTCTGTAATTTCTCATGCCTTTTGTAATTTCATTACATTTTTTTATTTATGCTCTTTTCACATTTTTTGGGATTACAACCTGCTTTTATTTTTCGATCGCTTCTTAGTACTAATTGTTTATCACAGCCTTTTTGCTCACACTATAATATGACTGACTTGCTTCGCCCTTTTTGATTTTACTACGTTCCCAATCTTGAATGGTTCCTTGATTTTTCCGAGCTAGTTTTCTTGATAATAATCCTGAACGTTCATATAAAACTATTTTTTTAGCGTGGTCCTTTCCTTTTGATTCTATACTCGTATTTAAACTTTCAGAAGAATTACCAGAAGTTTGGAACTGTTGCGAGGAAGTAGATTTATCTAAATCCTTAACAAATAAACCTGTAATTTCATCCAAACGCATATTAGTAAATTCAGTTGCACAATAATCATAAATTGTATTTTCAATTGATCCAGACTCAACTGGCACCAGCTGACCAGTCTTTTCATCAAGAATCAATATGTAAGATGGATTATTTATATTATCTGATGTACAAATTATTGGATCTCCAGATGCATCATCAATTGTTGCAGTTAGCACATTTTTAGGTAAATCTAGCGCTTTAGATTTATTCTCTCCTGTCTGAATATCATACAAGCATATGTGACGACGTTTTAGGTGATGTAAGTTCTTCTTCTTAAAAATCGTAAAACGTTAAAGAATATTGAAAAAAATAACATAAGGCACTTTGTATATATGCAATAATAGTCGGCTCTAGAAAATATATATCCTGAGCTTGTTGAAACCGGCGGTATTCACTTTTCACTTTTTTATTAAGACAAAAAGTATACAACCTTTCTCCAGAGAAAAAATAGCAACTGAAATTGTTGATTCGTGAAAAATTTGTATGTATGTGTACTCATATGTACTTCTGTCTAAAAAGGGGATTCCCAGTGCTTTTGTGAATTGCAGATATAATTATTCTATTGTTTTTATTGTTTGTTTGCAAACAAATAAAGGAACGTTGCCACTACATATTTTTATAAAGCAATTCATTTGGTCAAATGTAATCTGTATTGCCACAATATCAAAAATATTAATTTTATTTATTATTACTAGGGAAATAATGTTTTCAAGTTATCAAGTATACGTCCATAGTAAGTGGCTGCATGACATGAATTACGTGTTTATAAAATTAGATGCCTGGGATACGAGGTTCTATTTTTTTTAATAAATAATTAACGGGTAGAGATTTTTATTTAAAATTTTCAGCAGTTGTGTAAAAACATATTCTAAACATGAATGCGGTTCAAACTCAAAACCTTCAAAAATTGAGTTACGAGGTTACGTCAGAGAACAGACAATATGCAATTGTTTTGTGGAAAAGGCGCTCTGACAATAACACAATTTAGAAGAAGAGACCTAAATCAGAAGAATCTACTAGAGCAGAGAGGGTACAAATTATAAACTTGGTAACAAGCTCTAATTGAAAAATGCCTCAATGGGATAAAATGAAGGTGGAAATTACTTCCAATTTGGTAAACTTAATGCCAGTTATTGATAGTAAGGGTATCCAAAAAATATTAATTTTTACAACAATATGCACTGAAGAATGTTTCTTCTGTTTAAATTTATGCACCTATATTGCTATTTTAATTTCCTGCCCATTAAAAATATATAAATTTATGGTGTTTCGTTTCAAGTAGACTTAATATTTATAAGATTGATTTTTTAAAAATCTGTTTAGCGCTAGTTTTTAGTACCATTTGCATGATGAATGAAAAATAATTGAATCAAGGAATACTTCTCACAGCTTCCATTTATTATAACAGATGCTATAATACCGATTTGGACTTTGAAGAATGTTTTCGATATAGACTGTTATCATTTTTGTATCAGTTAGAGATGAAAATAGGTCAGAGATATGAAGAGATGTGAATTTGTGAACTTAAATTAATTTCCATTTCAGTTAGAAGCAGTTATTTCGCATTTCTTAAATAGATTGAATAGTGGAACAATTAGAGGGTAAGCAAAAAAAGACTGTAGCAATGGGGACACTCTACTAAGGTTAATATCAAATTTAAACCACGACTTTATGATATTAATTTAATTCATATCAATGATTATATAGGACATATCCAAATTTTTCCCACTTCCATCTGTGTTCTTTCTTGTGTCGCTCAAAGTTTATATTTTTCTTAATTTTTAAATTATTGTTTTAAAGAAATAAAGAAATAGAATAGGTTTGTAATTTCATGAAATTTATGCACGTCTCCTAAGTCAGATTTAAGCATCCAAACAGAAAAAGTATCACATGGGTTAATTGTACCATTTTTTTTTCTATGTCGGCAGTGGTTTTGCAAAATATTTAAATGCGATACCATTCTATATACGATGTTAAGTCAATTATTCATTGCGTTTCTTATTGAAAGAAGTCAGATACTGTATCAACATACACACATAAATACATACATATGTAAGCTTATTATTGTAGTTGTGGGTATAAGGATTCATGCAAATAAAGTTAAAGCACATAATCGAATATATTGTTGAGTTAAATGGAAATGACATTTTCCAAAAAAAAAAAAAATATTTCGCTATTGTCGCTTCTTATTCAAATTTCACTAATTTGCATATTTCATGTTTATCACAGTTAAAGACAATTATCGACAAACCATGGATGGGGAAAAAGGGGCAGAATAAAAATCAAATAATTTCCTGACTTTTAATAGTTACCGGCTTTTTTTAAATAAATATAAACTGGCCAAATCAAGTGCGTTTATTTCTTAATGATTGATAATACAACGGAAACTTTTAGCAAAATATATTTTTGATGATTTCAACCAAAAAATTTGATAATAAAATTAAAAACTCTTCTAATTTTCATTTCATTTCATTTATTTACATAAAATCAAAAAGCCCTTGTTGGGCCAAACTGAGTTCAGATTTAATATTAACACAGTGGAAATTTTTAAAATGCTTAAAGTACAACTTAATAGATATAATGTAAATAATTGACTTATTAACTTAATAATCTTTCTATACTGCATCCGTATAACACGAATGTGGATAAATATTTTAAAATCTACTACTTTATATTTGCTCATACAAGATCTATAATCCATTTTATGAAGCATTGGACAGATAAAAAAAAATTTCGATTACAATATGATATTATGCTCTATCGTAAACGAATAACACTTATTATGAAATATCTTTGCATTACGGTTGTATTAAAGCGGGGTTAAATGAGAGCACAAATTCGTGATGGGCTTGAAAAAGTGAATCTTGATGCTGGGTAAGTTGTGCAACCAATATTATGTTTTTTTTTTATAAAATAGCGTGAGTAACCTTACACTAATGAAGTCATCGAAACTACATCCTAAAAAAATTGAAGTAATAACCCGATTCATGATCCCGAGGAAGAATAAGTTGTTGTTAAATGCAAGTAAGACCAAGTTCGTACGTTTCAGACCATACACATTAGTACGTGAATCTATTGAGTACCTTGGAATAAATTTTTGCAGTAATTTGTTATGGGATCGTCATATTGATGCAATTAAATCTAAAATATCTTCAGCTGGAATATTGTACAAATTTAAATACAAATTTGATCGATATACAAAGATGCTGCTTTATCAGAGTCTGGTTCACAGTTATCCGGATATAAAAACAGTATTTCATTAAAGTCTCTTCAGTCAGCTCAAAACAAAGCCCTAAAATTAGTTTCCAATCTACCAAGGCGATATCATACATTAGATCTCTTTCGAAATTTGGCTCCAAATGTTCTTCCTGTTAGAAGGTTATACAAAATTCAGTTAATTAAATTTATATTTAAATCTATCAATGGAATTGGCAATTACTCCACTCAATTTCAACGAAATGTACAAGTCACACATAGGATCACTAGCCAGAGTCAAAATATAAGCGTATCAAGATGCCGCCTGGAGTTATCCAAACAACGAATACGTTTTGCTGGACCTGTTGAATTTAATATGTTGCCAATATCGCTTAAGAGTATATTTTCTTTTTCTTCATTAAAACTGAACTTAAACGATTTTTACTAAATAATCTAGAAACACTTCCTTCGTAAAATTAAATTTTTAATTTTTTATTGCAAGTAATAAATATTGTTATGTAAGCAGCTTACACTAGTTGCCTTCTTGCCTCTCTAATGCCATTTTGGTGCTAGCCATTAAACAAAAAAAATGTAAATATTATATTCTTTGTAGATAAATATTAATAAATAAAAAAAAGGTGATACATGTACCTAACAGTTCTGTTGAAACACCTTTTCTTTATCTTTTCATAATTACTGGCACTTGGCCAGACTGATCTAAGCGACATTTTTATCAAAAATGATATCATTACGCAATGGCATAAAAAACTCATAATTCTTCCATGCCACACTTATGTAATTGCTCTTAAGCCCTTTTCTTCTTGAGAAATCGCAATATCTCACTATAGAATTAGTGCGGTCTGCAAAGTAAAGCATGCCCTACTGATCTAAATAATGAAGTGCACTTAAGTCATTATGGTCCCAATTTTATAAGAGTTGTTACCGTTTATGGAAAACCAAAGTAATCTAAGTGCAATAAAGAAACAATACATTATTGCGTTATTACCAATTTTTTTATATCATATCTACGTTTATATACTACTAGATGTAACCGGGTGTGCTACACAAGTGAACAAAATTTGTTTTGTGTTGATTGGAAGTTTTGTATCAATTTTTTACAAATTTGAGGTTGCTGATTTCAAATCTGCAATTGGTTTTTTTCTATCAGCTCGACTTTCCGTGAAATACCGTTATGTCCAAAACTAAGACACTTCCTCTACATATATTGGAATAACTTGAAAACGGTTCACCATTTTTGGTGATATCAAAATTGTTTTTTAAAGATGCACTTCTTACCTTTGAAAGGCAAAAACGTTTAATACTTTTTTATGTTTCTCAGAATTAAAAAAAACAAGTAATTAAGTAAGTTATTCGAATATACGTAGCGGAAGTCCCTTAATTTTGGACATAACGGTATATCGCGAAAACTCGAGATGATAGAAAAAAGCCAGGTGCAGATTTGGATTAAGCGCCCAAATAGCCTTAAAAACAACTTTCAGTTCTTAATCGACAAAATGTTATTATATAAATAGAACAGCAGCAAACACACACATATTAAATAAATGTTATTTTTGTATGGAAATCGCGATTTTTATCAATTCAGTTTTCCCAATAAATTGTGAACAAAATCAAAAGTTGTGCACCGATTACAATGATATAAAGCTCATTTGATTCGAAATATGTTTGTCTAAATATTTTTGGATTAAAACTGTGATTTTTGTCGCAGTTTTATGTTTTATGAATTTAAAAAAAAAAAAAAAATTTTGCAAAAAATCGTTTTTTTTTTCAAAATTTCAACGATATCTCTGAAACTGCCGGGAAAATTTTAAATCAATGTAAGTTCGCCTAAAAGATAATATTGTTGGCAAATTTCGGATTTTTTTTTTACTGAATATGGTGAACCTTTTTAAAGTTATTCCAATGTATTTAGTGGAAGTGCCTTAATTTTGGACATAACGGTATATCGCAAAAATCGAGCTGATAGAAAAAAACCAAGTGCAGATTTAAATTCAGCGCCCCAACTAAGCTTAAAAACAATAGTCAATTCTTAATCAACAAAAACCTTGTTCCCTTGTGTTATTAGTACAGATTTTCTTTATTCCAATGCTTGCTGATATACAATGCTTTTTGCTGTTTCATTCGGTACAACAGTTATCAGATTTTTCGGAGTTTCTACCCAGGAACAAGGTACGTGTAGCTACCCGTGAGAAGAACATGGATTTTCCAAATTATATCTGGCAACACTTAACTATTGGCCTTGAATTTAGAATATCATTTGGCAATTTTTCTTTTAGCGATTTTTGATTTGCCCATTTCTGATTTTGAAGATTTTTGTTTTTTGGGCGATCTTAATTTTTCGCGATTTTTGGGTTTGGCGACTTTTGATTTTGGCGATATATTTTCCACGACAAATCACATTGATAACTATTGAACTTGTCAAAAGACTTTCGCTTTCGTAATACTTCATATTTTTTACATAGGAGGTGCCATGCCCACTAATCCCATCCCGCCCAATTTTTATTGGACTACTCACATTAATATCTGATGGACTCGTGCAAAATGTCGAGTCTTTCCCTTTTACATTACTCCAGATATCTGTGGTTTTCTATAATAACCGCGTATGTGCATTTTTGTCAGTTTTGAGTTAACGATGCCAAATATATTAATTTTTAACGCCCTTAACATGTGTTTATTTTTTCTTTTTTAATATTGACCATTTCTGAATTTTTTTTTTAAGTAACGATGTAACTTAAATGTTTATTAAATTAATTTGCAGCACTAACGACGTATGTCAACACACGTTTGATCGCTGACAAATTATTTTCTCAGAAAACGATACATAGCGACATACGTTGTTACTAATGAAAAAAAATTAAATAATTTTTGTCGACGAACAAAAACATAAAATTTTAAAGCAACAACAACTTATATCTTTTTCAAAGAAAACGACGTTTGTCGACATAAGTTGTTTTATCTGCACACATTTTAAATGTAATTTACATATCGTTTTTTCGTCCTTCTCTAGGATCTATTTCTCTGAAGATTTTTGACTCAAAATTTTATATAAAGTATTTATTGCCCATACCTTCAGGACTGTTAAATAAAAGTTCTACAAATAATTTCAAATATAACGTTTTTTGGCTCACCTGAACAATGACATACGCAGTTATTGTAGAAAACCACAGATATATAACATTAAATAGTTATTTTGCATCGGGAGTGCCACGCCCATTGGTGTGAACCCGCCAATTTTTTGTTCAACTACTTATATTATGATCCGATAGTTACGTGCAAAAAGTCAAAGTTCCCTTTTTAGCACACCAGTTATATGATATCATATATTTACTTTGTGTGGGCGGTACCATGCCCACTGCTCCGATCACGCCCATTTTTTGTCTAACTTATCACACGAATAACTTATGGGCTCACACAAAGTCCCAAGACTCTCACTACTACAGTAATCCAGATATATGGTACTTTTATATTTACTTTGTATGGCAGGTGCCACGCCTATTGGTCCGATATTGCCCATTTTGCATCCGACTACTCACATTAATAATAGGTAACTTTAAACAAATTTGAAAAGCTCTCTCTACACAGTACTCGAGATATATAATATTGAATTATTACTTGTATGGAGGTACCACGCCCACTTATCAGATCTCGTCCATTTCCGTCGTAGCTACTAATATTAATAATAGGTGACCTCACACAAATTTGGAAAGCTCACGCTATCACAGGATTCAATATATATGATATAATAAATTTAATTTGTGTGGGAGGTGCCACGCCCACTAAAAATATTAAAAAATTATAGCCCTTGTCCAACAGTAAAACTCTGTGAAAATTTCAGGAAGATCAGATGAGGAGTTACGGAGATTACCTCCTACAAACAAAAAAACATACATTACTTCTTTATTATATTAGTATAGATTATTCAACAAAACTGAATATTGCATTTCTGTATATTTTTTAAACTGGCAACAAAAGCCAAGTACGTGAAAAAAAATAGATCAAAATCGTTTTGATTTACGCTTGCGATTATCTATTGTCCTATTCTTGAATATTTGAATTGAAAAAATTTTACGCTGGAATTGTGAATATTATGACATTACAAACTCCACTTCGGTCATCTCCATCAACCTCAACTACAAATGGAGATTTTTCAAGTGATTATTCTTTTTACCGTCCAGAGAAAAAACAAGAAAGTTCACAGAAAGCAACGATGGTATGTATGTACTGCCTCTGCGCTTCTGGTGTGGGTTACAGCTGATGCTATTATTTACAGATTATGAAGGAGTCAGAGCAAATCCAGAGCGTCCTGCTGGTAAATTGGGGGATATAGGCAATCCAGATTTCGATGAACGTGACAGAGGAAGAAAAAGAGTTCGAAATTTCGCCAATTGGGCGAAAATTATAAGGAAGCGAAAAAGAACAGCAGACAAAGAAAATACCAATGTACGAGGTAATGCTGTGCCGGCCAAACAATTTACACCAGTTGTATGTAACTGTAGGTTCAAAAGCAGTGAGCAGATTGCATCTGAAAACCAAAAAGCGGCACACGAAATATTTTACCGACTCACTTCATGGGACGCTCAAAAAACATGGCTGTGCAGCGTCGAAAAGATTTTAAAACCAAAACGCCGTAAGGAAAGACAACCTGATCAAAATCACAGCCACATAAATTATGTACCTCAATTCATGCTATTTGATAAAAGAGTATGCAAAAGTTCCTTTTTAAAAGTCATGCAAATATCTAACAAGAGGTTAGATTATGCATTAAGTTATAAAAGACCTGTATCTGGAATTGCGGAAACGGTCAAGCCAGGACAACATGATGAAAAGTTGACATGGATTAGGAACCAAAATATGTAAGTCATTATGGAGAAAGGCGATCAACCAGCAAATATTTACGCCCAGACCCTTCAATGAACAAAATGTATGAACTTTTTAAAGCAAAATGCGGGTCAGAAGGAAAACCAATAGTGAAACAAACATTTACAACCGAGTTTAATTTACACTTTTATAAAACTAAGGCATATACTTGTAAAATCTGTGATATGCTCGATATCTCAATAGAACCTGAAGAAGACCTAGAAAAATGAATAGCTATAAGAGTGCAAAAAGATGAGCATATTAAACATGCAGGCGAAATACGAAATTTGTTAAGTAACTGCAAAGGTAAAGTGAAAACGAATGAATTTTTGTTAGTAGCTACTTTTGACCTAGAACGAACCCAACCTCTTCCTTATTTGAACACTGCAGAATTTTATTATTTAAGAAAACTGCAAATGCTTAACTTTGGGATTCATGCTTAAACAAAGGAAGGAGAAAAAATCTTAATGAATATGTGGCCAGAATATTGTGGGGCTAGAGGCTCTTAAGAAATTATGTCCTCACTGCACTAATTTCTTGAGGATTCCATGCCAGACACCGTAAAATCTCTAGGTTTTTTTAGCGACTTTTGCTCTGGTCAAAACAGAAACTAGAATGTTTTGCACTATAGAATGTTTCTGGTTAATAAATCACCATATCTAGAAACAATCACCATACATTGTCTCGTCAGTGGCCATACTTACCTACCTAACGACACCGACTTCTCTTTTATAAGTCGAGAACAAAAAAAAAGTCTAATATCTATGCACCAGAAGATTGGATGAAGCTCGTCCGTAACAGCACAAAGTAAAACCCCGAGAAATGAAAAATAAGTTTCTTGATTTTGAAATCCTCATAGGACTATTTACAGAGTATCAGATTATATTAAAAGAAGGCGCGAAAATTTCCAAGATGCGAAAGGTAAAATTTTGTAAAGATTCAAGTTAAACAATTACAATGAATTTTACATGGAAACATATGAAAAGATTGATCTGAAACCAAATAATATGGATTCCTAAACTTTTTTTTAAGCCTGAAGAATTATACACCGGAAAAAGCCTTAACAACCAGACTAATACCATATCAAAAAGTGCAAGATATAAGACAAATTCTAAAGTCGGTGCCTCCCATCCATCATCACTTTTACTTGACATTACCACATGCTCCTAGAAGTGGCAATCAGGAAGCACTAGATGATGAAAACTTGTTGTTAGGTGATAATTAAGATGTGGTTTACTTAAAACTACTAATATTTTTAATATATTCTTCAAATTTGTGTAATGCCATAGTGATCTAAGTAATTTGTTCTTCGCATAAATATGAATATTAGCTTTCTTAAATAAACTCTCTTCTTAACCGTACGATTCATAACCAGCAAAACTCCTTTAATTTCATAACCAGGTACCCGGGTACCCGAAGTAGGTTGTTTTGCGTTTATTGAAATAAAATAATATTTTCCTGTAAATATTTTTGTTGTTGATTATATTTTGCGTTCTCAACTGTACAAATTTGATATTTGGAAAAAAAAACTGGTTTCTGTTCGTATATAAGTACCTAAAGCGACACAAGTAGGCAGAAACTGGTTTTATGTAAGGGTTGTTTATTTGCTTATTTTGCTTATTTTCGGTACCTACTTGCTTAATTGCTTTTGAATTAGATAGCAGATGTTCATTTGTGTCGTAAAATTGAAATATTTCATTTGCTTCGCCAGTCTGTGTTGAATATTTGAACAGTGAAGTTGGTGAAAAATGAGCAGCAACGACCGATATTTGTCTACAAGGGAATACTGGAATTTGAGTGATGAAGCAAGAAGCACATATATTCAACGTTTATTTGAGGAAGCGACTCAAGATGAGGACTTTGAAGTGGACCTTGTGGAAGACCAAAATGAAGGAAATGTGTCCTATACTGGCGAAGTTTCGGAATCAGAGAATGAAGATTTGAATGTTGACAACGCAAACGAAATTGCAGCTGCTATTGACGCACCAGAGGAAATATTCTTTGATGATGAAAGTGAAGATGATGATATGCAAGAAGATGCACCAACAACAAACCCAGCAGACTACATGACTGCACGTGACGGCACACAATGGCAGCGAACACCACGTAGTTGCCAACAAGTGAGAAGCCACAATATATTCAGAGACCGCTGTGGTCCAGCGCGGATTACTGAAAATATGACGCCTTTGCAGTGTTTCAAATCATACCTCACAGTGGAAGTGGTGGATCTAATAGTGCGCCACACAAATAGAAAAGCGCATGCCACATATAATGCGTACAATGAAGCGAATCCCAATAGACGTCAGTTGAAGTGGAAAGACACGACAATCAACGAAATTTATGCGTTCATTGGAATGATTTTGATGGCTGGCACAAAAAGTAGAAAAGCTCAGCATTGTGGGTACACTCCGCCGCAACAAAGCTTACATCCCTGCGGAGATGAAAGAAGACAAAAAAAAAGATGTTGGTTCAAGTTTATTTGGCTTCTACGACAACGTAACACTGCTCTCATATAAGCAGCGGAAGTCCAACTCGGTCATCCTTCTTTCTAGTATGCATGATGATGCACAAATTGACGAGAATGGGAAACCAGAAATTATAAATTTTTATAACCAAACAAAAGATGGGGTGGACGTAATGGACCAAACGCTCCAAGAATACACGACCCAGCGACAAACAAGAAGATGGCCGATGGCATTTTTCTATAAAGAAAAGTACATACGGGCGTGTGCTACATGTGCAACCTTCTTCCAAATAAGCGCAGAAGAAAAACTAGAAAAAATTGCAGCATATGTAGCACGCCGATATGCGATGAGCACGCCATAACAATTACTAAATGCTACAATTGCCACAATAACAACGATAGTGATTCGGATGAATTACAATATAATATATATAAAATATGATAAAATAAATAAAAAAGACATTTATTTCCAATAAAAACAACACAAAAAAACGTTTTTTCATTTACATGTCAGGCATTTACATAGGAATTGCATTAGGGTACCCGGGGACCCGGTTGTGTGTTTATGGGGGTAAAACATTTAAAATCATTTTTTAAAGAAAATATTGAAAATATTTTGAATTTTTTCGTATTTAAATCTTAGTTTAGCCAAAATCTCTCATGATTCGGAGTTTTATGTCCATATCTCAAAAATTATAGGCACAGCAGCACTTTAAAGTCAAAAAAGGTACACGGGTACCCGGCTATGAATCGTAGGGTTAAATAAACTCTATAAAACTTGTTCCTAATGTATCTGATACTCATCAGAAGTAAATTTAACTATAAAAATAATAATAAAAACTCCATAGGTATCTCACAACACCGCGTAACGCGTTTCCTTAATTTTCTCAGAAACTTACTTCTGTGCCGTAGATCAGTCTGGCTCCAACGTCGTCAATTATTTCAATAATGGTTAAAATTTTATACAGCCTCTTTCTATTTTTATTGTTTTAATCAACTCTGGTAAGGAAGCTTAAAAGTTTCCATTGTTTTGTGTTCACTAAAAAATATGACTTTTTTTCTATTATATTTTTAATTGTATTTTTTACCTTTCGGAAGAGAACACACCAAAGAATGATTTCTAGGCAATAACTCACGGTTGAAAATAACCCACCTTGAAAAAAAAAATAAAAAGTCTTGGGATTATTCAATAAAAGGAAATATACCGAAACTATTAAAATTTGTGTAAAATATTCAAAACTTTAATAAATTTTTGAGATTTTGTCCTACAAACTTTAAATGTTTCTTTATGTTTCGTTTTATATAATGAGCCCCATAAAATTGCCCAAGTTAACTCATTAAAGAAAAAATTAAATGTAACTTCATAATATGTTTAAATTTGTGAGTTTTGTTTTTAGTATGAACCAGCCCGCAGGAAACGACTACAATGAAGATGGCAAGGTAATACTGCTCTACAAAAATTAAAAAAAAGAAACAAGTTAGAAATTAATATTCGTCCTACATCGAATACATAATACCTTATAGCATGTATTTTGGAAGAAGAAGGTTTGGGTCCAACTTTCCTGAGGCAATTACTAGATATAGAAAATAAACATAAACCAAATTTTCGTGGTATTTTTATGAATTTGTCGAGCGGGATAATCGGCATCTTACGACCATATCTGTAGGTCTGATAGCGGCTACTTATCTGGGCCCTGGGCTTTGAAATGCATTTTCATCAGTTATATACCAAATTTCATCATTTCTATATTTCTGAAGTGAAGTTTGATTACAAGGATTATCTAGACACACGGACAGACAGACAGATATGCATGCAGACAGACGGATGGACATCACTAAATTGCCTTCGAAACTGATTCTGAGTCGATCGGTATAATCAAAGTTTGGTCTAGATCAAATATTTTCGGTTGTTACAAACATAAGCTAAAACTCAATATAGCCTCACCACATAATGGTGTAGAGTATATAAAGTCAAGTCAGTTACAACTAGCAGGAAACCCAGAATTTGAAATAACATAAACACTAAGCTTCACTATTGCCACCATTGTTGTTCCTTCTTCCTCGTGTTATTGCTTAATGAAAATCGCAACATATTTCCAATAATAACAATAAATGTAACCTTGGGTAATGATAACCGAAAAACAAATGTATGTAGAAGCAAATGAAATGTTGTTTATACACCACGTTGTTTCCTGTTTCTACTGTTGTTTCTATATTTTTTTTTTTTTGGGTTTTTTTATTTAGATTAGAATGTGCCATCCTTTTGAAATTTATTCTCCCTATTTTAAACCAATTCCAATGTTTTTTTTTATGCTCTACACTACTACGCGATTACTGTATAATAATTTCATGCTGATATTTGTAACTACCAAAAATATTTGATCTAGAATCGGCCTTCTATTATACAGGTCGACTCAGAATCACTTTAGGATCATTTTCGGTTATAGTCTCCGGGAATCCAATGTTGGTAAGGTCAGATGGAAAATGTATTGGTTACCAGAATGTGGAAGAAACTTGCTAACCTTTATAATAATAGTTTTGATTTTGTTTGTTAGATTTATAGTCATTTTTCAGACATATTGCAATTACTACTGTAATTAATATGCAATTTTAATTTTTGTTTAAATGGTGCGTGGTAAAGAAGATGAAAGCATATATTTCAAAAATTCATAACTGCACTGTATTCTTAATCGGACCGGTTTCTGGCATTTATTTTGATTTTGATTATGCTATTATCGTACTTACGGATTATTGGCTTCGCGGGAATATACTTGATGTGCAAAAATTTCAGATATTTCAATATGATAGATTATTAAAGGTCCAGCCAGGTGGGTTGGCGTTCTAGTAGCAGTACAAACCTCAAGTTCGGTTGAATTTAAAGTTATTGATACCAATATTGAGTTCATTAAGTGAAAGGTATTTTTAAACTCTTTCTTTTAACTCATACTTTCGGCCTGTCTGTCTGTCTGTCGTGGGCCAACATTCCCCTCATCCAATTTCCCTTAAGCTTGGCCAATAGTTTTGTTGTGACTGCAGATTCATTTTGGGGTAGTCACGCTCACTCACGCCTAGTCACCACAGTCACGGAGTGATCTAAATGTCATTTCCAATCTCCCGGTCGATCTGGAACTTAGTCCATACATATTCCCTTTCGTTAGGCTTAAGTGGGTAAGTGAGGATGTCAGTTATACAAAAAAGCAAAGCTGATTCCCGATCTTCACTTAAATCTATCAAAAACAAAAATATCCCACATATATTATTTAAAATTTGGCGGGTTTCATGTCAAGTGCACCAACTTTTGAAACCGATGTCTTCCGATCGGGATGTAATTTCCACCAAGGTTAGTCCTATAGTTTAGACACAATTTTTCAACAAGATCGGTCCAGATCTCTCTGAGTTAGAGGGGATCAAAATTTGACATTTTGGCCAAACAGGTGTTTTTTCTCATCTATGTAACTTATTACCTATTGTTCCTAGAAAATTTTCTCCCAAATAGTTTAGATAGCTATTTCTTCATTATTTCGGAAAAAAATACTTAAAAAAAAAATTTTTAGACTTTTTTTTTGCTAAATTAAAGCATTTTTTGCATTTTTTTAAAAAAGGGAATTTTTCTTTTTTTGTTTCATAAGAAAGCTTAGGATTTTTCCTTTAAGAGTTTTTGGTCACTTAGTGGGATGGGAGTGGAATATCTATCAAAATAAATGTTTTGTAACTCAAGACAACTGTTTTACAATTTTTCACAAATGCACTATTTTGAATTTTTTCCTATTTGTCTGAAAAACCTTACAAATAAAGCTTATACTGAGAAACTAGACAAATTAACCTTTCCGAAGGTATGTAACATACCTTCATAACATACCAGAAGAGAATGGTTCTCTGTAACCTTAAATAATTATTTGCAATACTTCAATCTGAACACGAGGATGTTAAAATTGGAACTCACACAGTATGCGTTTGCATTTACCATGAAAATGTTAAACTGATATTGAAGGAAATCACTTAAAGTATTTAACAGATGATTCGGAAGAAGATTTACACGATTACCGCGATTGCCTTAAATTGACTATGTGTCCTAATGCAACAACAACTTCTTGCCACTTAGGTGAATGTACCAATTGCCCGAAAACCACATTCATCAAAGAAAATTTAATCAACTCTTTAGATCGATAATATATAGAGGAGGTCAAATTTGATTCTTGGATTCAGACTGACAGATGCACATTGAAAACAATCATTATAAATGTGGATGATTTTGTGGAAGAAATGTGTACAGGATTGCTAAACTTGAGAAACCATGACTTTTTAGTCAAAGAGCAATGGTCATTCTTCAAGGATTTGAAGATACATTTGAAGTCTGGTGAATTCGTTATTTCATATGATTTCGCAGAAAACTATAAATATGTTCTTCAGGATGCCACACAAGCATTCCACTTCAATAGCGACCAAGCAACTATATTCACAGTCGTTATTTACTACATGAAAGATGAAAAACTGGAACACAAAAGTATGCCAATCATATCTGACGATTTAAAACATGATACCGTTGCAGTTTATGAGTACCAGAAGATAATACTACTACGTTTCGGACGGGGCTCGTCAACATTTTAAAAACAAAAGTAACTATGCAAATTTTATGGCCCATGAAAAAGAGTTTGGAATGCCAGCTGAGTGGCATTTTCATCCTACTGCTCAAGGTTGGAGCAAACCTTAAAAGAAATGCAGCGAAGTAGAGCCTCCAGTGCTCCCATCAAGATCGCATCTTAGATGCGACTGCTTTATTCCATTGGGCAAAGAGTTATTGAAAAGAAACTAAAATAGTTTTTAGTAGCAAACAGGATCATCAGGAAACATTGAAAACACTGAAGAACAGATTCGATGCTGCGGTAACAATCGATGGCACCGCTCAATACCATGCTTTTATACCGCTTGTCGATGGAAGACTCAAGTTGAAAAAGTTTTCTTCCTCTATTCAATGCGATTTCTTTCCAAAGACAACAAATAAACCAGCAGCGAAATCAACAGCTGAATCTAGTAACGCCAAGAAAGGATTGACAAAAAAACGCAGTAAATAAAGGCGACAAAAAAGCTGGATGAAGGACTGGGTATTTAATAATTTACAAGACTTAAATACTTCATCAGCTACAATAAATTAAGTACAAAATTAGTTATGATATAAATGGATCTAATGCAATTAAGATTAAATTTTAAGAAATTATTTATCTTTTTATTTTTAATATTATTATTATTATACATTAATTTAATTATTATTAAAAATAAAAAATAATAATTTTTCAATATTTCTATAGAAAAAAAGCGATTTTTTTCCTGAGGTTAACATATTCTGGGTATTACAGTATCGAGGGTATAAAATTTTAGTTAGGCATGTTATATACCTTCGGAAAGTTTAGTTTGTCTAGTTTCTGAGTATAAGTTTTATTTGTACGGTTTTACACACAAATAGGAAAAAATTCAAAATAGTGCATTTGTGAAAAATTGAAAAACCGTTGTCTTGAGTTACAAAACATTTATTTTGATAGATATCCCACTCCCATCCCACTAAGCGACCAAAAAGCTCCTAAAGGAAAAATCCTAAGCTTTCTTATGAAAAAAAAATGTCATTTTTGAAAAAAAAGGCAAAAAATGCTTTAATTTAACAAAAAAAAGTCTACAAATTTTTTTTTTAAATTATTTTTTTCGAAATATTGAAGAAATAGCTATCTAAACTCTTTGGGAGAAAATTTTCTAGGAACAATAGGTAATAAGTTACATGGATGCGAAAAAACACCTGTTTGGCCAAAATGGCAAATTTTGATCCCCTCTAACTCAGAGAGATCTGGACCGATCTTGTTGAAAAATAGTGTCTAAACTACTATCCAATAGGACTAACCTTGGTGCAAATTTCATCCCGATCGGAAGACATCGGTTTCAAAAGTTGGTGCACTTGACATGAAATCCCCCATATATATATAAATGTTTTTGAAGAGAGTGAGTGACTTTAATAAATATGGTCATGAATGCTCCAATTTTGAACTAGTACCCATACAAAAAAAATTTCAGCTATGAATTTATGAAATTTTTTATGCTTTATTTCAATATCAAGTTATTGCCTCAGTAAATTTGCATCGAAGATACTCTCTCGAAACGCATGGTGTAGGGTATTGTATTGTCGATCTAGACCTACTACAATTTTATTTCGTGTTTTTTATTACAATTTTACACAGCTATTGCACATAAACAGTTGTATGGCGTTTTATTTCTTTTTCCTTTTTTTTTTTTTTTTTGTTTTTTTGTTTTCCGTTTCATATTGGTTTTTTGTGAGTTTAACTAGTTCGATATGAAAACGGTTAAAAACTTTTTCTATTTAATTTTTTTGTTCATTCGGTTTTCCATTTTTCCCCGTAGCTTATAAAAAAAATCTAAGGGACCAACTCTCTATATATATTGTTTCTTGTTTTTTTTTTTTTTTCTGTAATAACCGTGACAGTTATAAATAATGTGTAAAATATGTAACAGAAAAAAAAGAAAAATGTGGTAATCCTACACTATGTTTCGAATGAATATGTAACTTTAAGATCGGCATAAAAAATTTAGCTTGAATCTAAAATGCTAAATAAAGTAGAAGGCATATGCATTATTCTTTTTAGCTTGAGTAAAATATAATCATGCTGGCTCTTGGTATCAATATTGCATATTTCTAAATAGTTTTTAAATACACTGTAAAATAATCCGAAAATTCTGGTACAGCTCACTGCATCATTTTTTTTTACAAATATACAATTGGTAAAAAACTACAATAAATACTGGCCAAAAAAAGAAAAGCAATTAACTATAAATTTAAATGGTATAAGGATGTAGGATATAAAGTTTATTTGAGCAGGAAAAAAAGTTTTCCGAAATAATTTATATTTATTTTTAGCAATTCCCTTTTCCTTAATTGAAAAGTATCTAATTAGTTATATAAACATATATATACAGTAGGGCGGGTCGATTTAAAAATCGCCCAAGTTACAAGGAAAATCGTATTCTAGGGATCAAAATAAGAAACTTTGCCCGAGGAACCATACCTCTAAAACGAATTCTGATGTCCCGACTTTTGACCTGTCTGTCTGTCTGTCTCACTTTGACCCATTTAGAGTGCCCCAGTCGAGTCCAATGCCAGTGGCACACCCCCTGGAACGCCCTGGGGGTTCCCCTTACAAACATTTCAATAAATCACAATTTTTTTTTTTTTGAATTGGGCTGACTATGTTTGATTTAATATTAAATTTACCACTCATACGTATACGTTTATTCTGCCAATAAATAATAATCATACGCCTTGACTATGTTATGTAATTCAAAAAGATCGATCGGATGAGGGTAAATAACTTTGAGATCACTCCGTGACTATGCGTGACTCTGCGTGACAACCCCAAAATTAATCTGTAGTCGCAAAAAGACTACGGGCCAAGTTTCAGATCAATTGCATGAGGGGGAATGGGGTTGCCCTTTGGCAGACAGACAGACAGGTCAAAATTCCGGACATCAGAATTCGTTTTAGAGGTATGGTTCCTTGGTCAAAGTTTCTTATTTTGATCCCAAGAATATGATTTTCTTTGTCACTTGAGCGATTTTTTTGTCTCCCTACAAATTGACCAGCCCTAATATACAAGTATATTTCAATGTACGCGTTACCTAATTTGCGCGGTGTCAATTATAAAGGGGTTAAAGAACGGATAAAATTTTTTTGTATTACACGTTTTTTTAATACGATTTTGGTATAACGCGATTTATAAATAATGGCAACCCTCATAGGCTTATTAAAAGAATTTTCAGCTGTTTCTTAAAAAAAAGTTAAATTCAAATAGCGCTGAAAAATAACTTGAAAAGCAGTAAATAATACAAAATGCAATATTTTTACTTTATAAATATTATATATTTCAGAAACGCTTCCTACAAGAACCAATTTAAATATTAAAAGAAGAATTTTTTCGCTGCTAGCAAAGTCCTTGAATATCAATGAATCAACAGTAACAACAATTCAAAAACAAAAAAATTATAAAAAATCTAACAAGTGTTTATGCTGGAGCTGCTGATACAGCAAAAGTTATAAAATACATCCGAAATGGCTTTGTAGACAAACTGGAAATATTATTAATATTTTGGATTAGGCATGCCATTGAAAACGATACCCCATAGCCTTCAAATGTAATCAAATAGAAAGGCCTCAAAATTTTTCATTGTTTGGAAAAATAAGGTGACACATTGTACGTAAGTAAGTTCCTGGTAATAAGTGAGTGGTTTGAAAATTTCAATAAACGTGCTGGCATACAGAGTATACTAATATAAGGATAGTCCTCATCAGGTAACATAAATGCTGCAGAAGCATCTCCTGTTCAATTCCTCCAATTGATTAACAAAGGGGGCAGCATATCCACCAAGTATTAAATGCTGATGAAACTGGTTTGACTTGGAAATCAATGCCAAAACGGTCCTATCTTTTAGAGAAATATTCTACAGCTGTCAGCCATAAACAGTCCAAAGAATGAGTAACGATTTTGACGTGCGCTAATGCTTCAGGAGATTTTGTAATGAAACCTTTATTTTTAAACAACTTTATGAACTCCAGATGCATGAAGCATATAAATAGATCCAAACTCCTCGTATATTGGACTGTCGATAAAAAGGCGTGTTTGCCTTCTAAAATGGTTGAAAGTTAGTTTCAGAATATTTTCGCAACAGATACATAAACTTATATGAAAACCAAAATCTTAGCTCTTATAGCTTTGCTTTTAATTGATAACGCTCCCTTTCATCCGAACACAACATCTATTTTGTAACTATTGGATCAGGTTAAGAAAGCGACATTTAAGTCGTAATTTTTATACAAAAATGTCTTTTTATTTTGAATCTAATGAAAAAAAAAAAACTTAAGTCTCCCGGACTTATGGAAAGAGTTTTCAATTCTAAGACATATTGACATAACATCATAATTTATGAAAGAATTAACACGTTCTACAATTAACGGTCGTTGAAAAAAAAACTATGCCAAAACGGTGCTGCTACGGCCAATATTGTAACACCTATATAAGCAGAAGCTTCTCAAATATTACGAGTATTTGAAACATCTGGCTTATTTTAACATTTGATGGTAGGCGATATATTGGAGATGACTAATGATACTTTAGAATTGATAAACCAATATGTGATTGAATTAGCTACAGACACTGATTAATCCAATGAAAATGAGTATAATGATGAAGTTGGCCCTGACATTGATTCATCTAATTTAAAGAATATTTTAGAAATGGCCCGGACGAAGATTTTGTAGACTTCCACAAAGTTCTTTGACTTGAAAAATTATTAACTATGCTTACCATGCGCTGAGTGCCAATGAACAAATTTCTAAAAAAAATTTAAAATTCTCCCCAAAAATTTGTATGGGATTGGGAAATTTGTTAATGATGAAAAAAATTCCCCAATGTTTACGTTTTTGGGCGAGTAAATTCATTTTTTATTTCAACTTAAAATTTTTTTACTTTTTAATTTAGAAGTTTTTTAAAGACGCTACAGCAAAAAAACTTCAAATATAAGCTGCGAAACCGCTTGAAGTTTATTTAATTTGTAAACATGAAATTTAACGGAATCGTTTGCAACTTAAAGGAATAAGAAGTTTTAAAAATTGAATTAATTCATTCAATAGATGGTCACCATTGAGCAGAGACATTTAAAATTCGACGTTTAAAATTGTGCCCCACGGTTGCTCCAAGCAACTCCTTATAGTATATGTTTGACCTATTTTGATCAACTGTGTGATTCGCAGTGTAAAAATTACAGAAGACGCTTGTTAAAGAAATTAGACAGTTATCGTAAATCGGGTACTGATGTGGACAGAAAAGCGTATATTCAAAGTAGAGTCAACTATAATGGATTATGTGATGAGAAAAAGCTAAATGGTAAGATTCGCAATTAAAAATAGTTCTAAATAGTGGAAATTAGCTAACTCGCTACGAAATCGTCAACCCAAATTAGGTAATAATTTATCGGCGGACGATTTTCAAAAATTTTTCCAGTCGTTATTATCCAACTCGCAATCCCAATATTTACTACAGTGGTGTACAACAAATATCATTGACCTTATTCTTGATTCTCATTTTGAGATGAGAGAGCTTCTACTAGTAGTTGGTTCTTTGAAATTTGGTAAAGCACCGGGAATGGATAGAATAAGTTATGAATTCTATAAAAACGCTCCAAGTAACTTCCTTGAAGAATCGTTAGACCTTTTCAATCAAATATTCCTGCGTGAAGAAATACCGGAATCTTTTAAACAATCTTTAATGATTCCATGTTTTAAAAAGGGCAATCCTAATGCTGTATCTAATTACAGAGGAATTTCGTTGCTTGATGCCTTTTATAAAATTTTTACGGGGCTCATTCTTAATCGAATTGACTGCAGTAACATCGTCATCGAGGACCAAGCAGGTTTTCGTAAAGATTATTCCACTATTGACAATCTATTCAATCTTACGTCTATTGTGAATATAAATTTTAATTCAGAAAAGAAGACTTATGCATTCTTTGTAGATTTTTCATCAGCTTTTGATATGATCCCTCGAAATGCTCTTTGGTATAAACTAAACAAATTAGGATTGTCTAACAAATTAGTAAATTTGCTGCGTAATCTCTATGAAGGTACAACTAGTCAGGTATGGGGTGGATGCTCATTATCTGTTCCTTTTATAGTCTCGCAGGGTGTTAAGCAAGGATGTCTCTTAAGCCCCACCCTTTTCTCATTATATATAAATGATCTCCATGACTATTTACCTTATGATATTACCATTGCTGGGACAGTTGTTAAAGAATTGTTGTATGCCAATGACATAGTTCTTTTATCGGATTCACCAATCGAGGTGCAGAGGATGATTAATGCCATGTATGAGTACTGCTGTCAGTGGAGCCTAAAAATCAACATTAATAAGTCTAAAGTCATTGTATTTAGAAAAGTGAACAGAATTCACAGAGATTTAAGTTGGAAATTGGGGAATATTGTAATGCAGATAGTGAACGAATTCAAATATTTGGTAACTCCATTACTTTTAACCTATCTTTCATAAAGCATCTCGAGTCTAAACTCTCATCATCTAAAACTGTCATAAATGTAAATTGGTTAAGTTATATTTTTCACCCTAAAATATCTTTCTCAAATAAACTTAAAATTTTTGACACAGCTGCGAAGTCAATATTGTGTTATGGAGCACAAATACGGAGCTATCGTAGTTTTGAAGAAGTAGAAAAATTGTTAAGATATTTTTTGAAAAAATGCTCTTCCTTCCAATGAATACGCCTACCTACATGCTGCATATTGAAACTAATATTCCCTCAATATTTCTTGGTACTTTACATTTACATTTTTCGTACATTAGAAAGGTTTTTAACCTTAGTACAAATAGATTGCCTCGACTATTATCCGAAGAAACTGTGCGTACCAAATCTTTTTGGTTTGAACACTGGTCTTCTTTATGTGACCAAATTGGAATTACAATTCATTTTGAGACATGGAGACCTAATTTGGCTCAACATCACCGGGTTATGCTTGAATCTCTAAGAAATATGGAAATTGATAAGCTCACACAATGCGCCAGAAACTCTAGATTTCATGATATGTATCCAAAACTACAGTACTATACATCCCCTTGTTTTATAGATGGTAATAGTGCTCATTTTGTAAGCACTATTCTAAAGGCGAGGGGTGGTCTATTGCATTTAAACGCCCATAGCTTTCAAAATGTTTCAAATAACAATTGTTCCATATGCAACCTGAATGAATAATTTTTGCAAACGAACGATTTTATTATTTTGGTAAAAGAAGTTTAAATATTGAAGAAGTTTGTGAAATTTTAAATGGCAAAGATTACATGCGTTTGTATAGATAGATATTTATTAAACAGCGTAAAATATAGAAATCTTATCCTAGCTGAATTCGCATAAAATTCATATATTTTCCTGTTAATGTTTTATTTTTTCTGGTTTATTGTATTTAAAAGAATGAAAAATTAATTGTTATTTTATTATTTTTTAATTAATTATTATTATATAAATTTACTAATGCCAATCAGACACACAACATAAAATGTTATGTCTTTCTATGATTTAATCAATATCTGTATTTTGTAAGCAATTGTTGTATTATTTATAAGCTTAAAAATTTGAATAAATTATATCATCAATCATCAATCATTAATCAATCAATATTATATTTTTCAGATCATTCCGATATTTTAGCTAAGCTCGGTTCCGCGAGCGCAACGCGTAGCGTCCGCGACCAGCTTCCGCGCGTTTGGCAGTCACACCCGTGCTGCCGCGCAGTTGTCGTCAACTTATTTTAATCGCCAAAAAATATATTTTTCGTATCATTCCGATATTTTAGCTAAGGTGTGTTCTGCGAGCGCGCAGCGAAATGATGCTATTGAAAAGAATAGAGATATTAAATATATTTCTTGTAGGCCAGATATTGAGAGCAGTATGGGGATTTTGGGAAATTTGCTCGTCGTGAAGCTTTTCCCCTATTTTTGGGAAAAAAGTTCATTTTTTTGGGAATTTATTCGTTGGGGACTAAGTGCACAGCTCTGCTTACCATTACAAATAACTATGTATGTTTATGCATGGAGTATTTTGAATGTATGATGTGTAAAGTTACAAATTTTAGTTATTCTAGAGCATTGTGATATACAACATTTCTGGTTTTTTCTTCTGGTGCATAAACGAAAATATTATACTCTGGAGCAGGCGACATAAAATTGTCTATGAGAAAAACAGTCGTTTAAGGAGTTTCAGATTCCCTAGATTCAGCTTGTCTTAGCCACTGGATTTCCAGACGCACTTGAGAAGATGCAGGCATTTCTGCTTCTCTTAACAAAGCATTCTGAGCTACGTGCCTCAAGCGCATCGAAATAATGCTATTAAAAGACAGATATTGAGATCCGTATGCAAATTTTTAGTTAAATAAATATTTAGCAAAATTCATTAAATAAAAATTTGTAAAATTTAAGAACGAATTTGAGGAGTAAGTTCATTTTTTTATTTCATTTTAAAAAAATTGGGGAATTTGGTCATTTCATTTGGGGACCTTTCTTTAAATTTGGGAAATTTGTTCATTGTGAAGTTAATCCCGTGTGTAACAAATTTCCGAGAAATCCGTTGAAAAATAAAAATTTTTATAGCGAACAAATGTACCAAAAACAGAAAATGAATTTTATAAAAAAAAGTGGGCGTAAAGGTAGGCGTGGCCAGAAAGATATATAATCTGACCTTCGCTGGATTACGAAATCACGTGTATCAAATTCAGAGAAAGCCGTTGAAAAATAAAAAATTGTATGGCATTCAAACAAAGAAACAAATAAAAGGAACAAAAAATAAAGTGTATATACATAGCAGTAGGCGCAAAATTAGGCGCGGCCGGTAAGAACCATATGGCGACCTTGCTTGGAGTACAGATATTATGCGTACCTAACTTCAGAGACATCCGTTGAAAAATAAAAATTTTTATAGCAAACAATTATACCGAAAATCAAAAATGTATACAAAAAGTGGGCCCAAAAGTAGGCGTGGCCGGTAAGAATCATATGGCGACCTTTCCTGGAGTACAAATAAAAAATAAAAATTTGTAAAGTGGCCAAACAAACAAACAAACAGAAAATGAATCTTATAATATATATAGATTATTTGTTAAATTGAAAATTCTGAATGACATCATTTTAAAAACTTTTGTTATGTATTATTTTTTATTATTTTGCTTTTCTTAATATCCAAAGAGTTAAATTCTTTTTTTAATTTATTAAAATATTTTGATCTTAAAAATACAGTTATTTTCATTTAAAAGTGAAAAGTTTTAAAAAAGATGTCACTAATGAACTTTTATTGAAAAGTACAAATAAAACAAGTGAATATATTTTTTATTTAATTATTGGTACATTACGCTACTTCTGAGCCTTAATTTACGCGGTTTTGATTTACGCGGGGTTTTCTCGGTCCCAACAAGTCGCGCAAATCAACGGATACATGTTTAGTAGAACTCCCTGTTTTACACCTGATGCGGTGTACTTTAGTCCATACATTAAAATCAGTTTTACTATATATATTTTCGATTATGTTATAAATGCCAATACTACTCAACTTATAGATGAGGGATTTTTTTTTCGAAATCTTATCGAAGGCAGCCTTAAAGTTGACAAAAAAGGCACATAGTATTTGTTTTTTTATTGAATTTTATGTTTACTATTGACGCAAGACTGTAAATATTATCTGATATAGAGTTCCCTTTCTGAAAACCCACCTGAAATTCGGTTGTTATAATACTGCCTAAATCCGACGGCTCCGATATCAGGACATCTTTATCTGTGTATTTGCTTTAATTCATCAGATATATTCCACCATCCTTTTTATACCCTATACCACTATGTGGTTTGGGTATAATGACTTTGTGCTGCTGTTTGTAACAACCAAAAATATTTGACCTAGACCCATCTTTAATTATACCGATCGAATCAGAATCACTTTCTGAGTTGATTTAACAATGTCCGTCCGTCCGTCCGTCCGTCTGTGTGTCCATGTAAACTTTGTAATCAAACTGCAGGTCGCAAATATGAATATATTTTGATGAAATTTGGTATATAAGCTTTTATCGGCCATGGGATGAACGCTATTGAAATTGGTGAGATTCGGTCCATGTTCAGACCTAGCCCCCATACAAATAACCCCTATGAAATCGACATAAATTGTCATAAGATCCAAATTGTCATATAGATCTTACTCAAATTGGGTTTATATGCATTCATTACATCCATTAATGAGTAGTCCAAAAATTATCCCTGTGGCCCCATATAGAGCTGCTTCCCGATTTTCATTTAAATCTATTAAAAAACAAAAATATTGCACTGATTCTTCTAAAATTTTGTTTGTATATATTTTTGCAAAATACAAGAGACTTTACCAAACATGATCAGGATCGGTCCATTTTTGGACCTAGTCCCCATATAGATATAGCATCCGATATGAACTTTTTCATATCTGCAGCCAAAAAAATTAATAAAAATCCCACTCAAATTTGGTTTTTGCTTATTTTTTATGTCCAGTTAGTTGGGCCTCAGAGATAGGGTTTCTAAACGCATGGTATAGGGTATCGTATAGTCGGTCTTACTTGTTTATTATTAACTACATTTATTTGGGTTTTTAGACTTTTAAAACACAATGATTTACAATCATCATATATTACTTTATACCTTCGTTTCGCTTCCAGATTTTTTGTTTTAATCTCGGATGACGATTTCTGCCTATTGTTATTGAAGGTAATGAAAAATTTTTCACGGGCATTATGACATCTAAGGTTAACCCACATGTTTTCCATTTCTAGAAGTTTTCGAAATATCTGATAAGAAGGCGTTATTCAGGGTATAACACCCATTAAAAATCATAAGTTTTCTAAGTAAATTTAACTATTGATTCAAATTTTCTTTCTAAACTTCATCTTCCATCCTATTTAGGCTTGGCTAATAATTTCACCAAAGTATTTCCCATTACATTTAAGGTTAATGAGAAGCATCTATAGCTAATCATAAACAATGTGATCCGAAGAAATTCTGCATATGTTGGACAGCCTGAAAATAACATTAGATCTTCGCTAAATGGATTCCAAATGAAATCTTGATCCGTTCGATAAAATAATAAATTTAGTTAGTTTAACAAATTGCAGAGCTCTTCGCGTAGTATATAAATAATGAACACATTTTGAGCATAGTGTGTACAGAAGGATAGACCGAAACAACTAAACGAAAAACATAAGTTCATTAAATTTGCACCAATGAGTTTTATGTCCCAGTTATTCATATTTTGTTTTGCTGTTATTTAATTTTTTTTTTTGCTTTTCTTTTCAAAACAACTATTTTGAACTTTGCTTAAATGTTTATTATATTTAATTTGATTAATTCCAATAGAACTGCTGGGCAATAATAATTCTAGATATATATTGAATTCTACTGCTTCCTCTTATTTTTATTTAGAGTTATTTATACGTTGGTATTCACAAGCACGAACGAACAAAATGTACTGGAGCAATTGAGATTAAATGAGAAACCTGAAAACTTTATTATTTTAAAAAATAAAGTAGTGAATATCTAAAGCAGATGTATATTACCTGAGATAACATTCGGAAGCATAAATTTGATTAAGAAAATTTATTTAAAAATAATATAAATTTCAATCAGTAATATCTATGAAGCAGTAGGTATTAAAACTAGCGAGTAGTATATTTTCAATGCACTAAAAATATTTTTATTGTGCTCTAATCAAAATTTTTCTATCATTGTGATCTACAGAGTGTGTCAAAAATGTATAAGCAGTCACATTTTTTTTTTTTTTTTTTTTTTTTCATTAAGAATATGTACCCTTTGCGATGATTCATGACAACTTTTCTAAAGATGACGAATTGCATTTCGCGCAAGGCTTAGTACCTCTATTCCTTCATCGCGATGTACAAACGTATGTTGATGAGAATCTTCCAAACAGATTACTTGGACACAGCAGTTGTATGGAATCGTTCCACCATAGGAGTTTTTTTTGCAATGAAAGGAGAAAAAATTATACATGTTCTCTAGATTACCTTGCAATGCAAACGTCAATCTGTGTATTTTAATTATGGTTAAATTTAGGTATCATAAACCCTCCAGGGCAATCAAGAAAATCTCTTATATAAAAAAAAAAATATTGAATCGGCATGTAAATTGTGTGTAGGGCACTAAACACTGGACCTTTCACAAATAGAATGAAAAGTTTAATTAAATCCATTAAGAAAATAATATCTTGTAACAATATCTACGCGAAGAGGTATGACTTATATTTAATTTCACAAAATTATCACTGTCAAATTATTACGAGTAGTGTAATAACAAGCATCGTACATCTTCTTTTCTCAATAAAGTACATTTTCGTAAAGAAGTACCTTTTCTTAAAAAAGCCATGCAGAATATAGATACATTTTTTGTAACAAATGTGCCAATTTTTCTTGCTTTGTTTAACGTAATAACATTCGATCTTGAACTTGACTAAGTTCTTACTCAATCATTAAAATTATAAAGATCGAAAATAAGATTTTTTGTTTTTATAAGAAAAACCAAAATTAAAAAACGCTTAATGTGAATTTAGCAAAAACAAATTATTTTTCTTGCTGTTTCAATAAAAAAAACAACAAGTATATTGTAGTACGCAATGTGTAGTAATATACAAACATATCTGTTCAAAGTTGTTTTATATTTTAGTTTGTTATATTGGCGAAAGTTAAATAGTATAATTCTGTGCTTGGATTCTCATTGCATTGGTTTCATAGCAAAGGTATATGCATTTAACATTTTATTAAACAAACTATCTACTGTCAAGCAGAAACAAATGTGTCAGTTTATTTAAATTGAGGACATTTGATCTGGAGCCTGACTAAGATCTAACTCAATCATTAAAATGATAAAAGTCGAAAATAAAATTTTCTAAAATAAAATTTTCTACTTTTAAAGAAAATAACAAAATTAAAAGGTACCCGTTCTTAAAAAGTACCTTTTCTTAAGAAGGACTTTTCCTTAAAAAATACATATTTTTTACAACGTAAATAACAGTATACTTTATTTAAAAAAAAAAATCATTTTCTTGATAAAATAAATTTTCTTAGAAAAATTCCCTTCTCAAAAAAGTACTTGTTCTTAAAAAAATTAATTTCTTAAAAAGAAAATTTTATTCAAAATTACCTTTGCTTCAAAAGTACATTTTCGTAAAAGCGCACCTTATTTTAAAAATAGTACCTTTTCTTAAAGAAGCACTTTTTTCACAAAATTACTTTTCTTAAAAGTGAATTTTCTTGCAAAAGTTCTATTTCTTAAAAAAGCTAAAAGAAGTATATTCGATTTCTTTAGAAAGTACTCTTTCTTTAAAAAGCAAATTTTTTAAGAAGTACCTTTTCTTAAAAAGTAACTCGTCGTTAAAAGTACATTTTCTTTAAAGAAGTATCTTTTATTTACGAAACACCATTTCTTAAAAAATATCTTTTATTAAATAAGTAAGAAAATTGTAGTCGATATAGACCGACATTATGATACCCTATACCACAGATTAGAGGCCCTATCTCTTCAGTCCAATTAACTGGATATAGAAAATAAGCATAAACCAAATTTGAGTGGCATTGTTATTAATTTTTTTGGCTCCAGACATGAAAAAGTTCATATCGGATGCTATATTTATATGGGGACTCGGTCGAAGAATGAACCGATCCTGATTATATATGGTAAAATCACTTATATTTTGAAAAATATATACAAACCAAATGTGAAAAATCTGTGCAATATTTTTGTTTTTTGATAGATATAAGTGAAGATTGGGAAGCAGTCCTATATGGGGCCTATGACTAAGAATTGTTCTATAGGAATTAGTTTTAGACTAGTGATTAATGGATATAATAAACACCTACGAACCCAATTTGACTGAGATCTGTATGATAATTTGTATCTTATGGCAATTTATGTCGAATTCATAGGGGCCATTTGTACGGAGACTAGGTCTGAACATGGACCGATTCTAACCAATTTCAACAGCGTTCATCCCATGGCTGATAAAAGCTTATGTACCAAATTTCATCAAAATATATTCATATTTACGACCTGCAGTTTGATTAAAAGGTTTACATGGACACACAGACGGACGGACGGACGGACGGACATTGTTAAATCAACGCAGAAAGTGATTCTGATTCGATCGGTATAATTAAAGATGGGTCTAGGTCAAATATTTTTGGTAGTTAAAAACAGCAGCACAAAGTCATTATACCCACACCGCATAGTGGTATAGGGTATAGAAATTAAATTTTCTTTAAAAGTACCTTTTTAAAAAGTACTTTTAAAAAGTACTTTTTCGTAAAAAATTACCTTGTCCTTAAAAGTGGCTATTCTTTAAATTTACCTTTTCTTAAAAAGAAATTTGTCTTTAAATCTATTCTTTTTTAAATCAGTGCTTTATTTCAAAAAGTATATTTTCTCAAAAAACTACCTTTTCTAAAAAAATACATTTTTTTCTCGCAAAAACAATTCTTTTATTTTTTGCATACATTTTCTTTAAAAAGCACCTCTTCTTTAAAACGTATATTTCCTTAACCAAATTGCTTAAAAAAATAAATATTTTTGAAGCTTTTCTTAATATATTATTACTTTAATTATAAAATTGCCATTTCTCTAAAATAGTAAATTTTCTTTTAAAAATACCTTTTCTTAAAAAAAAAAAGTTTTCGAAAAAATAGTTTTTAAAAATATATTTTATAAGAAGAATCTTTTCTTGAAAAAAATGCATTTTCTTAAAAAAAAATAAGTTTTCTTCAAACAGCCCTTTTTCTAAAAAGCATATTTTCTTTTAAAATTTACTTTACTGAAGAACATTACCTTTTCTTAAAAGCTAACATCTCTTAAAACAGTACTTTATTTTAGAAAAAGTACACTCTCTGAACGAAGTACATATATACAAAGGCACCTTTTTACATAGGCACTTTTCATAAAAATACATATTTGTGGAAAAATACCTTTTCTTAAAAAACAAATTTTCTAATAAAGTACCCTTCCTGAAGAAAATTATACTAAAAAACTTGTTGTTTTAAAACAGTACCTCTTCTAAAATTATAACATTTCTTAAAGAAATACCTTTTTTAAAAATGTACCTTTTATTTAAACATTAGCTTTTCTTTGAAAAGGTACCTTTTATTTAAAAAGTACATTTTCCCTAAAAAGTATCTTATTTTAAAAAGTATCTTTTATTAAAAAAATTAAATTTTCTTAAAAAGTACCTTTTTGAAACAAGCAGTTTGTCTTAAAGAAAGTAGCTTTAAAAAAATTTTTTTTCGTAACGCTGCTGTAAGGTTAAGCTCGCCTTCTTTGTTTTGAAGTTTTGAACGGTGAGATTTACTGACTTAATACTTAACTTTTAGGTCTTTTGTAAAAAAAAAGAATATGTGCGAAATAAATATTTTCTGACTTAAACCAGGGGGGCCAAATCGTCGCATTCGATATCGAGTAAAATCAATCGAAAATCCATACTTTGGTTTATTATTTAAAGAAGACTGACAATCGTCAGACCTTTTTTCACTTTTACTATGAACTTTGGACCATAACTCGTTAGCTGTGACAGCATAAAATTACTCTTAGTGTTTTATTTTGGAAAATAAAAAAATAATTTCGATCGACGAATTTCGAAAACGAATGCGACGATTCGACCTCAGGACTGAGAAAAACAAAAAATTACATTAAATTAGGTTAAGGAACCATTTGGTCCATAGTATATTTTCTTTGATTTTGCTTACATTTATTTTCAAAAAAAATTAGTGTATATGTATTAGTTTGTTCGATAATATTTTTGTCATTTCATGATAAGCAAATATTTTTCGATTAGTTTCACAAATAAACTTTCTAAAACTTATACTTCTAGCAATTACAAATTTCACGCTTTCGAGCACCTGCATTAGAAGTGCCATTATTTGAGGAAGCCACTGAAACTGTGCACGGTGTTCATATTTCTGTCAATAATTGTGCTTAGAACTCCTGTTAAGGTAATCTAGTCAGTTTCATCATATGGGCCTAAGCCAAATAAAATGTTTGTTGCCACAAAAGATCTAGTCTCTTGCTATTCCGATTAGCTGGAGCCCATGAAACATCGATTTCAGAAAATGGTATGTACGCATTCAAAGTGGATACATCAAGTATGTTTGCAAATGCAATATATGGCCTTCGATTTGGTCTGCGCTTGTGGCATAGGATCCAATCATTTAATCTGCAGTATCTACGCCACCTAAGAGAGATGAAGCATAAGAAATAATAGGTGAACCAAAACTAGCTTACCTTTTATTGAAATGTTCATTGAAACAATCCCTGGTTTTTTGTTTGATCCACTCTCATCAACTCCAACTAGCTTGTGAATTTCACTGTTCAATACCGTTGATTTATGACACTAATGTGGCCATGTTATTGAATGCAAATTTAGGGTTGTACAAAGGGAGTTTTATTTTGATATTCAGCAATTTCGGGGGAATGAAAGTTTTAGCTTCGCGTACTGTTCCCATATAAATAAGCCTTCTGTCATGGTTTTTTTTTACTCAAAACCCAAATGTGAACAAAAACTTTTGCCTATTATATTTTGACCTTTCAAGCCATCTGTCAATCCGATACAATGCGTTCTCCTTCGTTCTTTTCAGGCTTTGCATTTCTTGATTTACTAAAGTATAGTTGTATTTTCATATGGAATGTAACTTCAGACATAATTGGTCGGAAAACGGGGCCACCATATTTTGCATCAAATAAACCATGAGCATCTTTTCCACTTTCTTTCGCAAGTCTTGTATTAGTCAGCTATTCTACTGAGATTAGGAAAACAAGAATATACCTGCCTGCAAAAATGACCACAGTACCAAAGTACATTTTCTTAAAAAGTAGATTTTCATAAAAAAAGTACCTTTTTTTTAAAAAGTATCCTACCCTTAAAAAGTACTTTTGTTAAAAGTACCAAAAATAACAGGTGCCTTTACCTTAAAAATCACCATTTCTTAAAAAAGTACCTTTTCTTTCAAAAATACATTTTCTTTAAACAGTACCTTTCTTTAAAAAATACCTTGTTTAAAAAAAAGGACCTTTTCTTACAGAAGCACTTTTTCACAAAATGTCTTTCCTCAAAAGTGAATTTTCTTGAAAATGTACTTTTCTTAAAAAAGCGAATTTTCAAAAAAAAAAAAAAAAAAAAAAAAAAATACTTAAAAAAAGTATATTCATTAAAGAAGTACATTTTCTTTAGAAAGTACCCTTTCTATATTTTTAAGCAGTAGCTTTTCTCAAAAAGTACCTCGTTATTAAAACGTATATATTCCTTAAAGAAGTATCTTTTATTTAAAATGCGCCTTTTCTTAAAAAGTATCTTTTATTAAAAAAATTATATTTTCTTAAAAAGTACCTTATCCAAAAAGTATTTTTTCGTAAAAAACTACCCTTTCTTTAAAAGCAGCTATTCTTAAAAATTACCTTTTCTTTAAAAGAACCTTTTCTTAAAAAGTAACTTGTCGTAAAAAAGTATCTTAAAATCAGTGCCTTATTTCAAGAAGTACGTTTTCTCAAAAAAATAAAATTAAAAACCCGTTTTCTAAAGAAGTACATTTTCTTAAAAAAGTAAGTTTTCTTCAAATAGCAATTTTTCTAAAAAAAAAAAAAAGAACATATTCTTAAAAGGCATATTTTCTTTTAAAAGTAACTTTACTGAAAAAAGTACCTTTTCTTAAAAACTAGCATCTCTTTAAACAATACCTTGTTTTAGAAAAAGTAAGTTTTCTGAACAAAATACCTTTTTAAAAAATATATTTTCGTGAAAAAGTACCTTTTCTTAAAAAAACTGATTTTCTAAAAAAGTACCTTTTCTAAAAAAATTTATTTTAAAAAATATTTTGTTTTAAAACAGTACCTCTTCTAAAACAATAACATTTCTTAAAGAAAATGGGGCCACCAAATTTTGCGTCAAAGAAACCACGAACGAAATTAGAAAAACTAGAATATACCTGCCTGCAAGAATTACTACAAAAATGTATGCCTATTCAGCAATATCGCTCCATAGTTCACTAAACTGAGCCTTGTCCTATTTATTAGTGTTAGTTTTTTCAATGACAATTATACGCAATGGAGTCCGCAAATATAACAAAAATGCTGACAGCATGTCATTGCATCTGGACACTGCACATCGAGTTGGTCTTCATAATGTTGGGATAATATTCTCAGTTCTAGCTGCATTATCTAGTCCAAAAGCAGAGTTAAAAAGTTCCTTATCCCAAAAAAGGTTTGTTTTTCCAATAGTAATTTTTCCTTAAAAGGAATATTTTTTTTGAGAAATACATTTTCTTTATAAAGTATATTTTCTTTAAAAAGTACCTTTTTTTAAAGTACTTTTCCCTTAAAAAGTACCTTTTCCTTAAAGGTAGCTTTTGTCAAAAAACTACATTTCGTTAAGAAGTAGCTTTTCCTAAAAAGTACCTTTTCTTTAAAAAAGTACCTTTCCCTTAAAAGTACCAAAAGCAACAGGTGCCTTTTCTTTAAAAAGCACCGTTTCTGAAAAAAGTTCATTTTCTTTAAAAAGTACCTTTTTTTAAAAGTACTTTTCCCTTAAAGGTAACTTTTCCTAAAAGGTACCTTTTGTTAAAAAAAATTACACTTTGTTAAAAAGTTGTTTTTCCTAAAAAAGCATCTTTTTTTTTAAAAGTACCTTACCCTTAAAAGTACCAAAAGCAACAGGTGTCTTTTCTTTAAAAAGCACAGCTTCTAAAAAAGTTCCGTTTCTTTAAAAGGTATTTTTTCTTTAAAAAGTAACTTTTCTTAAAATAATACCCTTTCTTTTAAAGTAAGTTTTATTAAAAATGTAAACTTTCTTGAAAAGCACATTTCCTTATAAAAGTATCCATTCTAAAAAGGAACATTTTCTTAAAAAAGAAGTTTTGCTTAAAAATTTATTTTCATTAATTTTGATCGTGCAACTTAGAACCAGTTTTTGGGATGTCAATTAAACTCAAAAATTTTGAGGCTTCAGACAAATAGTTTGAAAATATAAGTGCCAAAAATCTGAGTACAATTAAATTTCTGGCAACAATTGCAATGTAATTTTAATTTATTGTATCATTATAACTATCAAGTAAAACAAGACATCTTAAAACAACAATTATTCTAAACGTATATTCTGTTCGCGGTAACAACGGCTTTAAGAAGCATATTTTTGCAGGGCAAAGAGTCACATCATTCTTATACTAAGTAGTAAGTTTCAAATAGTAAGGTATATTTTAGAGAGCCCAAAATATTTAATTATATTTTTAATTATATTTTAGGCTCTATAAAATATTCTTAAATGTTGCAACTTTACATTAGACAATTGTAAATTTCTAACATTTCATTTTTGCTATTTCCGCCGTTATAAGCACACTGCCCGCACCATAAATCTTTAATTAAAGATATGAAAATAACATAACAAATCCTATGATAAATCCCTGACTCTTCTCCAACTATTTGAACAACATAAGAGATTACCATTTAGGTTTTAAATAAATCTTATGCTCTTAGAATTATCTTTAACAGTTACACTTTACCAAAACTCAAAATGGAGCCATTTCTGTCCATTAAATAATTCCAGAAATTCGCAGGCCTGTAAAAACATGTTGACACTTACTGGTGTCGTAAGAAGCTTTTGAAATATCTTCTTTTTTTGTAAATTTTTATTTATTACCAACATAAATGTAACATCCTGACTTCTGTTTTAAAAATGTGGTCCATATAATGACAATTTTGTTAATGCGAATTTTCATAGAAATATTTTAAATAAGAATGTATGATTGTTTGTTGTGTTTTTTACTGTTTCTGCTGTTATCAAAACAAACCACTATGGGAAAAATGACACTAGAGACCAATTTACATAACGCTATGAAATATGTAACTAGCTGAATGGTTTATACAAAATATTCTTTCCTATAAAACAATATATACATACATAACGTACATATTAAACAGCCTTATATAGCCATAAAAATACTGTGTGTATGTAGGAGTACAACTGCGTGTACATCCGCAATAGTGTGTTTTAAAGTATGTGAGTATGCAAAGTCGCTTTAGGGACCTTTTAGAAACGAACGTTGTCATTTACAATATAAGTATGCAAAATATATGCAAAACAAAATAAATAATACAAACTTTCAGACACACACACACACAAATACATTTTAAATTTTTTTTTTATTTCGCTTTTTATTACTGTAATGCAAATTAAACTCCAAACCGAAAACGTATATGAACAAAACTTTTTATTCTACGAAAACAAACTTTAGAACAGAATTAACGACTAAAGAAATACTACAAGCTTCTGCCCCAAAAAAAAAGAACATTCACAAAGCTGCTTGTACACTGGCTTGCTAGGACATTTTTGGAAATAAATTAGTATTTTTTAAATGCCATTAAAGTTATATTGGACATATTGTCGATAAAAAACAGCCGCATTCGCTCTTTCTTCACAAGCCATACTTACGGTACAGTCTATTGGATATGGCTGCTGAGCCGTATTGTTTATTGCCTGGAATGAATTTATTACAAAGTTCCTAGCTATATGTTTATGTCAATCTACACAACACCGAAAGTTTGTTTCATTACTTGCTTGAAGTTTTTGTTTGCTTTTGAATGCATATCCGGAAGAAATAATAGATTGTATTATTTTGATATACCAAGTGGGCGTGGCACCTTCCATACAAACGGAATTTATAATATAATAAATCTGGCACCACATAATAGACAAAGTAACGATACTTTTATCTGGGTTGCTGTGTCTAAAATAAGCATGGTCAAACCAGCACATCACCCACTAAATAAATCGTTATCGTCACATATTTCGAATTCTCTGACAGACAGAGTTTTCCCACTCTGTGGGGGTTTATTTGTTATAAATGTGAGTCACACCAAAATCAGCGGAATCGGATTAGTAAGCAGGCTACCTACCAGAAACGCAAAATATTGGAATACTATGAAATATAAAGTCTCTCAAAGTGATTAATGAAATATTATTTTATGTTAGCTGTTCAATGGAAATTGGGCGTGTATTTTTCATCATATATATGTGGTACAGTGATAGAAAAATATTTGAAACTTTGTGTGCGTCCATGACTTCCAACGTGTAGACGTAATGAACTGGCCGGGACTGACTCGCTTGACACCGAACACACGGGACCAAGGGCAACCAAATTTTTATTTTTCTTTATATGTTCATAAACTAATATATTAAAGAATGAATAATATATAAAAGAATGAATAAACTTTGCATTCAAGATTTTTTCAATATTTTTCTTCTCTCAAACCTCTATAACTAGAGTTCTAATTAACGTAGGCTGTTGGCATAGGTCTAAGAACACTCAGTGGATCAAGATCCTTCTGTTGAGCTGCTTAAATTCGTTGGTTTTGAGGAAAGTTATGCGTGGAGAATCCTATTTACTTTTACTGTACGTTAACTTATCTTGGCATGTTTTGGCATTGCTGTACGTTAACTTTTCTTGGCAAATTTTGGTATTATATTATAAAAATTAATATAGCATAATATAGTTCTGCGAAGCAGCAGGTGTCCTCTAGTAGATTATGAAATTTATTTCCAAAATACGGGAAAAAAAAGTCATATAGCAAAAAATATGGTTAACTCAAAAAAAATTCTTTCTAATTTTTTACACTAACTCGGAAAAGTATGCATATATTTGAAGATTAATATTTTAAATCTATATACTAATACATGAAGGTAAATTTTAAGTTCCCATTTTAAGCAATATGTGGGCACAGAGGATTGTGAAAATTGGCATAGTTATAGTTGATATGGAGGGGAAGCTGAGAATGATAAAATTTATGTTTTCTTTGTCTTAAAAATATATTAAATTAAACAAAAAAAAAATATTTATAATAATTCGTTACATCCTGTGAATGCGAGTGATTTAAATTATATACCAGACGCTCTGTGTTGAATCGTGAATTTCTAAAATTCATTAACATACCTTAAGGCTCATTTATGTATTCATTCATTTTTTATAGATTAAAGAAATATTGGAAGGCTAAAATTGAATGAAAAAATAATATCTCATAGACTTTGCACTCAAATATCTAGTGCTGGGCTATGCTAGTATAAATAAAAATGATTGGGTTAGAAAACTATCAAGCGCAAGGCCAAATGTTTTAATAGAAAATAATAAATAAAAAAAAAAAATTAAGAAAATTATAGTCGGTCTAGAGTGACGTGACAGTGTTACTAATTTTATAGCATACAGATATTAAAAAGTTAATATCAGATGATATATATATATATATATATATATATATATATATATAGGGACCAGGTCAGAAATGGTCCTATTTTTTGCAAAAACATATACAAAATATATTTTAGAAGAAACTAAGTAATATTTTTGTATTTTAAGAGATGTAAGTGATGATTGCGGATCAGGTTTATATGTGGCCTATGACTAAGAATTACCTACAATGCTAATTTTTGGGTCACTGATTACTGGGTGTAACAAACACACACACACCAAATTTGACCGCAATCTATATAATAATAGGTGTCATTTTTATGGGGTTTATGTCTGCACATGCATAGATTTTCACCAATTTCTATTGCGCTTGTCCTCTTGCAGATGAAAGCTTATTTATCAAATTTCTTCAGAATACATTCATATTTTCGATCGGCACATACAGAAAACAGATTTATTGTGGCTTCCAAACATGCTGCCAACCGAATTGTGAGGAAGTTAATAACCGAATTTTGATTAGCTTGCAATTAAAATGCTACTACTAAATTATTCTACTAAATTCTATACAATATCTATAGATACAATCGAAAATTCGGTAGTTAAGTTTTAGAACAATTCGGTTGGTGAATTATTTCTCTGTGTGTAGATTGATCAACTGATGTTTGTTTGCTTATTTTTTTCAACTATTACTCCAGAACCCTTGATTGCTCCTCGTTTAATTCTTCAACAAAATTTTAGCTAAAGCTTAAATAATTATTTTTATTAATATAGCCATGTAAAAGATATATCAAAACAAAAATACTAATGAATGATATAATAATAAATATATCACTCATACGTACATATACATCACTGCTACTTTATTAATAACCCAGCAGATTCCAGCGCTAGAAAATCTAGGCAATTATATTTTTCAACTTAGCCAATTCACAAACCTTAACTATTTTGGTTTATTATTATTGTGAATGAAGAAAATAAACTCACTAACAAACACATTCGCAAATTTAATAAACACACACTTAGCACATGTATAATTTTATGTATATATTAGTAGCAATTTTAAATGCAATTTACCCAAAATAAAGGACAAATTTTAAAAATCTGTAAATCTACAAAACGGCGAAAAAGCAATAACTTTCAAATAATATACGTCTGGTCAAAATCAGACTAAAAAGGTACAACAAGACTTCGGTAACAAGAAATCGCCAAGCCTATTAATATTATAGATAATAATCATATGCCCTGAATATGTTAAGTAATTCAAAAAAATTTATTAAAAAAAGTGGGAAATAATTACAATATTTGAAGCTGTTATTCAATAAAATTAGTCAAACTTGAATTACTGAAAATAATTGCTAAAGAATGAAATAAGAAATCTTTAAAAGTTCATGAGCTATAGCTTAAAAACTTTCAGGCTAATTTGGATTTTTTTTTTTTTTATAAAGTGACCACCTTAAGTATGCGTAATTTTAATCAACACGCGTAATATTACGTATAGGTCAAAGTGAATTAAAGTAATCTAAAGGGTCCGCCATCTAACGTTTTTTTTTTCAACTAATGCTTATTTCGTGAATGGTAACACTTAGCTCATGTCTGATTTGACAGATAATTAGTATTAGCTTTCCGCTGAACGAATAAGGTTGTGTATACGCTTGAACAACGCTGGGAAATATTGCGACATTACTTTGAAAATCATGGTAATGTTGCAGAATGTGTGCGAAAATTGCGTACGGATTTTGGAAGAAGAGAAGCACCGTCAGCTCCGTATGTTCGTTATCTTGTCACAAAAGTGAAAGAAACTGGCATCCTCATCGATAAACCAAAGCGTGAAAAGCCAAAAACAGTGCGTACACCCGAGAATATTGCTGCTGTGGTAGAAAGTGTGCGTGAAGCGCCATCAACATCAATTCACCGTCGTTCTCAAGAATTGAACATTTCGGAGGCATCATTGAGACGAATTTTGCATAAAGATCTTGGTATGACGCCATACAAAGTCCAATTGGTTCAGGAGTTGAAGCCAACTGACCATCCAATGCATTTTCGCTTCGCTAAGTGGGCCTGCGATCGATTTTGCCAACAAAATCATCTTTTCAGATGAAGCTCATTTTGATCTTGGCGGGTATGTAAACAAGCAAAATTGTCGCATTTGGGGCACAGAAAACCCGCACCCATACATTGAAAAGCCGCTACACCCAAAACGAGTCACTGTTTGGTGCGGATTTTGGTCCAGAGGCATAATTGGGCCATTTTTCTTCGAAAATGAGCAAGGAGTGGCCGTTACAGTCAATGGCGATCGTTATCGGGCCATGTTGAACGAATTTTTGTTCACAAAAATTGAAGAGGAGGATATTGGCAACATTTGGTTTCAACAGGACGGCACTACGTGCCACACAGCCGAAGCTACACTCGATGTTTTGCGCCCTATTTTTGAAGATCGCATTATCAGCCGCACCTGAGCTGCGATTTGACACCGTTGGACTATTATTTGTGGGGTGCCCTCAAAGATAAGTGTTACGCCAACAAGCCAGAGACAATTGACGCTTTAAAGGACAATATTCGTGAAGCCATTGGTGAAATACAGCTGCACACAATCGATAATGTGCTTAAAAATTGGACCGATCGTGTAGGCTACTGCATGGCCAGCCGAGGCAGCCATTTGAATGAAATTATTTTCCATTATTAACCGGAAGGATTGTACTTTCAAATAAAAAAAGGAATTTGAGATAATATTCAGTAGTTTTTTCAAAAAAAAAAAAGTTATTTGGCGGACCCTTTATGTATATCCTACATTACTATATGGTCAAGGTATAATGATGTTAGGAATTACCAAAAATATTTGAACTAAACCCATCTTTTATTAAACAGATCGACTCAGAATGATTTTCCGGGTCGATGAAACGATGTCCGTCCGTCCTTTGATCCGTCAGTCTGTCTGTCCGTCTGTGTGTCTATGTAAGCTTTTTAATTAAACTACAGGTCGCAAATATGAACACATTTGGTAAATTTTGTCATGTACGCTTTTATCGGCGACACCGTTAGTGCTATTGTAAGTCGGTGTATGTTCAGGTCTAGCAACATCAATGAAATTGACATAAATTGCCATAAGATCCAAATTATGTATGTTTGTTACACCAGTTCCAAACATACACCCTAACGGACAACTTTTAGTCATAGTCTCCATATAAAGTTTGCATCATGATCTTCATTTCAATCTACCAAGAAAAAAATAAAAAGATTGCACAGAGTTTTCTCAAATTTGGTTTGTATATATTTTTGCAAGAAAAAAATGTCTTTACCAAATATGGTCAGAATAGCATTATTTGTCATGTATAGTTGCATGAACTTCACCAAATACCAGGTACAAGACCGACACTTATAGTTGACGCATTTAGTTTTTCAATTGGTGCCGTTCTCAAATGATGGCTTATGTTTTATGGCATCTACTTGGTTTTCGCCAGTAAGAGACTAAAAGACTCAAAAAGTACGTAGACCGTGAATTGTTGGATATATAAAAACCTTAAGTCATTTTCGTCACTTGTTGGAAGCTTGTCAATTCATTATTTATAACGACTAACGTCCTTTTCAACAAAAGTGGGAAAAGACATTACACAAAAAAGAAAGGCCCGTCATCCTATCATCGAGAAAAATTAAGGAGTGAAGGGAATCACAAATTTCCCGGCCAACAGAGACCTAGTAGATTTATAACACCATCAAGGATGCAATCTGAAACATTACATTCCCTTGATAAGAATCAGTTAAAGACCTTGACGCGATTCATTACTGGACACTGTAATCTCGAATATCATCTGCGAATAAAATTTCAGTCTATTACAGACACATGTAGGTTCTGTGAATAGGGGATGAAAAGAGTAGAGCACATTGTATCCCCCGGAAGATATGGTATCTCATGACAAATACGGTACCGGCTTTATGAGTAGCATTATCCTTTAGGACAACCATGGGCTGCACAAAAGTTCAAATTGGTCGTAGTGCGTAGAGCTTTCTTAATCCAATCTAATCCAATCTAATTGTCGCTCAATATCCAGTTAATATTTGACATCTATCTGGTGCTAAATATGCCACTGCCAATGGACTTTCTAGAACAGAAAGAAATTTTAATTCAATTTGTGGGCTCTAAAAAGCTAAGCCAAACTCAGATATAGGACCCTTAACTAAAAATAATAATGCTGACTCAAAGTAAGGTAAATCTTGACTTCGTGAAACTTTCAAACTCCGATATTCAAGTTTTTTTGTGATACGTCCACTGGCATCCCTCATCCATACGTTCCCACAGAATTCCGAGAACAACTCTATATGTGCCAGCCATAAACTTACTTCCTCAAGGTTTAGATGATCATCAATGAATAAAAGTGCCAACGATTGCGCACGTGCCATTGTTAACGTTCCAAACTTATAAGAGCTCGTGAAAAAAATGCGAACTTGTCAATTTCCCTAAGTAATCGCGTTCATATGGTTCATATAGACCTAGTTGGGCCTTTAACTCTTTCAGTGCGAATTCCCAACTTTTACTGATAGATACAGTCACTGGCTAGAAGCATTTATGCTCAGAGATATTTGAGTTGAAACAGTTTTTCGGGAATTTTTGGAATTTGGAATTTCTAACTCAATCGTTACTGACAGAAAAGGAAATTATTGAAATTTCTTATAATGTCACGCAATTTTTGCGACATCATATCATACATCATAAAGAGTTCAATAGATTTTTGGGAACCACTTTTTTTGCTGAGCTGTATAAATCGAGCAATGAGCTTGCTAAGGAATTGATTCGCTTTGTTTACATAAAACCACAATGGCAGCGACTAATAGACACAAGTAACCCGCCCGACTCGCCGACCGTGAACAAGCAATTATGATATATTAAAAAACTGACAGCTGGCATTGCAACTTCTTTTACGCCTCTATCAAACCACCAGTTATATCGTGTGGAGTACGGAAACTAGCATAAAACTAGCCCATATTGCTTTACTTGCACCAAAGTAGTTGCGCTGAGCATTCAACATTACTGCATCATTGCAATACCTGCACACTCGAACTGGAAAATCAGCTTAAAGTATCACAACAATGACTCATTTAATTACACCCAGACAACATGGTGGTAGTCGGTCTAGACCGACTATAATTTTCTTACTTGTTTTCTCTGTATTTTGATATAAAAAAACAAATAAGAAAATTATAGTCTGTGTAGACCGACTACACCATGAATTTAGTGCCCCTATCTTTTAGGCCCAACTAATTGGATATATAAAATAAACATAAAAGAAATTTGAGTGGCATTGTTATTAATTTTATTGGCTTCGGATATGAAATAGTTAAATTCGGATGCTATATTTATATGAGGGCTAGGTCGAAAAACGGACCGATCCTGACCATATTTGGTAAGGTCACTTATTTTTTGCAAAAACATACACAAACCAAATGTGAGAAAAATCTGTGCAATATTTTTGTTTTTTTATATGTTTAAGTGAAGATCTGGAATCAGCTTCATTTGGGGCCTATGACTAAGAATTGTTCTATACGGTCTATTTTTGGACTACAGATTAATAGATGAAATAAACACACACAAAACCAATTTGAGCGAGATCTATTTGGATCTTATGGCAATTTAAGTGGATATCGTAAAGTCAGTTGGATGCGGACTAGGTCTGAAGTTGAACCGATATTCACCAATTTCAATAGCGCTCTTCCTATGGCCGATAGAAGCGTAAGACTAAGACACACAGACGGACGGACGGACGGACGGAAGACAGACAAATCGACTCAAACAGTAATTCTGAGTCGATCTGTATAATAAAATATTGGTCTATCTTAAATGTTTTCGTAGTTACAAACATCTGCACAAAGTCCACACATAGTGGTGGAAATACTATACAAATTGTTGTAGGTCCATGCAGCGTTTTCACTATCGTAAGGCCAACGGCAGACTCACTTATAGGAGGGTTAAATGGCGTTTGAAACATTACACGATACAAATGTCCAGCCGGCTGCACCTGCCATATTTCCATTATCTTATATCCGAAAAGGAGACAAATTAACAACATGTTTAAGGTGTATAGTACTGATTTAGAAAAATAAGGTTCTACGTTATTTTACTTGCGCCGACACTGCCAGGACTAAGGATATATATAAAGCCATTAAACTCTATAGTTGGAGTTTAAATAACAATTTCAAAGAAGTCATCCATAAATATCATCAAACTACTGTGCCTCATTGTAAAGTATACGAAAATATATGAGTATTTAGCATATATCTGTACACTAGTCGGTGTATATATGTATACTATCTATTCTTGTTTAGTTTCTCATTAAGAACCAGCCACATGGAAAAAATACAACAATTTGCCTGAATTTCAACTACAGCTACAACAACACAACCATTTTTTCCATTTTAACAAAAGATTTGAGAATGAATGAATGTATGAACATTGAAATGAATGAAACTGAGTTGTTTTTTTTTTCTAATTTTTGGTTAAACAAGAATAGAATTTAAAAAAATAACCCCTGAAAGTTATGTAGGATCACAGCGTGGCTACAAATACCGTCTACATCTACATGCTGAAGAATGCACAGCATAAAAGTTCTGGTGCAGTGTCAGCAGAGGCCATCATCATACACTGTACGAGTATGTATGACAAACGTATAATTAAAAAGGCGTGAATTATTATTCTGGAAAATAAGTTTCAAAAGAATAAATGTGCTATTTTGCATAAAAGCTCAAGCATCTGTATAATATGATCGTACACTGAGTACGGTTATATATTGAAAGAACTATGCAGTGAAACCGAAACCGAGAAACAACCAAACAGGTTCATTCAAATTGTTAGGGTTTATCAAAATACTTGACTTTTGTTAGCAACACATCTAAGAACATCATCGTTGTTTTTTTGTTTTTTGGTTTTTTGTATTTGGGTAAGTATGTGGTATGAACAACATTAAATTGTTATCTTAGAATTTGTTTGGTCTTTACAAATGCAGTGCTAATGAAAATGACACATTCATTTAATTAAAGAAAAACAGTATTTGCATGCTTTTCTTTCGTCATTTGTTTTTGTTAACAAAAGAGAAATCGTTCGTGATATTATGTAATTATTTAATTTTAATTTTAGCGTAGCGCATATATAGCTGCGTTTTTAAATTAGTAATATGCCTTAAAGTCACTAATAGTTATAGAAGAAAACTGCACTTTTAATTAATTGTCTATAGATTAAACACCATATAACAATAGAAATCTTCACACATCCTTAGGCGATAAATAGACAAACAAATCATATAAATAAACAAAATATAAAAATATACAAAAATGTATAAAATACACAATACATCAAAATTATATAAACTGTTAAGACAAATATTCTACGACATAACTCATAAAAACTAAATTACTTTTCGAGTAATATTGTTTTAACTGCGAAATCTACCGAGAACGAAGTCTTACATTGAAGAATGATTATCGTACATAGAACTTAAAAAAAAGCGTGTGAAACATTTATTTTTTGGTTATAGCAGATAACCTCTTAAGGCTCTAATGGGCTTGGAATTAGTTAAGTGCTGGTTTAGTAGCTGACACTCATACCAATATATTGCTTTTCAATTGAACAAAACTTGTCACGTAACATCATGATTAAATATTACAAAAATCATGACAAAATTCAGAAAAATACAAAATTCAGTAAAGAAAATTGCATTGAATATTCGAAAGCCAATTCTGCTTTAAAAATGCAAAGACAATTTGAAAACTGCCATATATACCTTATTCCAGAGCAGCAAGCGAAATTATCTTTGTCTGCCGAATCCATTAACCAATAGAAGATTTGAATACGTTATCTGAGTGCACAGTTGCCCTTTTTGATGTTAACTGTTAAAAATTTTATAACTAAATTTGTGAGCAACTTGAATATATGAACGAGATTACCAAAATACCCAGCGACAATTTTGTAAACAAAATGTATTCGCATACAGTTAGTTAGATTTGAAAATCGATTCCAAAACAGACTTTCCGAATTCCATAAAGTGTACTTTTGAAGAGAGAAAGAAATTATTAATTTTACTAGCTTTTTTTACCCGGTCTTGCGCGGGATAAAAAGGCCTTTCACTTGAAAAATGGTTCACTATGCTTACCAGGCGCTGAGCACTCAGTCCCCAATTAACAAATTCCCCAATAAAATGAACTTTCTCCCCAAAAATTTGTATGGGCAGTAAATTCATTTTTTATTTCAATTAAAAATTTTTTGATTATTTAATTTAGAAGTTTTTTATAAGATGCTGAATTACTTCATTCAATAAGTGATCATCATTGAGCAGAGACCTCAAATTCAAGTTTCAGAAATGAAAGACTAATGCGACGTTTAATATTGTGTCGCAAGGTTTCTTTAAGCAGCTGCTTATAGTATATGTGTGGCCTATTTTAATCAACAGCTAATTATTTCACATACGTAGATAAAATTTATCATACGACATTTCACTAAGCTGTGTTCCGCGAGCGAGTCGCGCCCGCTTCCGCGCCACACCCGTGCTGCCGCGTAGTAGTTGTCAACTTATTTTAATCGCCAAAATATATTTTTCAGATCATTGCGATATTTTAGCTGAGCTGTGTTCCGCGAGCGCGTCGCGTGCGCATCCGTCGCGTCCGCGTCCGCGCTCCGCTCGCTTCGCGCTGCTTCCTCTCAGCTACTACCCGTGCTGCCGCTTAGTTATCGTTAACTTATTTTAATTCCTAAAACATATTTTTTAGAGCATTGTGATATTTTAGCTGAGCTGTGTTCCGAGAGCTCGTCGCGTCCGCGTTAGCGCGCCGCGCACCGCTTCCGCGCGTTTGGCAGCCACACCTGTGCTGCCGCGCAGCTGTTTCCAACTTATTTTAATTGTCAAAATATATTTTTCAGATCATTCCGATATTCTAGCTAAGCTGTATTCCCCGTGCGCGTAGCTTCCGCGCAACGAAATGATGCTATTGAAAAGAATACTCATTTTAAATGCATCTATTGTAGGACATATATTGAGAGCAGTATGCAAATGTTTACTAAAATAAATATTTAACAAAATTCATTAAATAAAAATAAGTAAAAATTTAAGAATGAATTTGGGGAGTAAGTTCATTTTTTACTTCGATTAAAAAAATGGGGAATTTGTTCATTTCTGTTGGTTACCTTTTTTTTAAGTTTGGGGAATTTGTTCACCGTGTAGTTATTTCCGTGTAAACCAAATTTCAGAGAAATCCGTTGAAAAGTACAAATTTGTATAGGGAAGAAATATACCGCACAACCATATGTGAATTATATATGAAAATTGAGCGTAAAAGAAGGCGTGGTCGGTAAAAATAATATGGCGACCTTCCCAGGAATATGTACTAAATTTCGGAGAAAGCCATTGAAAAATAAAAGTTTGTATAGCAATCAAATAAAGAAACAAATAAAAGTAAAAAAATAAGTTTTATATACATAGAAGTTGGCGCAAAGTAGGCGTGGCCTGTAAGAAGCATATGGTGACCTTCCCTGTAGTATAGAGATCGTGTGACCAAATTTTAGACATCCCTTGAAAAGTAAAAATTTCTATAGTGAACAAATATACAAGAAAACAGAAAATTAATTTTGTATAAAAAGTGGGCGTAGAAGTAGGCGTGGCCGGCAAGAATCTTATGGCAACCTCTCTGGAGTACAGAGATCGTGTGTAGCAAATTTCAGAGAAATGCGTTTAAAAAAGAAATTGTGTAGCGAACAAAATTACCAAAAAACAGAATATGAATTGTATACAAAAAGTGGGCAACAGTAGGCGTGACCGGTACGAAGAATATGTCGACCTTCCCTGGAGCAGAGAGATCGTGTATACCAAATTTCAGAGAAATCGGTTGAAAAATAAAAATTTGTATAGCGAACAGATATACCAAAAAACAGAAAACGAATTGTATACAAAAAGTGGGCGAAAAAGTAGGTGTGGCCGCAAGAATCACATGGTGACCTGGCCTGGGTTACAAAGATCGTGTGTACCAAATTTCAGAGAAATGTGTTGAAAAATAAAAATTTGTATAGCGAACAAATATACCAAAAAACAGAAAATGAATTGTATACAAAAAGTGGGCGTAAAAGTAGGCGTGGTCGACAGAAAGTATATGGTGACCTTAGCTGGAGTACAGGGATCGTGTGTACCGAATTTCAGAGAAATCTGTTAACAAATAAAAATTTGCACAGTGAACAAATATGAATAAAACTGAAAATGAATTTTACATAAAAAGTGGGCGTAAAAGTAGGCGTGGTCGGTAAAAAGTATATGGCGACCTTTCCTGAGGTATAGAGATCGTGTGTACAAACTTTCATGAAAATCCGTTGAAAAATAAAAATTTGTATAGCGGTCAAACAAACAAACAAACAGAAAATGAATTTTATATATATAGAAAAGTACTTTTCCTTTAATAAGTAAATTTTCTTTAAAAAGAACATTTTCTTTTAAAATTATTTTCTCTTAAGAAAGAATTTTTTTCCCTAAGTAAGTTTTCTTAAATAAGTACCTTTTTAAAAAACAAATATATTGCCTTAAAAAATAACTTTTTCATAAAAAATTCCATTTCTTTTAAAATTAAATTTTTTTAATAAACTCCTTTGCCTTAAAAAATACATATTCATCAAAAATTATCTTTTGTCTAAAAAGTACGCTTTCCCTCTAAATAGAATATTCTATAAAAATAAATTTTATTTAAAAGCAAACTGTAGTTTAAAAACACATAGCGGATACGTTATTAAATATAACAGTAAATAATTTTAAGAATGGAAATCTCTGTTCTGAATCAGCAATTTATACATCTCTTGAGGAAGTAATGAATATTGTCTCATCAATAAAACCCTAACAAATTCCCTGGTTTTGACAACGTTCCCAACCTGCTTTTAAAGAAACTACCACTCAATGCTCTAAAATTACTGGTTATAATATTTAACAGCTGCATCAAACTCAACTATTTCCCGAACCATTTCAAGAATGCTAAGGTTATAGCCATAAACAAACCTTGTCAGCCAAAAAATAACCCAAACAGCTACAGAGCTATTAGTCTATTAAATAACTTAGTTAAAATATTAAAAAAAAATAATACTACATTCTCGTCTTAGTGAGTTGTAATGACGAATTCTATTGTTTGTTGCTAAAGAACAATTTGGATTTAAAACGAGCATAGCACTACTCACCAAATTAACAGAATTAAAAATCAAATAATGACCAATAAAAACAATAAAGGTTCAACGGGTCTAATATTGTTAGATACTGAAAAGTCGTTTGACACCGTTTGGCATAATGGCCTCTTATTTAAACTTCTTAATGCAAATATACCAAAATATTTATGCAAATTTATTTCAGATTTCACTCACGGCAGAAGCTTAAAGTTTCGATTAATATTGAAACATTGTCTCCAAAAACCAATACCACACGGTTACCTCAAGGATCAGTCTTGTCGCCATTGCTTTACTTGATATACACATCCGATTTTAAAATCCCTAAATATTTGAAAATGGCTTATTACGCAGATGATACTGCGTTAATTTCTACAAACAAACTTACAGGTGCACTCCTGAAGAAAATGTAAAAGGGACTTGTAAATTGCAGTACATATTTTCACATATGAAAAATCAAAATTAATCCAAACTAGACCCAAGCAATAATTTTTCAATTCAACAAATCTCAAAAAAAAAACTGCTAAGATGTCATCTTCTCATTGGAAATAATACCATAAATGTATTTAGCGATGTCAAATTTCTCGGATTTGTTTTGGAAAAAAGCTTACATTTAAGCAACATATTAAGGCTACATGCCAAATGGCTATAAAATCATTTAAAGCATTATGGCCACTTCTAAATAGAAGGTCACTTCTAAACCCCAAAAACAAAAATTTACTCTTCAAAAGTGTTATAAGGGCAATATTAACATACGCGTGTCCTATTTGGAGTGACGCTGCCAACTGTCACCTAAAACTCTCACAAATTATACAAAATAAATATCTTAAAATAATAAATAAAAAGCCCTGGAGGTATCCTACAAATCTTCTTCATGAAAAACCGGCTTATGAAAAAATGATCGATTTCTTAAAAAAGATTAATAACAATCACTTTGCCAAAATTGAAAACTCCTCTTACCCACTGATAAGGAATATAGATAAATAACGTAGAATTAAAAAAGAAACCACTAAATTGAAAATTATATACTTATAGAGGTCTATTATTTCTAATATACCTCCCATAAGCACATACATATTTCCAAATTGCATTTGAATATTTTAAACCATATAAGGATTTTTTCCTCCCATTTTCTTTTTAAAATCATTAAAAAATAAAAAAAACTATTTAATATCTTTAGATCCTATATATTATTTGTTGTTCTATATGTAAAGATAAGATATCATATATAAGTATCAAATTTGTTAAAATATGTAAATAAATGAAGAATATATAATTGAAAATTGGAAATTTAAAAACTACGTTCTCTAAATACTAATTTTTGATTTAAAAGGTACCTTTTCTCTCAACAGTACATTTCTCTAAAAAGAAAAGCAATTTTCTTTAAAAAGTATATTTTCTTTAAAAAGTACATTTATTCTAAAAACAATTCATTCTTTAAAAAGTAACTTTCCCTTTGAAAGTACATCTTGATTAAAAAGTACATTTTCTTCAACACGTTCACTGCCCACTGCGAGTATACTCGTGAAAAAAAGAAACTTATTTCAAGGACCATTTCTTCTAAAAATGTAACTTTTTTCTAATTTTTCTAAAAAAGTAACTTTTCTTAAAAAAATTAATTTTCTTCAAGAAGTAACTTTTCTCTAAAAAGCAAATTTTCTCTAAAAAGGATCTTTATTAAAAAAAGTACCTTTTCATTAAAATACTTTTTCTTAAAAAAGTACATTCTCTTAGAAAAAATTACTTATCTTTCAAAAAAAAAGTACCTGTTCTTGAAAAAGAAAATTTTCTTAAAAGATTACCTCTCTCAAAAAGGTATATTTTTAAAAAAGCATCTTGTTCTTAAAAAGCCTTTCCTTTAAAAAGAAAATTTTCTTAACAAATTATCTTTTCTTAAAACGTAATTTTTGTTTTCTCAAAAAAGTACTTTTCCTTTAATAAAAAAAAATAACTCTTGTTGAAAAAGCACATTTTCTAAACAGTATCTTTTCTTGAAAGAATATGTTTTGCAAAACGTATCTTTTTAAAAAAAGTACTTTATGATTAAAAAGTATCATTTCTTGAAAAAGTACATTTTTTTCTGAATACCCTTTTTTTTAAATGGAAAATTTTTCTACAAAAAAAAATATATGACTTTTCTTAAAAAAGTTTATTTCCTTATAAAGTGCCTTTTTTCGAAAAGTACCTCTTCCTCAAAAAGTAAATTTTTCTTAAAAAATTTGCAGTTCTTAAAAAAATAAAAGTATATTTTCTCCAAAAAGAACCGTTCTTAGTAAGTTAATTTTCTATAACTAGTGCCTTCTCTTTGAAAAGTACCTTTGCTTAAAAGATTTATCTTCTAAAGAATTAAAAAAGAAAATTTTAACAGGTCTGGACATATTACATGAAACCATACATCATGAGCTTTGAGAAAGGATGGTTCTCAATGGATACCGAAAATAATTATGAACTAAATTTGAGAGGCATCGTTAATATATTTTTTTTTTTTACTCCAGATATGAAAACGTTCTTATCGGATGATATATTTATATGGGGACTAGGATCATATTGGTAAAATCAATTTTTTCAGCAGCATATAAAATACATTAGGGTGACAGTCATTTTTTTTTTTGGGAATTTCAAGACGTGCGGGTCGGATTATTACGACACTGGACATAAGAGTTTAGTGCGCAAAATTTGAGCCAAATCGGACAATGCTTTCTGGACGCGCATTGAGTTAAAAGTTCATATATGAATTTATTTGTAAAAATTATCAAAAAAATGGTTTTTCACATAAATTTTATATATTAGTAATTACGTTTCAATTAAATTAATTAATAAACCGTAATCTAGAGTAAATTATCTTTCTAAAAAAACAACAAAATATTTTATCCGTTGAAAACCAGCTAAGTTATATCAAGATCCCCAGGCAATATATGTGCCGCAGACCACTTGATAAAGATAATCGAGCTCGCATTTGTAAAGACATTGAAATAATATACAACAACAATAGTTCTGCATTCCCCTGATCCGAAGATGATCTTATGTAAAGTATTTTGCATATCGTCTTTTGTAATGCTGTTCTATTTTAATGTCAAAGCGGAATGTATTTTTTAGCACTATTTCAAAATCTCCAATTTTACTTTTTCAAAAATTTTGTTCAAGAAATTTGTCGGAGTCAACAATTGGACTTTAAGGTCTTATTAACAAAATATATTTGATTAAAATGCCAAGGGCAGCGTTTTTATTTCAGCGGATTTGAAGAAAAATTTGACTTTTCATACATTTTAAATTGTTAGGCTACATCTTTTTCGTGTTTTTATATTTCAAATATATTTTGTCGAAATATTACACCACTTGATATAAGTTCTCAATCCTGGAAATTAAGGTTATATTGAAACACTACAAATTGTCCCCCTTTAAGAACAAATTTCAATTTGAAGATATTTACATTTTTTTAAAAGAAAATACCGAAATAATATATATTTGTTGAAGGATTTCGATAAAACTTGTTGATAATATTTTAGTTATACCGGAAAATAATACCCTGGACTTATTTTCTGAAATTAATCCGTGGGGTACTCTTGATGTCAAATTGCCCCTATATGAAAAACTATAAATATTTTCTTCATCAGATTTTTTTTTTTTTTAAATTTAATGAATTCATAAAATTCCTCAAATTTATTTATAATTTTATGAAAAAATATAGATTATTTAGTTTTTATATTTAATAGAGCATAAACAAATTGTCGTGGGCTTATATTCAAAAAGTGCAATCCGCATCAATAATTATTTTAAAGAGAGCGTGTAAAACTAATTTCTTAATAAGATCTGATAGTATTTGTCGATTGATTTGCTACAATATTTATTAAGAAATAGTCGTACTAATCATGTATGATATCAAAATTAATATTATATTTGACAGTTTTATCAGTGAACAGGTTGAATTCAAAAATTAATATTGCTGTCAAATGTTAATAGCACTTTTTGAATAAAAGCCCTCGACATATCTTTATATGAATATAATAATTCTGAAAAAAAAAATAATTTTGAATACACCACGGGTCCAAAAATTAATTTTTTGGAATCATTAAAATATCATTAACAAGTTTTATCGAAATCATTCCACAAATATATATTATTTCGATATTTTGTTATAAAAAAATTTAAATATACTTAAATTGATTTTTGACCTTAAAGGGGGACAGTTTATAGTACTTTGACTTATTCTTATTTTACAAGATTGAGAACCTATATCAAGTGGTATACTGTTTCGAAAAAATATATAAATATATTTGAAATATGAAAACACGAAAAAGATGTAGCCTGACAGTTGAAAAAGTATGAAAAATCAAATTTTTCTTCAAATCCGCTAATATTAAAACGCTGCCGTCGCCAAATTAAGAACAAGATACCTACAATGTTTGCCATTTTTAATCAGATATATCTTGCGAATATGACCTATATGTCCAATTGTTGATTTCGGAAAATTTCTTAAACAAAATTTTTGAAAAAGTAAATTTGGAGATTTTGAAATAGTGCTACAAAATACGTACCATTTTGACATTAATTTAGAACAGCATAGCAATAGGCAAGATACAAAATATTTTACATTATATCATTCTGGCATCAGGAGAATGAAAAAATGTTGTTTCTGTAAATTATTTCAATGTCTTTAAAAATGTGAGCTCGATTTTCTTAATCAAGTGGTCTGCGACGCATTTATTGACTGGGGAACTTGATATAACTTGGCTGTTTTTCAACCGATAATACATTTTGTTGCTTTATTAAAAAAATAATTTACTCTGGATTATGGTTCATTAATTAATTTAGTTGAAGCACAATTACCAATATCAAAGTTTTTGTGAAAAACGATTTTTTGTTTTTTTTTTATAATTTTTACATATAAATTCATATTTGAAATTTGAACTCAATGCGCGCCCAGAAAGCATTGTCCGATTTGGCTTAAATTTTGCGCACTAAAGTTCTAGATCCACTGTCACAATAATCTGACCCGCACACCTCAAAATTCCACCAACAATTTTTTTCATACAAACCGCTGTCACCCTAACAATTAATATTTGAAAAAAACCTGTGAATTATTACAGATTAATGGGTGTAATAAACACGCAAACCCAACTTATTAATAAAGACAATATATAAACTTAATTAACTTTAAAAAGTACATTTAAAATATTAATAGGCTAGGCTATTTCTTGCGACCGATGTTTTGCTCTACCGTTTTTTCTCGATTTTGATCAAACGTATATAATTTGAGAGGTATTTCTTTTTAGTCGATTTTCGGATTTACGGATTTTTAAATTTTTTCCTTTATTTTGAGTAAATTGCATTTAAAGTTGCTACTAACACATACATAAAATTATACAATTCTATGTGTGTGTTTATTAAATTTGTTAATGTGTTTGTAATAAAAATGAGTTTGTTTTTTTGTGTTCATTTGTGAATTGGTTATAATTGATTAGCAAACTTTAGGGTCTTCATTTAATGAATAAATAATATTTCCTAGAATTTGCACTCGAATTTCGAGGGCTGGAAAGTGCGTTTGCTTTCAAAAGTAACTTTCTTAAAAAGGTACGCTTTCTTTAAAAATTACATTTTCTTAAAAAAGAACTCATTTCTTAAAAACTTATCATAAAAAATTATCTCTTCTTGAAAAATTCAGTAAATTTAAAAAAAAAAGTGAGTTTTCTGAAAAATTATTTTCCTTAGAGCAATTCAATTGCTTATAAAATTTCGTAAAAAGTAAAATTTTTAAAAAAAAAGTTCCTCATCTTAGAAAATGGCATTTCTTTAAAAAGCACATTTTCTTAGTGTTACCATAATTTTTCAGCTTTCCACTTAGGCGCCTTCCAACGAATTATGCTGAAATACTTTTTGATTACTGAAAATTATATCTGAAAGTGAGATGATCTGAGAAGCAAAACATATATCAGTAGTGGCAAACCACCTATTTTTCAATGCTAATGTAATATTTAATAGGATTTGTGCCACATATTAAAATTAGTTTATATAGAAATTGTTCTAAAACTAGTTTCACTACGAGTGCTCCATTATACATGGTAAAATTAAGTTCCAGCTCTTGTTCATTGAAAACGATGCTAAAATAAAAATTTCTGGAGTCTATTATTCTTTAACATTTTTTCTTAAATATTTCCTGTATTTATACCCTATACCACTATGTGGTTTGGGTATAATGACTTTGTGCTGCTGTTTGTAACAACCAAAAATATTTGACCTAGACCCATCTTTAATTATACCGATCGAATCAGAATCACTTTCTGAGTTGATTTAACAATGTCCGTCCGTCCGTCCGTCCGTCCGTCTGTGTGTCCATGTAAAGCTTGTAATCAAACTGCAGGTCGCAAATATTAATATATTTTGATGAAATTTGGTATGTAAGCTTTTATCGGCCATGGGATGAACCCTGTTGAAATTGGTGAGAATCGGTCCATGTTCAGACCTAGCCCCCATACAAATTACCCATATGAAATCGACATAAATTGCCATAAGATCCAAATTGTCATATAGATCTTACTCAAATTGGGTTTGTATGCGTTCATTACATCCACTAATCAGTAGTCCAAAAATGATCCCTTTGACCCCATATAGAGCTGCTTCCCGATCTTCCCTTAAATCTATTAAAAAACAAAAATATTGCACTGTTTATTCTCAAATTTTGTTTGTACATATTTTTGCAAAATACAAGAGACTTTACCAAACATGATCAGGATCGGTCCATTTTTGGACCTAGTCCCTTTATAGATATAGCATCCGATATGAACTTTTTCATATCTGCAGCCAAAAAAATTAATAAAAATCCCACTCAAATTTGGTTTTTGCTTATTTACAATGTCCAGTTAGTTGGGCCTAGGGTTTCTAAACGCATGGTATAGGGTATCGTATAGGCGGTCTAGACCGACTATAATTTTCTTACTTGTTTTGTAATGAAATATGCCAGTATTTTGTAAAAGCAAATTATAAATAATAATTGTATACCATAGCATAATTATTTCTGTACCGTAATTATAAGATTTATTGTTATTTAATTTTTAGCTTTTGGCAAAAATTTTTTTCTAAAAAACGGCTGGTTAGGTCTCAATTTTAATGTAAACTAAGGTTTACAATTTTGTTTTTGTACTGGAATGCAAATAAGTAAATAAATGAATATATAAATTACGTTGACAATCGGTTTTACAAAAACAAAAAACAAAAAAAATTATATCTTTGGTGCATAAATCATACATAATTAAATTCAGTAAACTTTAACTTTTTTTTCAAGTTTTTTCAAGTCCGCATGAAACATTCTAAATGTTTATAAGTTTTTAAAATTAAGTTTAACGATAACTCAATACTAGCAAAAATGCCTTTTAGCAGTCTACTCTTGAATAAGGAATATATTTAAAAGACAATATTCTTTTCAGTTTCTTGTTTATTTGGCTAATAAATTTAATATCATTGTAAATGTTAGCTACTTACTTTCTTGTTTGTTGTTTTCTTTTTTTGCTTAGTAACGTCAATAACAAAAACTTTTCTTAAGCCCACATACTCTCTTCCTTTTTAAATTGCTTTGTGTTAAAATTACTAATGATACTAAAATACCACCAGCAGAAAACAGATTACAAGTTACAGCCAAACCCAAGAATACCCTGAGAGAGCATTAAGAAAGCTCTAAATTTTATACTTCGTCTTTTTTTTTTGGCGTATTACTCAAAGTCAAATAAAATAAATTAGAAAAATACTGATAAAATGCCAGCAAGAAAACTGATAAAAAAAAACAGCAAAACAGCAAAATACGATGAACAAAAAATTGAGTAAAACTTTTTTTGGTATTAGTTCCGCAGGCATTAGCGCTTTCAATGGCAACGAAAAATTCATTTTGAATTCAACACAGGATATATAAAAGAAAAAACGCAAAGATACAGGAGTTATTAAAACAATAACAGTCTAACATGAAAACATGACGATATAAATGAGATTTGTAGCAACAATGTTGACATTGTTAAGAAAATCATATACTGGTACGAAGTACATAATAAATATAAGTAAATAAACTAAGAAGAGTCAAACGCCGATCATAAGGTACCTCTACTCTGGCATATAATAGTAATGATTAGTTGGATTTTTTTTTTGTGCAAATATCAGGAGCAGGATTTGTTTAATTTTGTCTGGCATAGCTTAATTTTCGTTCTTGTTGAGCCAGATTATCAACTATTTTTCGTTTAATGTGCAGCTCTTTTTTTATAAATAAATAATTCTTGAATAATTTCATTTAATTTTTTTCTTTTTCAGAATAGCTTGGCTATTTAGAGTTACTTCCATTACCACCAGGTGGTGATAATGACGAAAAGAACAACAACATTGTTTTCAAATAAAATTACTAAAAATAAATGCTTCTTTGAACCATACAGTGCAACAGCCATTTTGGTGGAGAGAATGAGGGTAAGAGATTCCAAGTCAAGATAAAAGTACTTGGCCAATATAGTAAACTCTAAAAGGGTTTGGCCTTATCAGGCCAATCGTCGAAAATCATTGATGATTTCTCATTTCATTACTTAGCAAATAACTTCAGCAAATCAATTTGGACCCATTATATCAAATAAATCTTAAAAAAGTTCTCACTTCCCCCTTCTCATATAATTTTTTTAATAACAGAACATATTTAAATGGGGTATATGATTCCTATTTAGGTATGAGTGATATTTATACTTCTATACTAATATTATAAAGAGGTAATGCGTTTTGGTTTGTTTGTTTGTTGGACGTGATCTCTGTAATCTCTTATTTTAAAAATTTTGCTCCCAATATTTAGAATTATCCTTAAGGATGGACACAGGCTATACATTTTTTTGGTATTTTAGTGGGCGTGGCACCTCTCATCTAAAGTGAACTTTTAATATTATATATATTGAGTGCTGTGACAGGGAGGGCTTTGCAAATTTTCCGAAAATAGGCGGGACCGGATAAGTGGGCGTGGCACCTCCCATACAAAGTAAATATAAAATGTCACGTATGTACGGTAATGCAAAGTGAGCGCCCTGGGACTTTCCTTTAATCCATAACTTTTTCATGTGATTAATCAAACAAAAAATGGCCATGATCGGATTAGTGGGCGTGGCACCTACAAAGTAAGTATATATCATATAACCGGTGTACTATAAAAGGGAACTTCTCGACACTTTGCAAGAGTCCATCAGATATTAATGTGGGTAGTCCGATAAAAATTGGGCGGAATGAAATAGTGGGCGTGGCACCACCTATACAAAAAGATATGAAGTACTACGAAAGCGATAGTCCTAAATCTTTTGACAAGTACATTATTTATCAATGTGAATAACGGTGGAAAATATGGGCGGAATCGCCAAATTCAATAATCGCCAAAATTAAAAATCGCCAACATCAAAAATCGCCAAAAATCGAATATCGCGAAAAATAAAAATCGCCAAAAAAAAATCTTCAAAAGCAAAAATGGGCAAAATCGAAAATCGCTAAAATCAAAATTTGCCAAAATCAAAAAACGCTAAATTAAAAATTTCCAAATTATATTCTAAATACAAGGCCAATAGTTAACTATGGCCAGAGTAGGAACGCCGAAAAATTGATAATTGTTGTGCTTCAATGAAAAAACAAAAAATATTGTATATCAGCAAGCATTGAAATAAGGTAATATATATAATAAATTAATTTCAACATTTTAATTGCACAATTCAAACTTCGTTGGAAAAATTGATAATGAAATAAAATATGTCAATATGTCTCAGTAAGTCGTAGCGAAGCGCGACAGGGCATACTAGTTTTTAATATAAAAGTAAGGATACACAAGAATTTTTTTTTACAATAATAATGATAATAATAATTATATTATAATAATAATTATAATAATTATATTAGTAATAATAATTCTTATTAATTTAAGCTTTAGCAACAATCTTTCTGAAGAACGAAATGAGCGACCATCTATGGTTTAAGAGTTGTAGCTCAAAAACTAAGCAAGCAAACATCAAGGTAAGAAAGAAATGTAAAAGGATTTAAAAAACTTTGGCCTGAGAACGCCAAACCATTTGGAGGTTTTACTGCGATGGCCTAGTATTTTCACCTTGACTTGAAATTTCTCATCCCCACCACCAGAAAGCCACCCTGAAATTTGAAAAAAGAAGAAAATCGCTATAAAAAAAAAATATAAATTGAGGATTTTGTTTAACTGTTGCACAAAGCACATACACCATTAAGCTTTTTTGTTAATTATGACTAAGACAAACTCTTAACCCGGATTAATAAAAGACAGTCTTTAATTAGTATTGTCGAATTCAGTGTTAAACTAAGATTGGGTTTATTATTTTCAAATAACTTTCACAACTAGTCTCATTTTAACAGTTAAAAAAAATCCCAAGCATCGAATTGCGATATATATTTGACAGTTCTACTGTCATGCAAGAAAATATATTGCCAATTCAAATCATACATAAATTTCTGGTACTTCCAAATTAATTTGTAATTAATTAGTCCTAACCGGATTTTTATAAAATTTATTACTTCAGACTAGTTTAACAGATATTACAAAAGGAATCTGACTGTTGTTGCCCATTATGTATAAAAAGTCAAATTAAGCCTTTGAAATCTTTTTTATTTTTATAACGTATTTTTATCTGGCTTATAGTTCTTGAAAAAAGGTATTATTTTTTTACATAATTTGATTTACTGAAACTTCACCCATGTTTTTTTCGTTTTTTTTTACATATTTTATCTATTTATTTCGGAATCCCATACAACAACATATAAAATCGTATAATTAGAGTACAGTATTAATACTAGGTACATAGCAGTAAGGAAATATAACATTGCATATAATAACATATAAAACTAATATAAAAATTAGTTATTTAATAAACGTGTTAAAACAGAAAACTAATTATTTATAGAAATCAAAAAGTGCCTTTTTAAATTTCATTGCATTTCTTGTGAATGTTTGAAGGTAGCAAGTTCCAAAGACGAATTGAATTAATAAAAAACTGCCATTCAGATGTTAATGTTCGATGTCTAATTGGTAAAAAAAAATCATTTCTTTTGCGAGATGAAGTGAATGATATTCTAATTAAAAAGATAAGAAGGTTCACGGGTATATATAATTTTATGTAAAAAAGTATTTTTAGTAAATCACAAAAACTAACTCCATACATTTTTTTTTTAACAAGTGTTATATGATCGCACTTCCTCAGGACGTAGACATGCCTTAGTATTTCGTTATATGCCTTCTCCAATATATTTTAACTCGTATAATCATAGCTCGAAAAAACTTCACATCTGTATAACAAAGCTGTCATTATATATGTTGTTGCAAGTAATAACCGAATATTTACCGATGTAAAGTATTCTGTTCTCCACAGAATTCGTAGCATGTCATATGTTTTTCCAGCAGCTGTGTTTATGTGATCAATCCATGCAAGATTATTATTTAAATTATACCAACGTTCTTCGTTGTTCCTGCGATCTTAATGGTTTGATTGTTTAGTCCAAGATACGGTTCAAAATTTGATTTCTGGGAGTTTGAATTTATCTCCAGACATTAAACTTACTCGGATTCAAGCAAAGACAATTTGATGAAGCCCACATAAAAACACGGTTTAAATCCTCCTCAGTATTTTTGTTGTTATTACATATGCATAATTGAACATCATCAGCAAAGATGTGAACACTACTGTAACAACAATAATATTCAAATCTTATAGTTAATTCAAGACTAATTATAAATTCCAGCGAGTCCCAGCCACAAAGTTAATTGCTTTTTGATGTACAAAAAAAAAAAAATATTTTCAAAATCACCCTTAATGCTCCGCAGCATGTTGTTGAGTAGATAGCGGGCAATCATCTTAGGGTAAATTTCACGTTTATGCAAATATTCAACACTGTCTCTAGTAACTTCCATTTTGATCAAATGCACATTTAAGTCCATATGAATGTTATAATTTCTGACATACGATGGTGCACCTATTATCATACGTAATTGCCTATTTTGCCTTTTTTGAAATTTTTCAACATTAGACGAAGAGCCAGTATCACATATCCGAATATCACAGCACCATATGGGTTTTACAGTACCCAGTTGTTGACAATCTAAGCCAAATTTCGAGATTCTGCCCATAAGCTATGTAAGTTGTAGAATTTTTAACTTCATTTTACCAAGTGAGGCAAAGGTCAAAGTGCATTCTGATATATTTGTGTATTACCATATGCTATGATTAGTAATTTGTATTTGAGGGCACGTTTCGTTTCTTAGGGCAAAAAAGTGATATGCTTGCATTTCAGTTCATTAAATTTTATTTTCCATCTCTCCAGCCAATTTTCTGGTTGAAAAATATGGGTTTGCGGAAATCTTTTTTTGCTCTCATTAACACTTGGATTGCCGTATCATCAGCAAAATTCGAGGAATTAGTATTAACATTTTTTGGAAACCAGATGTACTCCCCTGTGGGACACCGGCTTGTATTTCTAGTGGTGCTCTTCTTTAGTTGTTCTCTTTAACCGTGAATTTACGACCTGATGTATAGCTTTCTAGACGCTTGTGAGTGTTGGGTGGTAACACTTGCTTAATTTTATTGCCCAAGCCCTCATGCCAAACTATCTGGAATGCCTGTGAGATATCAAAAAATGGCGGCGCAATATTTTTTTTCAAAGGCCTTTCTAATAACAGTTACTAGGCTATAAGCCTGATTAGTTGTACTCTGTTTGTTCATGAAGCCAAACTGATTATCTGGTAAAAAGTTTTACTGACTCGCAGCTAGGGTTAGTTTATTTATTATAGGTCTTTCGAAAAGTTTTCAATATTCGATATAAGACTGATTGGTCTATATGAATCGATTTTCATATTACCTTTGCCTGATTTGGGTATTATTGCTACGCGTGAAACTTTCCATTCTAGGGGAAAATATTCAAGGCGCAAGGTAGCATTAAAAATATAGAGACTGATTCGCAAATCTATAGTGGGTAGTTCTGTAAGCAGCTTGTTACTGATGTTATCGATCCCTGGTGCTTTATTTCGGTTTAAATCAATTATAGCCTGTTTAAATTTGGCAGTTGCTCCTTGCTGTAGTATTATAGAAGGCAACACCACTACAAAACTTAATGTGTTTCGTGTGAAAACAATTCTCAAGGTTTTACGAAAAGCTCGGAGTCAGTTCTATCCCAACAGAGGCTTGATCGCGTCGGGTTCTTCAAGACATATTTGCAGCACGCCATAATGAGTAGTCAATACTTGGTGTGGTATCCAGTTTGTATTCAATGATGGTATTCTCCGAGCTTCCAAAAGATTTCGTTATTTTGTTGTACATTCTTCTAATCGCACTCTAAGCTTCGTACTCTTCTTTTTTCATTGTAAAGTTACTCAACATTTACTGAATAAATATTATAGTGTTTCTTGTGTCATGCGGATTTAGTAGCAAGATCAATCTTTTGGTTTTAGCGGTATGTTCTCTGAACAATGGGTACTGATAAACTCCCTATATTTTAACAAATTTATCGTTTTGCTTGTCAGTACTAAATCAGCAGTTGGTTGTACAATTTTTTTAGGGTCTAAAATTGAAACAATCATGAGTGTGTTATCAGATGAGAGTTCTGATGATGGTTCGACCTACACCAAGTATCTCGGTATAGACTTTATGACTCCGAAATCTATTAGATCCGCTGTTTTCTGCAGTAAACAGCAATTGGGTTCTCCACTACATGTTTCATCTACTCCTATTATGGAAATTTTATAAAACAATATATGGCCCTCATGCCAATTAGCTGTGCACCACAGAATGTATTTATAATTGGCATTATAATTGGCAGCTGTTAGAGATCGTGAACCCAAATATTTAAAAAATTTATAGTATTTATATGCTATACCACAATGTGGATAGGTTAGAATGATTTTGTGCTGATGTGTGTAACTACCAAAAGTATATGACCCATCTTTTGTTATACCAATAGACTCAGAATCACTTTATGAGTCAGTTTAGCGAAGTCCGTCTGTCCGTCCGCCTGTATGACCATGTAAACCTTGTAAAAAAACTGCCGGTCGCAAATGTGAAGCTGTTTTGATTAAATTTAACGTATATGCTTTTATCGGCCATAATCAGCTCATGTTCAGACTTAGTCACCATACAACTTACCCCTAAGAGATCGACTTAAGTAATAAGTAATATCGACTCCATAATATCCAAATTACCGTATAAATATCGGTCAAGTTGGGTTCACCTTTGTTTATTACATCCACTGGTAGTCCAACAACAAATCTTTTAGGACAATTCTTAGTCATACCCCCCATATGAAGCTGATTCCTGACCTTCATCTTAAGCCACAAAAAAAACTAAAATATTGCTCAGATTTTTCTCAAATTTGATTTGTATTTGCAATAAATAAGAGACCTTGCCAAATTGATCAGGATCGGTCCATTTTTAGACTCAGTCTCCATATAAGGCAAAAAAAAAATTAATAACAACGCCATTCAAGTTTGGTTCGTGCTTCTCTTCTATACCTGATTTGTTAGGCCTACGAGATAAGATCTCTAATGATACACCGACAACAATTTTCATACTTATTTTCTTATCTTATTGCGATTCGCGAAGGTGAGTAAATTGATGAGATCAATAAGTTTGAGATAAATTATTCGAGATAAATATTCGTTGTATGTAGATAATTTTCCCGCAGTAGGAAGTGTTTAAGAGCGGGGTAAGGTTTTAAAGGCGAAAAAGGGATATATTTCTTCTTTTGAAGATATGAATAATGTTGAATTATTTATTTCATATACACGTGATAGCGTAACATTTGAGGTATCTTTGAAAAAATTTTCAGCTAAAAATGTCCCTGACAGCGAATCTCCGGAGGAGCCTCGAAAAAAAGTTGTTTACGGTGAACATCACAACTCGTTATCGGATCATCTCAAGCAAAAAAGTCTAAATGCGTTCAGAAGTTTTAACATACATGATATGTTTACGTGCAATTTTGACACAACACATATTCAGAAAAAAAATGTATAAAAAAATTTTAAAAAAGTTTTAAATCCTTAAGTCGCGATATGATGAGAAGAAACTACAAATTTTTATATAAGTTACAGAAACAAGAATTAGACCAACTTTCTTGTTTCTGAGGAAGTATTCCAGTTCGCATATGCAATTTGCTTTCTAGAAACTTATTTTAAGACTATGCTTGGTATAGCTTTCAGCAACACGGATTGCATTTTCATCACTTCATGTATCATGTAATTAGTTGAGCCAGTAAAATTATTTATAGTTTGAATTAGGGTTTCCATCGAATATAAGCTTCAAATATCCTTAAAATGGTCGATAATTGAATTAGTGAAAATCCAATCTTGTTTAATCCTTCGTACGTATTTTTTCTAGAATTACAACTTTAACAAAATTTCGCGCATTAATTTCATATTCAGTATAAACTATCACTTACATTATATTGCAATCATCCCAACTTTATAAACATATACATTAGGGTGTCCGTTATTTGTATGGGCAATTTTTTCTTATAAAAATTTTTAAGTCTCACCCCTCAAAAAGCTGAGGCTTGACGCAAAAATGACTCTCCAAAAATTTCACGTCCCTGGGGCCACGCTTTCCTGGACGGACTTGCGTTTGAAAATTTCAAGTGTGTTTATATGGGGAAAATATGACTTTTTTCAGATTTTACGAAAATTTCGTTTTATAGTTTAATTTTTCCGACAAGTTGCTATATGTGTCGGGATCACTATCAATATATCTTTTTAAAATGCCATAAAACTTCAAAATCGAATAAAAACTCGCCAAGAAATACCAAATGCCCCGACCACTTTTGTGCCAAAAAAAACTAGGTCATGAAATTTGATTGCATTTTTTTCAACTTTGAGAAAATGATTAAAGCCGTAATTTACTCAGACATGAAGTATTGTTTTATTACCACATTGTTCACCTATTGCGCATAGAGACCGAAAATGGGAAATTTTTTTGATAAAGTTTTGAAAACTCCTTTTTCAAGTTTTGTAGAATTTTCTATAACAAAATTTAAAAAAATTTATCTAGCTCTTAAAGGTCTTATTAAACGCAGCTAAGAGATTAATTGTATGGATTTTAGGTAAATCCCTAAGTCAGAATTTTTTTGGCAAGGATTTTATTTTTGCGGATTTCGAGAAAAATGGGATTTTTGTAAAATATTCTGTAAATGTACTATATCTAAATATTTTCTATCAAAAATTCATCACTTGTCTACTTTTAAATGTAAGATTTTATGTTAATGTTTTGGAAAAAAGTAATATGAACCCACTAACCCATTTGGAATTGGGTTCACATATGACCCCAAGCTAATAAAAGACAATTTATTCAAAAAATTCAAATATTTTGCAAGTGCTGTTGAATTTTTAGGTGAGACGCTTAAAATATAATAACCAGATGTGTAGAACTTCCATTTCTAAAATTTGGGATAAGTCCGAGAATTCTAACCCATTATTTGCCAAGGCCAGCTTTGGATTTTAAGATATCTTTAAATAAAAATTACCGAAAACGAGTTTTTCTGTTAAACTCGATGAAACCACTATTTAGAATTTAAGAAAAATAATAATTAATTTTTACTTATTTAACCCTTCAGTGCTCCTGGGTGCAATTATCTGCTTATTGCTCGCGAATATAAATTAAAACAACTTTTAACCAATTTTGTTAAAAAATTATTTTATGTTATAAAATCTATATTTTTCTAAATAAAATAAGAAGACCCACAAATGACCCAAAGCTAACAAAAGACAATTTATTCAAAAGAATATGAAATATAAAATTAATTCTATTTATTTTGGTGTATTTAAGGATGATTTAGTGTGCAATTTAAATTGTTTTCTGTAATCACTTACGACTTGCAATAAGCATTGATTGTTTTTAATTTTATATTATTAGAATAATTTTATATTTCATATTCTTTTGAACAAGATGTCTTTTATTAGCTTTGGGTCATTCTTATTTTATTTAGAAATATATATATTCCAAAAAAATTCTGGCATAGGGATTTACAAAAAAAATTCACTAGGTTAATCTTTACGATGGATTTAACAAGACCTTGAAGAGCTAGATCAATTTTTCAAAATTTTGTTTAAGAAATTTTTAAAAAATTTAAAAAGGAGTTTCCAAATTTTATCAAAAAGATTTTCCATACTCGGTCTCAATGCTTAATAGGTAAACAAGGTGGTAATAAAACAATGCTTCATATCTGAGTAGAGACTAAAATAAAATGTTGGCTTTAATAATTTTCTCAAAGTTGAAAAAAATGCCATTAAAATTTCATGAGCAAGTTTTTTTTTGCCACAAAAGTGCTCTGGGGCATTTGGTATTTCTTGGCGAGTTTTTATTCGATTTTGAAGTTTTATAGCTTTTTTCAAAGCTAATTTAATACGGATCCCGATTCATGTAATAACTTGTCGGAAAAATTAAACTATAGGACGAAATTTTGGTAAAATCTGAAAAAAAGTCATATTTTCCCAATATAAACACACTTCATATTTTCAAACGCAAGTCGGGCCGGGAAGGCGTGGTCCCAGGGGCGTGAAATTTTTGGAGAGTCATTTTTGCATTAAGCCTCAACTTTTTAGGAGCGAAATAACGGACACCCTAATATACATATAAGAACAAGCCATGACTTTAACGTGCCTCGAAAAAAACAAAACCAGTTTTTCATCTAAATACCCAAATGTTACAAATACAACATTTTACCCATAATACCTGGTATTTGAAATGGATTTATACAAAATATATAGGTTAACCAAATATTCAAACCGCTGAACATTAAAAATGATACAACACAAATGCTTAACCACTCAAAACAATGAATAGCGGCAACAACGACAATGACAACAACATCAGCAACGTCAAAATAACAATAACTGATAACATTTAATGGATGCTTCATATAAAACAAATAAACACACATACACCTACACACACACACACCCATAAACCTTAACACTTAACGGAAAAGCCACAAAGTTTTACTTATCATGCGACAACTAACAATGACATCGAAACATCCCCAAACACCCGAAATAGTACTTAACAAAAGATGAGGAGGAAAACAAAACAAAGAATAACAGAACAAAAACAACAACAACAGCAACAACAATCAAACACAAGAGATGAAGACATTAAAATATTAATGTGAAACATAAATCACCTTCACAAAACACGTACTCACACTAACATCGGGACGTACGATTGCACACAAACACATTTGAAAAGATAAAATATATTATTACAATATTTTGCACGCCTCTTTTAATATTCTCAAGTGAGTAAACAGCAGTCATTTCCACTTCTTATTATGTTAACCTGTTTGATGGTGATAATATCGTCCCCGACCACATTACGCTGATAGAACTAGAAGTAAGACAGAATAAATATAGTTCTATTATTACAACTATATACCTAAACCAAATTCACTGTGGCTGCCAAATTTATTGCCAAACGAACAACTGAAATTCAGGTGTTTAAGACTAAAATTCTAAATAGTAAATATTTGATAATAATACAAAGAGATTCAACTAGATTCTCAACTTTATCCAGTTGGAGAATTATTTGTTTGTGTGTATAATAGGGGTAACAACAAATTTCAGTCTTATCCCTATGAAATGTCCAATGATGAACTGGTACCGAAATAATTTTACTTGAGCCATTTTTAAACAAATACCTTCCACATAGACCTCTTTTTCTAGAACAATCCAAAAACAATGTATTTAAATAAAACTTTCTTAAATTTAAATTTTATGTATTTATTTAAAATTTCCTTATGAAAATGTACTTTTTTTAAAGAGCGGTATTTTTTTTTTTTTTTAATAGTTACTTTTTTACAAGAGGTACTTTAAAAAAAAAGGAATTAAGAAATATTTTTAGTAAAAAGGAAATGTACTTTTCAAGAATAGTTATTTTTCAGAAAAACTATGTGTGCATTAGCGTGGTCCTACATTACATTTTTTAAATTTGGAGAAGTATCGGGGTCCAGTTTATTTCCTTTCTATATAAAACTAACAAATGCGACGTATGGGGACAATCGGATAAAAAATGTCGCGCCGGAAATCGATTGAAAATTTCAAGTGTGTTTATATGGAGAAAATATGACTTTTTTACATATTTTATGAAAATTTCGTTCTATAGTTAAATTTTTCCGCTAAATTGTTATATTAATCGATATCAGTACTAAATTATCTTTTCAAAGAGCTATATAACTTTAAATTTTGAATAAAAACTCGCCAAATAGTAAAAGCCCCAGACCACTTTTGTGTCAAAAAAAAAAAACACTAGGTCATGAAATTTTATGGCACTTCTTTTTTGAGAAATAGATTAAAGCCATAATTTTTTTTTGGTCTCTGTACTTGAGTATTCAGATATGAAGTATTGTTTTATTACCACGTTGTTAACGTATGGAGTAAAAGTATTATAACCAAATGTGTAGATCGTCCATGCCTAAAATTATTTTCCAAGGCCAGCTTTGGATTTTAAGATATTTTTTAATAAGATTAGCGATAAAGAGTTTTTGTATTTAACTCGATGAAACCACTATTTACTTAAGGAAAATAATTCCGTTAGCTTTTTATTTTTTGTCAACCCTTCAGTGGTCCAGGAATAAAAATAATCCATTTTGAATTATCTTTGGGGCAATTATCGGCTTAAAGCTCGCGAATAAAAATTAAAACAACTTGTTGAACTATAACTCAGCATTGTTACATTGAACTTGACTTTGTACAGGAAGGATATTGTTTTATGTATGATTCTTCTATCCGTAGTAAAAAGTGATTTTCTGCTTTATTGTTAGTTAACCCTTTATTAAATTTTTTTATGAATTTAACGTTTCTTTTGCCAGTATCGATTACTACGAATAACTGCTTGCAGAAATTGTAATATTTTTTAAAATATTCGATAAATTCCCATGTCTTTGGAGAAAATAATATAAATTCTGCAGAAATGCTAAAAAAGCTGAACAAATTTTAAATTTTCTGGGACTCAAAATCGCTTATATTACACTGGTCTATAAATTTAAAAAAAAATGACTGTAGAGGCGAAGCATGTTTTTTAACTTATCTGGGTGCGCATAATTCGAATCTGGCATAAAAATAAGCTATCACGTCTTGTTAATTTTTTTGACGCATGCTGTCATTACTGTAAAGCAATCAGTACTGACACTACAATTTCACAATTATTAATTTGACAGAAGCCCGCATTACTTTCAAATCTTCATAATAGTAGCGGTTAAGCATGTCAGGGTGATCGTGTGTTACTGATTCAAGCTATTTATGCTTTCTGTGTGGTGAATATTTGGTTGCAAAAAAAGGGATATGCAATATCAGAATCATTAAAATGTGCATAATTACATTATTTTGGTGTTGCTGTCAGAAAATTGGACAAACCGTGGACACCGAGAATGTTTTGCAATAGTTGCAGAGCTGCTTTATACAAGTGGTCAAATGGCAAGAAGATCTATTTCGATTTTAAAATTCCAGTACTTTGGAGAGAGTAAAGTAACCCTCCAAACTGATTGTTATTTCTGTTTAACAAAAGTTTTTGGATTCAATATGAAAATTCAAAAAATTCTAATTACGCGAATGTCCCATCGGTTTCCAAACCAGTTCAACGTCCACCAAATGACCCATTGCACTCATTACGAGCAGTGAGTCCAAAATATCTTTCACCAGCAGTGGTAGTTTGCATGAGGCTGATGATGAACGCCATTTAGTGACTCAAGCTGAGCTGAATGATCTAATTCGGGATTTACATCCAATGAAGCAAGACGCAGAATTACTAGCTTCACGCATGCAGCAGTGGAAACATCTTGCAGTTGGCATATTTTGAAAAGAATCACTCTATTCTGCATATTTTGAAAAGAAACTCTCTATACTGTATTGATGTTGATGGCTTATTTCAGAAAATGAACCAGTGAAATGACAAAACTGATGGCTCTAAGTAAAGTTTAAAGGCTCTTCTTTTGCATAATGGGAATGAAAAACCATCAATACCAATTGCTTATGCCGTTAATATAAAGAAAAGCAAGTAAGAAAATTATAGTCGGTCTAGACCGACTATACGATACCCTATACCATTCGATTAGAGACCCTATTTCTCAGGCCCAACTAACTGGATATAGAAAATAAACATAAACCAAATTTGAGTGGGATTTTTATTAATTTTTTCGGCTGCAGATATGAAAAAGTTCATATCGGATGCTATATCTATATGGGGACTAGGCCCAAAAATGGACCGATCCTGACCATGTTTGGTAAAGTCTCTTGTATTTTGCAAAAATATATACAAACAAAATTTGAGAAGAATCAGTGCAATATTTTTGTTTTTTGATAGATTTAAGTGAAGATCGGGAAGCAACTCTGTATGGGGCGTATGACGAAGAGTTATCCAATAGGGATCTTTGTTGGACTACTGATTCATGGAAGTAATATATACATACAAACCCAATTTGACTAACATTTTTATGTTGATTTGGATCTTATGGCAATATATGTTGATTTCATAGGGGTCATTTGTATGGGGGCTAGGTCTGAACATGGACCGATTCTCACCGATTTCAATAGCGTTCATCCCATGGCCGATGGAAGATCAAATACCACATTTCATCAAAATATATTCATATCTGCGACCTGCAGTTTGATTACAAGCTTTACATGGACACACAGACGGACGGACGGACGGACGGAGGGACATCGTTAAATCAAATCAGATAGTGATTCTGATTCGATCGGTATAATTAAAGATGGGTGTAGTTCAAATATTTTTGGTTGTTACAAACAGCAGCACAAAGTCATTATACCCAAACCACATAGTGGTATAGGGTATAATTAAGAGTCAATGACTGAAATTTTGACATTATTCAAAACACAACGATCATAAATGTGAACTTAAGATGCGTGATTTAAATTTTTTTGTATATATAGTAGGGCGACAGCCATTTTTTTTAATCAATACTGCGAGTCGGATTATTGTGGCACTGGACCTAGGACATTAGTGCGCAAAATCTGAGCCAAATCGGACAATGCTTTCTGGACGCGCATTGAGTTTACATTTAAAATATGCATTTATATGTAATAATTATCAAAAAAAATCGTTTTTCACAAAAATTATGATATTAATAATTGCGTTTCAATTAAATTAATTAAATTAATTAACGAACCATAATCTAGAGTAAATAAAGTTTCTAATAAAATAACAAAATCTGTTATCGGTTGAAAAACAGCCAAGTCATATCGAGTTCCCCGGCAATAAATGCGCCGCAGACCACTTGATTAAGAAAATCGAGCTCAAATTTTGAAAGACATCGAAATAATTTACAACAACAACATTTTTGCATTCTCCTGATCCCTAAATGATCTTATCTAAAGTATTTTGCATCTCGTCTATCGTTATGCCGTTCTAAATTAATGTCAAAAGGATAGGTATATTTTAGCAATTCCCTGGGAATTTTTTCCCTATTCCCTGTTCCCCTATTCTTAATAAAATCTCCCCGGGAATTTTTTCTCTTTTCCCTTTACCCTTATTCTAAAAGAACTTCGAAAATGGGAATCTCTTCCCCGGGAAAAAAGTAGCTATTCTGAATGTCAATAAAAGGGAGAATAATTTGGGAATAATTCCGCCAAAAAATTGAGAGGGAGTGCTGCGAAAAATGTATGTATTTAATAGTTTTATGAAAAAAAAGTAATATATATCATTTAAAGTTTTGTATAATAATATTATTATGGCATTACTGTTGCTTTCAGGTCAAAAGCAACAAACAAAAAACAAATTCATGTTCTTTTAAACACAATGCAAGCCAACCCTGATGTTGCATGCTTTGCTCCGTCTTGTCCTGCAGCTGCTCTTCTGCTTCAGATACCATCAGAAACGCTACACTGAACATTTTTTGTATATATTTTTAATTTATTAAAGATTTAAAAAAAGTTTTACTTTTAATTTCCACAAAAATTTTTAAATTTGTAAACAAAACAAAACAAAACAACTGAAGCAAAACAGCTGTCTTCGAATAATCGAAATTCTCTCTCCCATATTATTCTTCTCCCCGCCTGTTTAGAATAGGAGGATTTATTCTCGGGAAAAATGAATTCCCCGGGAACTCATTTCCCTGGGAATATTTAGAATTGGGCTGTATATCTTTTTGGTGTTTTTATATTTCAACTATCTTTTGCCAAAATATTATATTACTTGATATAACTTCACAATCCTGTAATTTAAGGTTAAATTGAGACACCATAAATTGTCGCCCTCTAAAGTCAAATGACAAATTTAAGGAGATTTACATTTTTTTAAAACAGAATATCGAAATAGTATATGTTTGTGGAAAGATTCCGATAAAACCAGTTGATAATATTTTAAAAATTCTAAAAAATAATATTCTGGACTTATTTTCTGAAGCTAACCCGTGGGGTACTCAATATGTGTTCTAGTTTTAATTTTTTTTTTTTCAGAATTATTATATTCATATAAAGGTATATCGAGGGCTTATACTCAAAAAGTGCTATCTATATTTGGCAGCAATATTCAGCCCAATTCTCAATAACAATTCCCTGGGAATTTTTTCCCTATTTCCTGTTCCCCTATTCTTAATAAAATCTCCCCGGGAATTTTTTCTCATTTCCCTTTACCCTTATTCTAAAAGAACTTCGAAAATGGGAATCTCTTCCCCGGGAAAAAAGTAGCTATTCTGAATGTCAATAAAAGGTAGAATAATTTGGGAATAATTCCGCCAAAAAATTGAGAGGGAGTGCTGCGAAAAATGTATGTACTTAATAGTTTTATGAAAAAAAGTAAAATATATCATTTAAAATTTTGTATAATAATATTATTATGGCATTACTGTTGCTTTCAGGTCAAAAGCAACAAATAAAAAACAAATTCCTGTTCTTTGAACACAATGCAAGCCAACCCTGATGTTGCATGCTTTGCTCCGTCTTGTCCTGCAGCTGCTCTTCTGCTTCAGCTACCATCAGAAACGCTACACTGAACATTTTTTGTATTTATTTTTAATTTATTAAAGATTTTAAAAAAGGTTTACTTTTAATTTCCACAAAAATTTTTAAATTTGTAAACAAAACAAACCAACTGAAGCAAAACAGCTGTCTTCGAATAATCGAAATTCTCTCTCCCATATTATTCTTCTCCCCACCTGTTTAGAACAGGAGGATTTATTCTCGGGAAAAATGAATTCCCTGGGAATATTTAGAATTGGGCTGATTAATTATACCCTATACCACTATGTGGTTTGGGTATAATGACCTTGTGCTGCTGTTTGTAACAACCAAAAATATTTGACCTACACCCATCTTTAATTATACCGATCGAATCAGAATCACTATCTGATTTGAATTAACGATGTCCCTCCGTCCGTCCGTCCGTCCGTCCGTCCGTCCGTCCGTCTGTGTGTCCATGTAAAGCTTGTTATCAAACTGCAGGTCGCAAATATGAATATATTTCGATGCAATTTGGTATTTAATCTTTTATCGGCCATGGGATGAACGCTATTGCAATTGGCGAGAATCGGTCCATGTTCAGACCTAGCCCCATACAAATGACACCTATGAAATCAACATATATTGCCATAAGATCCAAATTATACAAATCTTAGTCAATGTGGGTTTGTATGTATATATTACATCCATTAATCAGTAGTCTAAAAATGATCCCTATTGGACAACTCTTAGTCATAGGCCCCATATAGATCTGCTTCCCGATCTTCACTTAAATCTATCAAAAAACAAAAATTTTGCACTGATTCTTCTCAAATTTTGTTTGTATATATTTTTGCGAAATACAAGAGACTTTACCAAACATGGTCAGGATCAGTCCATTTTTGGGCCTAGTCCCCATATAGATATAGCATCCGATATGAACTTTTTCATATCTGCAGCCGAAAAAATTAAAAAAAATCCCACTCAAATTTGGTTTATGCCTAGTTAGTTGGGCCTGAGAGATAGGGTATCTGAACGCATGGTATAGGGTATCGTATAGTCGGTCTAGACCGACTATAATTTTCTTACTTGTTTTTGATTTCAAATTGTTCTCTGATATAACTATCAAATATAATATTAATGTTGATATCATACATGATTAGTACGACTATTTCGTAATAGATATTGTAGCAAATCGATCGACAAATACTTTCAGATCTTATTAATAAATTAGTTTTACACGCTCTCTTTAAAATAATTATTGATGCAGATAGCATATTTTGAATATAAGCCCTCGATATACAAATTTGTTTATGCTGTATGAAATATAAAAACTAAATAATCTAAATATTTTCATAAAATTGTGAATCAATCAGTGGAATTTTATGAACACATTAAATTTTTTATTTAAAAAAAATCCTGATGAAGAAAATATTTATGGATTTTCATAGACAGTCAATTTGACATCAAGAGTATCCCACGGGTTAGTTTTAGAAAATAAGTCCAGTATATTATTTTACTATACATTATCAACAAATTCTATCGAAATCCTTTCACATATATACTATTACGATATTTTCTTTTAAAAAACATATAAATTTCCTTAAATTTAACATTTGACCTTAAATAGACACAATTTGTAGCACTTCAATTTAACCTTAATTTACAAGATTGAGAAACTATATCAAGTAGTATAACATTTTGACAAAAGATATATGAAATGTGAAAACACCAAAAAGATGTACCCCAAAAGTTGAAAAGGTATGAAAAATCCAATTTTTCTTCAAATCCGCTGAAATAAAAAAGCTGTCCTCGCCAAATTAAGAACAGAATATCCACAATATTTGGCATTTTTATTTAGATTTATTTTGCTAATAAGACCTCAAAGTCCAGTCGTTGATATCAAAAAATTTTTTTTACAAAGATTTTTAAAAAGTAAAATTAGACATTTTGATATAGTGCTACAAAATACGTACCATTTTGAGATTAATTTATTTTATAAGAGCATAGCAACAGGCAAGATGCAAAATACTTTACCTGTGAGCATTTAGGGATCAGGTGAATGCAAAAATGTTGTTGCTGTATATTATTTCCATGATTTTAAAAATGTGAGCTCGATTTTCTTAATCAAGTGGTCTGAGACGCATTTATTGCCTGGGGAATTTGATATAACTTGGCTGTTTTTCTAACGATAATAGATTTTATTGTTTTATTAGAAAGATAATTTACTCCAGATTATGGTTTATTAATAAAATTAATTGAAAAGCAATTATTAATATCAAAATTTTTGTGAAAATTGATTTTTTTGGATAATTTTTACATATAAATTCATATTTTAATTTTGAACTCAATGCGAGTACAGAAAGCAATGTCAGACGTGCGCACTATAGTTTTAGATCTAGTATCACAATAATCCGACCGTCACACCTCAAAATTCTACCAAAAATGTTTTTCATACAAATCGCTGTCACCCTAATATATAGTACAGACCATCGTATATAACTATAAATTAATCTGCTTGAGATCATTGGTTGCAAAGAGGTTTCACAAAATGTTGTTTTTTCCTTTGTCTTTGGGATAGTCGCGCCACACGTCATCATTACGTCAGAACAGAGTGGCCAAAATGAACTGAGTATTCACCAGGAAAACCAAACATTTCAAATAAATCTTTAATTGATACAAATGACGTTCTTCTTCCGCCGCTGCACATAAAATTGGACCTAAATCTCATTTGCTAAAATCAAAGAAGGCATATTTTTTGGCCCTCAAATCAGGAAGCTATTGAATGATGACAGTTTTTCACAATATTTATTGGAGAAAGAATATGCAGCCTGGAAACCTTTCAAGAGCATCGTGGACAGTTTTCCTGGAAACAAGAAGAGTGAAATCTACAACCAAATTGTTGCTGAATTATTGAAAAATTATCACGAATTAGGTTCACGAATGTCACTCTAAATGCAGTTTCTTCATTCGCAATTAGACTTTGTTCCACAAAACCCAGGTGCGGCGAGCGACGATCAAGGGGACAGTGTGATTACCAAGATTTAATGAAAATTGAAAGAAATTGTTAAGGATTTTGGGACAAAAGCATGTTGGGAGACTACTGCTGGACTGTAATGCGTTAAACCGAACCAACCACATACAAACGGCGTTCAAACAACGTCATTCACTTTTGAAAATTCATTGATTTTTAAATAAGCTAATGCCTTTTTATGTAAAAAACGAATAAAAACATATTTTTTTATCTCGAAAATCTAGCGTGATAAAGAAAAACCAATTACAGATTCGAATTCAGCAAACCAAATCACCGTAGGAAAGATATTTGTATGCTCCAGTCCAAAACCTTGTTGGCTAACGTTATTATGTATCAAATTTTCTGGATGAAGGAATTCTATACTTTCGATTAGTTTCACAACTGGTTCCCCTGCATCTAGACAAACACACATTTTTTCTTTAACTTCAAGGCGAAGTTTTGAGTCACAATATGCTAACGCCATCAAATACCATAAATTCTATTGGTGCTTTATTTAAACTAGCTGATCCCAGCCCTCGAAATTCGAGTGCAAATTCTAGAAAATTTTATTATTTTACAGGACCCTAAAGGTATGCTAATAAATTTTAGCCAATTCACAATTCAACACTTTCTATTGTTGTTGTTGGTTTATGTCCAAAATTATTTTTGTTTATGCCCAAAATTATCTTTTGCGAACACATTAACAAATTTAATAAACACACGCACACAGCGAAGTTTTGAGTCACAAAATGCTAACGCCATCAAATACCATAAATTCTATTGGTGTTTTATTTAAACTAGCTGATCCCAGCCCTCGAAATTCGAGTGCAAATTCTAGAAAATTTTATTATTTTACAAGACCCTAAAGGGGACCCAAAATTATCTTTTGCGAACACAAATTTAATAAACACACACACACAGCACTGAATAACTTTAGGTATGTGTTAGTAGTAGCTTTAAATGCATTTTACTCCAAAAAATTGTGAAATTGTAAAAATCTATAAATCTGGTGGACAGCTGAAGAGAAATACCATTCAAATGAAGGATATTTGGTCAAAATAGGACCAAAACTGACATACCTAAATCAGTCACAAGAAATCGCCTTGTCTATTAAGATTATAGACTAGCAGATTTCAGCTCTAGAAATTCGAGTGCAAATTCTAGGGAATTTTATTTTTTCGTTAAATAAAGCCCCTAAAGGTATGCTAATCAATTATAGCCAATTCACAAATCAACACAAAAAACACACACATAGCATTGCATAATTTTATGTATGTGTTAGTAGCAAATTTAAATGGAATTTACTCCAAATAAAGGATAAAATTTTAAAATCTGTAAATGCTAAATGACTAAAAAGAAATACCTTTGAAATAATATGCGTTTTTCCAAAATCGATAAACCGATAGAACAAAACATCGGTCAGCCTATTAATATTATAAATTTGTCAAAATTCAAATTTTAGCCTCGACAAGAAATGGGTTAATGTTGTTCAATTTATTCCAAATTCTTAGCATAGAAGACTGGCACATTTTGCTGTTATATTTTAAGCGTCACATGTAAAAATTCAACAGAACAAAATATTTGAATTTTTTGAATAAACTATCTTCCATTAGCTTGGTGTGATATGGGTTAATGCCTTAAGGGTTAATGGGATCATATAATTTTTTCTGAAACCCTAGGCTATAAAATATAACATTTAAAAGTAGAAAACTGATTAAAAGGAATACATTTACTGAATATTTCAGAAAAATCTCATTTTTCTCGAAATCCGCAACAAAATCCCTGTAAAAAATTATAGCAAAGGGATTTATCTAAAAATTCACACAGTTAATCCCTGATATATACTTAGTATGACCTTAAGATGCCAGATCCATTTGTTTAAGTTTTGTTCAAGAAAATTTTTTAAATCTTGAAAAAGAGTTTTCAAAATATTATCAAAAAAAAAAAAAAAACCGCAATTTGGGTCTCACTGCGCAATAGGTTAATAACGTGCTAATAAAACAATAATTCGGATCTGAGTACCTAGAGGTATAGAGACTAAAAAAAATTATGGCTTCAATTAATTTCTTAAAATTGCAAAAGTGCCGTCAAATTTCATTACCTAGTATTTTTTGACACAAAAGAGGTCTGGGGCATTTGCTATTTCTTGGCGAGTTTTTGTTCGAATTTGAAAAGATAATTTAATACTGAAATCGACTCATATAATAACCTATCGAGACAATCAAACCATAGAATGAAATTTTTGTAAAATCTGAAACATGTCATATTTTCTCCATATAAATACACTTGAAATTTTCAATCGATTTTCGTCACATATATTAATTTTATATAGAAAGGAAACAAACTGGACCCCGACACTCCCCAAAATCGCGTTTTCATTTTTAGGGACCACTCTAATGTGTTTCTAGGAATTTCTCTCACGTATGGGTGATAATTTTTGGAAATAATATATACTGATACGATAAATTTAGACACAACAAATTTTGGACCTATTTATAAATTCTTAAAACTGTAGCCAAATAAATTTAATACCATAAATAAATAAATAAATTTACCACGCACCATTTAAACAAATTTAATAAAAGTTAGCAAAATATTACGGATAATATTCTTATCAAATTTAAAAAAATCAGGCCACCATGCTTCAATCTACAAATCAATATTTAAAGTCATCTATTTCGACAATGACTTTCAATTGAAATTTTCATTTTAATTTAGAGTCGTCCAATTTTCAATTCCATCCATACTATTAACCAATTAACGCCAATACACCCATACACACAGACGTATACACAAAAGGAAAGTCATGCATACAAAGTAGATTGTTAGACATACATACACCACAATATATTCAGCCAACCATTGCCAACATCTATCGAATGGTTAAATGTTCGATTGCTGGCCACTGAAACATGACCGAAGGGTTTGTGTAACTAACTTTGTTAACGAACCGGAAACTAAAAATGACACAGAAAAATGTATGCTGCAGCCCACTCTACAACTGCTACTTTAACTCAAAGTCCTGATGCTGATACAGCCGAACATCCGCGGTTGAATTGACATTAGTTCTTTTTCACTCTTGATATTGTTTGTAGCATGCATATGGCTGGGGTGGTGAAAAGAATCGAATGAATGAAACAGAGTTTAACAAACTATGCTTGGACAGGTCAATGCGTACCAGTTTATGCTAACATTTGTCTTTTAACTAAATTCATGGTTGAGTTTTATAGTTTTCATTAACTAATGGGAATTCTCTTAATCAAAATAGCAAAGCATAGTATTATTAGATTTTAAAATATTTTTAGTTTTGGTTCATAAGGAGAAATATCGGCTCTAAAGATAATTTGCTGTGCGGCTTGTATAGGCGGTTGCCAACTTTTATTGTCAAAATGTGAGAGTATACACTTAAGCGGGGACTATAAAACTAGCCCTTCATATGTACAACAAAAATGTTTTCAAAAGCTTTTCAACTTCAAATTTCATATGACAAGCTAATATTTGAAAGTCCTGTTAAGATTGGCACCGTTTGGTGGTCAGTATTGATAGGCACCACTTATTCATTCGTACGTATGTACATACATATTCTATACGTATAAGCTAAACTTTTTGTGAGAATTACGTAAAATGATAAATTTCAAATCAAACTTTTAACAAAGTTTAAAAGATATTATCTGCAAAATTTCAGCCAGTCAAAAGTCATCTTCTAGACATATCATAGAATTTGCAATAGCTGCAATATGAATTAAACAAAAAATAATAATTTCATTTATCTGCGTGGCTATAGAGTTTTTAGATCTGACAGGGAGTTTGAAGATAGAGGAAATATTTCTAAGGGCGGTGGTGTTACAATTTTTGTTAGATATCATATGTCATGTACATTCTGCTATAAATCTGATAAGCAAGATAATGTAGAATATATTCTCGTAGAGATCAAATCAAATGGAAGGAAAGTGCTTGCAGGCTGTATACACAGGCCAAATAAACATATTAAGAAGTCCAAGTTTCTTGAAAAAGTGGAGATCTTAACAGATTGATATAATGATATTATTTTATCTGGAGATTTTACTTTCAACACTATTAATATACCAGCGCTTACTGACAGCAAGATAACTTATGACCTTGAAGCTGTAACTCGTTATAATCCTGCACACTTCACCACCAATATCAATAGTCTTCTCTACATCTTCTTTGTCAGTGATTTGTCATCCGTGTTGGTATATGATCAAATTTCAGTACTATGTTTTTCAAAACACGATTTGACCTTCGACCTACAACTACAACAAGCTAGTATAGTTTACTCATACCGTGACTTAAAAAAAATTTAAACTACTCATTACTTTACGCCAATCTTTACCAAATTGACTGTGTACTGTATTGTATTTACTATATGAGATTTATTGATGATCTCTATTTATTACAACTTTTCGACGATGCGGTACGTCTAAAAACGAAATCCAAAACAGTAAATTTTAAATTTTGGTTTACTGCTACTATAAAGACTCGATCTATGGAAGGAATATTGCGTACTCCAGTTGGAAAATGTTTAAAACTTCTGAGCTGCGAAACAAATATCATACAGCTAGGAGAGATGTTATCCGAAAACTCAAAACTGCTAAGTACAATTTCATTTCTATGAAATTTAATTCTGCCATTGAATCGAAACAAACATGGAAGACAATTAGAGATATTGGCATTGGACGATGCAATATTAATAGTTGTTCGATAGACGCTGATGAACTTAAAATGGACGAGACTACATTCAGTAGAAGTTGATCATGAATTTTATTATTTTTTGAATAATTGTATATTTATTCTTTTGATTATATTACAAAATTACAAATTTATACCCCAGCGCCTAATATGGCTTTAAAGAGTCTAGTAGGCAAAATATATATACAGTATTTTACTATATAATAAAAAATACATAATTATGTTACATTATAAGGATTTTGTATGTATTTGTAAGAAGAATTTCTAAATTTTGAGAAAAAAAATTATTTTAAGCTATTTTTAAAAGTAGACAAAACTGAAATGCTTTTCGAATTATCCGGTAGGTTATTGTACTCAACTGAGCCGTACAAATCGTATACGTTGCTTGGTTAGTTCAAGGCAATATCTTACTACACATAAATCCATCGCTTGCCTTGTATTTCTATGCGAAAGTAACATATTTGGAATAAGTCATATGGTATTAGATCCAATACCATTAATAGACTTCAAGACATTAATCAACAGATGCTGATTCACAAGTCCACATATTGGAAGTATTGGTTTGGCACAATTTTTTAATAAATCAGTAGTTGAAAATCGTAATGGAAGATTAAAAAAAATTTTCAGTGCCTTGTTCTGTGCCAGTTGCAAAGATTTCATAGCTGATCACGTTTTACATCCGTAAATCGTTAGAAGATATGTCAGGTATGAATGAACCAAAGTGTAATAAAGCAACATCTTAGTTGCAATATTTTTAACTTATACAAGATTCCCATCCCTGATGATATTTTGGACCTTAAGTAATCAATATGATTAAGCTTCATGCATTCTGATGCATTCTGTTTCTTCAAAAATTTCCATCAACATATATATATACTCATACGTTCATCATATCTCGAAATATAAGGTTTGAACCTTATATATGGGTTTTTTTTAGAATTCAATATTAATCTATTATATCTAAGATACTCACATAGAATTGAGGCATTTATTCCATTTCTGTTTACAGTACTTTCTGGTAATTATAGTGAAAGAGAATACAAATATCATCAGCATACATAAAAAGCTGTCCTTTAACATTTATATTTTTAATATCATTAATAAAATGTTGGGCTAATAGTGGGCCAAGAACACTGCCTTGCGAGAAACCACAGAAAACTCCCAGCTCGGTACTTTTTGGTTTTCCAACTTGTACAAAATGCCTTCCATTATTTAAATAATATTTAAAAGGAGCAGTTGTTCCTGTTGAAAACCCAATTAAATCTTGTTTTGTAATTTCATGGTCGACTAAATCGAAGGATACAGCCACTCCTCTGTATCCTCTATCCAATCCATCACATACATAATCAATCACATTAATCACAGCTTCTCCAGCCCCCATGCCTTTTCTGAATCCATATTGCCGGTCGAATAATATATTGTTTTCATCCAAGTACCTCGTAAGCTGTTCATATATAATCTTTTCTACAATAGAAAGAATGGAAATAGGTCGATAATTCACAATTTTATCCGTTTGTTTACATTTTGGTATGGATGTTATTTCACGAACTTTTAACACATCAGAATATTCACCATTCTCAATGATTTTGTTAAATATTTCTGTTAATATCAATTGATGAAATACTTCTCATGTTAATAGATATTATATTAAAAAGCGTGTTTGAACTATTTACAACATTATTAAAAACATTTATATCAAAAATATAATAATTATTCATTAGGGAAAAAATTTTTATTTTTTTAACTAAAATTACAATATATAAAATACATTACATTATTATGGTGACCGATATATTTCATCGTCATCATTGATTGCTGCTTACTGAGATCTTCGATTTGTTAACTTCTTTGTTGTAGCTTCTACTAAAATTTCATAACTTTGGCTTCACATCTGATAATTTTTGGTCTAGAAAGCTCACTTTTTTATGAATACCCTTCCACCAACAGGGAACCAACTTCAAGCAACGATTTAGCATAATCCAGTAGGCTTAATGTTTCCTTACTCAAGTAGTCATTAACAAAAACGACTTTTGTACCTTCCTGATCTTTCAATTTTGGTTTTATTAACATCAGTTTTTCTTTTGACAGCTTTGAGTTGTATTTCACAACAACCATTTATTTTGTATTGTTTTTTATTGACCTATTATTGTTTTTAATAAAACAAGCATCATCAATAGACTCCGGCTGCATTTCAACACCTGCTTCACTAGATAAATTCAAAATAGTTTATACTGCAAACATTTCATTAGTTGCTTATATTCCTCTTATCAAACAATCATTTTAACTCTCTGATCGTTTAAATATTTAACAGAACTGTTAAGATTTTCCACTTTAACTTTTAATAATTTGTTCTCCTTTTGTACTACTTCCAATTTTCTTTGATTTTCTGCAACACCCTTTAAAATATCGTCATACTGTTTTGATATAAAAGTCATTGTTGCGTCCAAAACAGACAGCTGATCAAGTTTCTTTAATTTCTCTTTAATCTCATTTAACTCTGACTTAAGGGTACCACTATCATCACACAGATGACAAACAAATTCTTCACTTTCATGCTTTAGTAGATGATCGTATTTAAGTTTGTCTAAAGTTGTACAATATACATGATATATTTTTGTGCACTTGTCGCACTCAATAAGGACATCTTTCTCTTCTTTCACCACCAATTTACAATGGCCACATAGTTTATGGTTGTTTTCAATGGTGCGACGGGCTTTATTCATTGTATTTTATAAAACTGATATCACTAATTATTTAATTTATTGAAAAAAAAAAACATATTTGTATATTTATAACTTTAATCCAATTGAACTATTTTATTTAAAACAATTTGTGTTAGGACAAATAAAATTTTGGAATCTTCACGATGGGATTGCCAACTTAATGTTATATTGCCGCAACCATGGCTTGTCATTTTTAAGTTATTTAGAATATTTAGTATAAATTTTCTCTATCGCTATTGGTTCTAAAATAAATCGGCTAGTAACTGTACTTAATGTACCATAAATATTTATATTTTCATTCTGATCATTGGAAAAACTAGATCGTAGATTTTTAACTAAATTGTAAAAGTAACACGCAATCAATACCAGATTATTAGCTCATGGCATGTACTGAAATTAAATTCAGAAAATATGTTCTTTTAAAATGCAGCTAGTACTGTCCAACAAATCAACGTTGATATCACCAATAATCCTGCATGGAGAATCTAGAGTATTCATTAAAAAACTTTCTAATTTAGTTAAAGAACTTTGTCGTAAGCAGTTTTGGGACCTATAAACCGATTTTACTATTAAAGGTTTATTATTAATTTTAATTTCTGGTAACGATATGCTTATAAAATCCAAAAAATCTTCATCCTTATTAGCTAGAACTCTGTATCTTAGCCTCTTGTCTATATAAATTGAGGTTCCTCCATTACCATCTGCTCTACAACAGTGCACAATATCAAAACCATCAATTGAGTACAAATTAGCAAATAGTTTATCAAACCAGGTTTCTTGAACTGCTGTAATCTCCGGTATTATTTTCATTTTACACAATTCGGCTTTAAACTGATGAAATCTATGTAATGATGAAATTCTTTTTACATTTCTAGATAACATATTAAAAAAATTTTGAATTGGATTCATTAGCATAAGAATTAAATTTATTTAAGTTTGAAATATACTTTCAATTCATAAAATATATTTACTACTCCAAATTTTGTCGAGGAAAATGCTTTTGATTTTAAATGCGTTAATCAACTTGATATTATAAAATGTATTTCTCTGGTAAAGTCCAACTCTGTAAGATATGATAATGTAATTCCGAAATTTATTAAAATACTTCTTCCACTTTTACTGCATTATACAACTTTTCTGTTCGGCTGGATTCTAACTTCAAGCAGTTTCTGTACTATATGGGAACATGCTAAAATAATGTCTATCACAAAATCAAATTTTGAGCAACGACCAATAGCCATTCTATGTTATTTGTCAAAAGTTTTTGAAAAGATAATTTTTTCTCAAATGAATGAATATATAACTCAACACAACTTAATATCCCATAAATAATTCAGCTTTCGAGCAAACCACAGTTGCATAACAGCCTTAGCAGAAGTTTTCGTAAACATATAACGTGATATAGCCGACAGCAAAATAACCTTCCTTGTACTTATACATAGATCATTGCAAGGCATTTGATACACTTGCTCATCAAACTCTCTGCATGAAGTTAAGATATTTCTTTAATTTTTACTCAACATCAACAAACATATGCTTTATTTTTCTCTGCCACGCACCATTGATCAACGCTTCTAATTTCCTCTTACCTCACAAATCGCACACAATCCATATACGTAAATAGCATGTCATCTAAACCTTTAAACCTTATAAAAGGTGCCAATTTTGTTCTCAATTTATATCAATGATTTACCAGATTTACAACTTTTTGTGAGCACCGCAATTCAGTCGATAGATGAAAATATAAATAAAATTAACTATGAACTTAATCAATAGTACAGCTGGGTAACAGGAAATGACTTATGCATTAATATTAGCAAGTTAAAATGTGTGCTAGTAACGCAAACGAAATGCAAATCCAGAGCTTGGGAATGAAATACTTATCAAGGCGAGAGAATTGACTTTGATTCAAAAATAAAAATTCTTGGTGCAACTTTTAGTAACACTTTAACTTGGTGGATCCACATAAATACGACTGTTGTTCAACCTTAATGTGCGCATATGCGGATGACCTGCTCGTCCTTATCGAAGGCCAGTCTCGTGCTGAGCTAGAGAGAAAGGAGGAGGAAGTCATGCAGATTGCCTGCGACATTGGAGACGAGTAGGTGTAGATGTACCTATGGACAAAACTGTGATGATGTTGCTGAAAGGCAAGTTATCGCTAAATCGACATCCAACGGTTAGGGCCAATGGCGTTAGCTTTAAGTATGCGACTGATGCGTGACCATATGAACTTATTGATTTCTTGAGCGTGTCAAAGCTAAGTTAGCCGTTGTGGTGGGATGTGTCCGTCACATTCCTAGGAATGACTGGGGCCTCAGCTGGCGTTGTATGCAGATCATTTACCGCGGATTGTTTGTTGCTTGTGCAATGTGGTCAGCGTGGTCACGACTGTCAGAGGAAAGCTGAAAATCATGTCATGTCAAAGGATAGTCTTGCTCGCTTGTGTGCCATGTTGTCATACGGTCTCCACGGAGGCCTTACAGGTATTGGTAAGTGTAGCCCCTATTGACAGGAGGTAATACGTAAAAGTATTGCTTACACGATTAAGAAAGGACAGCGCCGTTGTTGCAAGACAATTGGGTAACAAACGAGGACGTTAGTGGAAAGAGCTGTACGGAGAGCAAAGCGCTCTTAAATGAGTGTGTTGTCTCCAGATGGCAAAATAGGTGGGACAGTAGCAACAAAGGGCAAGTTACATATGCCTTCATTCGCGATGTGACGATGGACCTAGATTCTCTAGGTGTCGTATTAATGGACGATGGTTGTGATGTCAATGGTGTGCTTGTGAATGATGAGAGAATGAGTCGTATGAATGTGTATGCATGTGAAGTTTTCAAAAGAAAACGTTTAATAAGGGTCTGTTCGCACACGCATGTTTACATCCACAGGATGTACGCATGCGTGTATACTCAAGGCTTTCTAGAAGGGCTTATTAGTGTACCTACACACTCACCCATAGGGTGAATATCTTGGTATGGGACTGAGACTTTCGAATGGCCTACATTCCATAGCTGTTTATAGCCATACTGGTAGAAGCTTTCCTACGAAGTCTGACCTGAGGCTTCATATATATACATATATATCTGGTACCACGGGAAGTTGGAAGCCAATGGAATCATAAATTCCAGCTGATTTGCTGGTACGGTTTCTAGGGTTGTATCGTGGTGGCTGTTTTTATATACTAACTCGCGGGGAGAGCACAGCTCGATGTGGAGTTGCATTCTACCGGGCGCTGTGACCCTTAGAACAGCAGAGGTGTATTAACTAGGCCTCGACTCCCCGCCAATGAGCGGGGTTTGTTGCCCAAATGCACAAATCTTGAATTGGTACTGGAGTGTAGTTTAACCACACAATGGGTCGGCGCATATTCCGGTCCAGAGTTCAGAGCACCGTGAGGTTATGTTAACAGGTACTCACATAGCATACAAGAGAATTCTATTGTTCAAGCTAACATGACGCTCAGAACTATATGGCATACTCAATCTTTCAGTCCCTTAAATATAAAAATGTTTCTAACAAAATTAAACTTAATTACAAACATTTTATACCGATGTTGTGATTCAGTTAGTAAAGGCAAACTTAATATACTATATTATATAACAGAATAATTAGATGTGTTTTTAGACTAAGAAGGTCTGCCGGAACTTCTCCATTTACGAATAATATTTTCGGTGTATCATATGAAAATCTGATGAAAATTAGAGTTCTTTTGTTTCTTTATAAAGTAATTTTCACCGCAAAATCACTTTACCTATATGAAAATCTCCGATTCGCCAGATCAATCCGGGTGAAAAAATTAATTCTACTTCGTCATCATTATTTGGTATCTGAATGGCATTTCTATGTCTTCGAATATGCTTTCACAAATAAAAAATTCCTTTAAGAATATTTTGCATAATAATCTTATTAGTTAATCAAATTTACTTATTATTTTTTGTAAGCTTGTATTGGTTTCTTTGTTATTCTTTAACATTTTTTCTTAAATATATTCTACATTTTAGTAATTAAATCTATATGCATGTATGTATTTTGTAAAGCCAAATTATAACTAACAATTTTCATGCCTGTAATTATAAGATATATTCTTGTTGTACAGGAAAGCAAATAAATAAATATACTGCGACTACTAAAATTTATTTAGTTATATTGTTTTTAATTTAATTTTTATCTTTTCAATAGATAAGTGATGATAAATCTAAGTTTTTACTCAATACAAATATTTGTTACAATCGCAAAAAAAAAAAGATTCCTTATGTCCCTAAATCTAAAATTTATTTACAATCAATTTTCCAAATATAAATGATTGATACAATTTTTTAACCTTTTCAAATGAACTACAAATCAATGATACTCGTAGTAACTGAATATAACAGTAACAACGAAATATGCTTGTTTTATTACTCTGAAATACAATAAACTATATAAAGAGTTTTAAATCCTGAAACTAAAATATAGAAGGCTATTGAAATTCAAAAACAGCTTTGGCTTCATGGTGTACAATATAAAATGACAAACACTATTCATTAATGCAGAGTTAACGAAATTACACGTTGACATCATCAACATAATGGACAGTATATTCATCATTTCCAATGTGTCCCTTTTTGTTTCAGCTCTACATTATTTAACAATTGAGTAGTTAGCAAAGATATAAAAATGCCGATAAATCGAAGGACAGTTATAATAGCATTGAAAACAGGAAGGACAATATGACAGATGGCAAGGTAGACACATTCCTTTTTCCTTGATATATTTCCTGTAAGTTATTTTAGCTGCAAAAAATGCGTACTGTCATAGCAAACTGAAGGATAATATAAAAAAGTAAATAAATGAAAGAAGCTTTGTAATTCTTACATTGAAATATAGTTCTGCTAGGGAATTGGTTTGACATTTGAAAGAATTGGTGCAGGTAGTCCTAACATATTTTCTTTTTTTTTTTCTTTTCTTTTTTGATTTACCATAAAAATGCAATAGAAGAACATTTTAAACTTTAATCAAAGCTGTAAAGGATTAAACCCCACATACTTAATTTAACAATTATCTCATCCTCTTAACTATGACTTAATTGGGAATCACTGTCATGAATAAAAAGTAAAAATTGTATGGCATTCATTAAAGATAACCATGACTTAATTGGGAATCACTGCTATACAGAATAAGTAAAAATTGTTTGGCATTCATTAAAGGTGTTTTAAATCTGCTTAAAACAATTTCTGCAAATTCGAATTTTTTTTTACTTTATTATATCTTTTTTTCAGTCATTTCTAAAGCAATTTACTTTTTAGTGTGAATGAATAATATCTTCTTTTTAATGGCAAAAATAACTGACACTACTATTTTAAATAAAATGCACACAACTTATAATAAAAAAATTTTTTTTTAAGATATTTGTACAGCAATCCAAAAAATGGCATTTATGAAATTCTATGTAAATCCATTAGCATACCACAAAATACTAAAATTTATATCGAATGTGATTTTTATTTGGGGACTATGTCAAGAAAACGACGTGTTGTAACGGGTGATTTTTTAAGAGCTTGATAACTTTTTTAAAAAAAAAAACGCATAAAATTTGCAAAATCTCATCGGTTCTTTATTTGAAACGTTAGATTGGTCCATGACATTTACTTATTGAAGATAATTTCATTTAAATGTTGACCGCGGCTGCGTCTTAGGTGGTCCATTCGGAAAGTCCAATTTTGGGCAACTTTTTCGAGCATTTCGGCCGGAATAGCCCGAATTTCTTCGGAAATGTTGTCTTCCAAAGCTGGAATAGTTGCTGGCTTATTTCTGTAGACTTTAGACTTGACGTAGCCCCACAAAAAATAGTCTAAAGGCGTCAAATCGCATGATCTTGGTGGCCAACTTACCGGTCCATTTCTTGAGATGAATTGTTCTCCGAAGTTTTCCCTCAAAATGGCCATAGAATCGCGAGCTGTGTGGCATGTAGCGCCATCTTGTTGAAACCACATGTCAACCAAGTTCAGTTCTTCCATTTTTGGCAACAAAAAGTTTGTTAGCATCGAACGATAGCGATCGCCATTCACCGTAACGTTGCGTCCAACAGCATCTTTGAAAAAATACGGTCCAATGATTCCACCAGCGTACAAACCACACCAAACAGTGCATTTTTCGGGATGCATGGGCAGTTCTTGAACGGCTTCTGGTTGCTCTTCACTCCAAATACGGCAATTTTGCTTATTTACGAAGCCATTCAACCAGAAATGAGCCTCATCGCTGAACAAAATTTGTCGATAAAAAAGCGGATTTTCTGCCAACTTTTCTAGGGCCCATTCACTGAAAATTAGACGTTGTGGCAGATCGTTCGGCTTCAGTTCTTGCACGAGCTGTATTTTATACGGTTTTACACCAAGATCTTTGCGTAAAATCTTCCATGTGGTCGAATAACACAAACCCAATTGCTGCGAACGGCGACGAATCGACATTTCACGGTCTTCAGTAACACTCTCAGAAACAGACGCAATATTCTCTTCTGTACGCACTGTACGCATTCGTGTGGTTGGTTTAATGTCCAATAAAGTAAACTGAGTGCGAAACTTGGTCACAATCGCATTAATTGTTTGCTCACTTGGTCGATTATGTAGACCATAAATCGGACGTAAAGCGCGAAACACATTTCGAACCGAACACTGATTTTGGTAATAAAATTCAATGATTTGCAAGCGTTGCTCGTTAGTAAGTCTATTCATGATGAAATGTCAAAGCATACTGAGCATCTTTCTCTTTGACACCATGTCTGAAATCCCACGTGATCTGTCAAATACTAATGCATGAAAATCCTAACCTCAAAAAAATCACCCGTTAGTTACTAATTTGCTAGCTTGTCTAATTTTATAAATTTGTTAATGCGAATGTAAGATCAGCTCAAAATTTAAAGAAAAGACTCCATTGTACATAGGCTAGCTCTGAACATTCCTAGATTTTCAGCAATTTGAGTAGTGCTCCTCATATATTTAAGCGATGAAAGAGATACAAATTGATACCAACGAATTTTTTTTAAAAGCATAAAAATTAATTAATTTAAAAAAAAAAACAAATAAGAAAATTATGGACCGACTATACGATACCTTATACTATGCGCTTAGGGACCCTATCTCTTATGTCCAACTAATAATAATAGCATAAGCTAAATTGGAATGGCATTGTCAATAATTTGTTTGCCTATAGGGATAACAAAAAGCTCATATCGGATGCTATATTTAAGTCAGGACTAGGTCGACAAATGAACCGAATTTGAGAAAAGTCTGTGTAACATTTTTATTTCCTGATAGATTTAAGTGAAGATCGAGAATCAACTTTATATAGGTGCTACGACTAAGAACTATCCCTATAGGGTTTATTTTAGGATTACTAATTAATGGATGTAATAAAGATCTATATGATATTTTGGATATTATGACAATCTAAGTAGATCTCATAGGGGTCATTTGTATAAAGAACTGATTTTCACAAATTTCAACAGCGTTCATCTTATGGCAGATAGAAGCTTGTACACTAAATGTCATCAAAATTTGTTCATATTTGCTACCAGTAGCTTGATTACAAGTTTTACATGGACATATAGACGGACATTGCAAAATCGACTCAGAAAGTGATTCTACCTCTATCGGTATAATAAATTATGGGTATAGGTCAAATATTTTTGGCAGTTACAAACATCACACCAATAATTATAAAAATTATGCCTGAGAAACGTTAATTACTTAGATAAAGAGGTACTTAAATTGGACTAAAAAAGAAGAAAAGGAGAGGGAAAATAAAAAATAACATAAAAAACTCAATAGAATTAAAAAATTAATTAAAAATGTAACACTCCACGACAGGGATATATTGGTATCATTTCATGTAGTTTCGCTATTTATAAATGTTCCGGTCCATACTGCCATCAAGAATATTATGAAAAAATGGTCTATTGTTAAAAATTTCACATATATTTCTAATTCCAAATTCCTGGAGATTCTTAAATTTTGCTTAACTGACAACAACTATTTTGTTTATGACGACAAAGTCTATAACCAAATTTTTGGTATTCCAATGGGTAATCCACTGTCGCCCGCAATAGCCGACGGTTGTTCTTGACAATCTACTTTACGACGCTATAATGGAACTAAAGGACAAAATCATCACCATAAAATACATACATATATAAATATGTAGATGATATTCTAGCAGTTATCAACATAGATGACCAGGATGAAATTATGAAAACGTTGAATAATCATCATCCTAAAATTAAATTTACTATCGAAGTGGAGGAAAATACTGAAATAACATACCTAGACATGAAATTACATAGATCATCAGGAGGTATCGTTTTTGGTTGGCATTCAAAAGAAACTGCTTCGGGGCGACTTATGAATTACAACGCAATCCAACCAAAAAACTAGGTAAAAAACACGGCAAAAAACTTCATTGAAAGATTTCTGAATATTAGTGACAAACAGTTCCACATAAAAAACACACACAAAATTTACAAAATACTAATAGAGAACAGTTTTCCCAAAAAACTTATAAATTCATCAATAGAAGAAATAAAACAGCGATTAAAAACAATATCAAACGTGGTAACACCGAAGAAAAGAAAAATTACAAATTTTACAGTGTACAATATATCCCTGGTCTAACAGATAATAGAAAAATATAAATAAAATTAAAAATAACAAAACTTTAGCTTTGCATACAAACCCAACCGAACTGCAATATATACAAACGTCAAGGCGCCAATAGAAAAGCAACAAAAGAACAACGTCGTCTATGAAATAGGATGTAAGGGAAATGACAAACAGAGATGTGATCTAATTCAAATAGGACAACGTAGTCTATGAAATAGGATGTAAGGGAAATGACAAACAGAGATGTGATCTAATTCAAACAGGAACATAAAAGAGAGCTCTAGCTACACGAATGAGAGAACATCAACTGGATATCGCCAAAAGAAAAGAGACAACAGCATTAGCACAACACATATTAAAAACCGGCCACACAGCTGATTTCGAAAAAACCAAGATACTAGACAACGAAATCATTGAAAGAAAAAGAACACTAAAGAGTGCTTATATATTCAGCAAAATATTCAACGAACCAAGAATTTTAAAGAGGACACCAACAATATAAATACGAACTACAGAGTTGCCATTCAGTAACATATGGCATGTTAATGTGTGTTTAAAACTTCAAATTTTATGTATATATGTTTTATGTTAAATATAATAACTACATTTTAAATGTAAAAATATATTGTAAGTTTTATGAAATATTATTTGTAAAATATTATATACTAGATGTAACCCGGTGTGCTTCGCTACACCCTCTGCCGGATCGTTATGAAAGGGATCACGCAAAGTCCCAAGGCTATCACTAATACAGTAATTCAAATATATCACATTTAATATTAAGTTTGTGTGGGGGTACCACGCGCATTTTCTATCATAGTGCTTAATATATATGATATTAAAAATGCACTTTGTATGGGAGGTGCAACGCCCACTAAAAATATTAAAAAAAAAAAACTAAAGCCTGCAGCACTCCCATATCTTCAGTAAGACTATGTGGAAATTTCAGGAAGATCAGATGAGTAGTTACGGAGAGTACCTCCTACAAACAAACAAACAAACAAACAAACAAATATTACCTCTTTATTATGTTAGTATATATTATTAGTATAGATTTTTTATTTCAATGCTTGCTGATGCTGATATACAATGTTTTTTGTTTTTTCATTCGGTAAACAATTATCAGATTTTTCGGCGTTCCTACTCTGGAGCAAGGTACATGTAGCTGCCCATGAGAAGAAGATGGATAATCCATATTAGATCTGGCAACAATTAACTGTTGGCCTTGAACTTAGAATATCATTTGACAATTTTTCTTTTTAGCGATTTTTGATTTTGCCCATTTTTGATTATGAAGATTTTTGTTTTTGGGCGATTTTTATTTTTTTTCGCGATTTTTGGGTTTGGCGATTTTTGATTTTGGCGATATTTTTTTCATGACAAATCACATTGATAACTAATGAACTTGTCAAAAGACTGTCTCTTTCGTAGTGCTTCACATTTTTTACATAGGAGGTGCCATGCCCACTAATACCATCCCGCCCAATTTTTATTGGACTACTCACATTAACATCTGATGGACTCATGTAAAATGTCGAGTCTTTCCCTTATATAGTACACAAGTTATATGGTATCTACTTTGCATGGGCGGTGCTACACCCACTGCTTCGATCACGCCTATTTTTTTGTTCGGCTAATCATACAAAGAACCTATGGCCTCACGCAAAGCCACAAAGCTCTCTCTTTTACAGTACTCCAGATAAATAACATTAAATAGTAACCTTGCATGGGGAGTGCCACGCCCATTGGTGTGAACCCGCCAATTTTTTGTCCGACTACACATACTAAGATCTGATTGTGTGTGCAAAGTGTCAAAGCTTCCCTTTTTTTGTACACCAGTTATATTATATCATATACTTACTTTGTACGGGTGGTGCCAGGTCCCAAGACTCTCATTATAACAGTACTCCAGATATATGGCATTTTATATTTAATTTGTGTGGTAGGTGCCACGCCTATTGGTCCGATACTGCCCATTTTTTGTTCGACTACTCACACTAATAGGTGACATCAGACAAATTTGAAAAGCTCTCTCTATCACAGTACTCGAGATATATAATATTGAATTATTACTTGTATGGTAGCTACCACGCCCACTTATCCGATCCCGCCCATTTCCGGCGTAGCTACTAATATTAACAATATGTGACCTCACACAAATTTGCAAAGCTCTCCCTATCATAGTTCTCAATATATGTATATGATAATTAAAATTTACTTTGTGTGGGAGGTGCCACGCCCACCAAAAATATTAAAAAAATTATAGCCTATAGCACTTCCCATATCCGCAGTAAGACTCTGTGAAAATTTCAGGAAGATTAGATGAGTAGTTACGGAGATTACCCCCTACAAACAAACTAACAAACAAACAAACAAACACATATTACCTCTTTATAATATTAGTATAGATGTATAATTTTATTTAATAGACGATCCCCAGAAGATGTCGACAAAAAATCGCCGAAACGTTGGGAAAAAAATGTAATCAACATTGTTTTATTACATTTATAACTTTGGCCATATTAGCTTAATTTAAGGAAACACAAAAATTCAAATAAATTGGCCAAACAACAGAAATTAATAAAAATAACAGATTGGAAATTATAAACCACATTTGTGTGGTATTCAGGTATGTCACAAAAAAAAAAAATTGGATCGAAAGTGGAATTGAAACCGTATTTGGCTTCTTCAGAAAGCGTAAACCGATAAATTTTATCGATATGAAACCACTTTACATTTCTTAAGTGGAACTGATATTTAAAGTAGTATAGATACCAAAAAAATATCAAGAAGAACTTAAAATTGATAAAAAAAAATACTATTGGTATATTTATTTTAGCAAAATATAAACATTTCAATCTTTAACATATATTTTATTACCAATTTAAGAGAAAATCATTTTTGATGACGTCGTAAACTTATTATTGCCACCTTTGTCGTGAAGGTCGTGAAGGGAGATCGAGCTCTTGTGGAAAGTCATTGGGCAGACTTGGCAGGTAAATTAAATTCTTCTGCCCCACCATCTAAAGATATTAATGGTTTGAAGAAATTGTTACGGGACCTCACGGCACTAGGATAAATAGAGCACCGGCTAGCTATCGGAGGGACTTTGGGTGTGACTCCATCCCTTTATCCTAGCCCAAGGACCGCAGCGATTATAATGATCGAAAATGACTACACCTACCAACAACCTGGGGAGGAGGAAGATCTTGGTCCTCAGTCGCCCTTTCCCAACCGTGGTTACATTGCATCCATCATTTTTATTGCGACCCCTGGTATCACTCACCTTTCCACTCACCTCAGTTTTCCACCCCTATCAAATTTTCTCACACCATATCGATTTCCATATTAAATTTCAAGACACTGTTTCATTTCATAATCTTCCTATAAATTACCTTATCAATAAATACGTTAATAATTATTACAAATATAAATTCTGATATTATCCGATTTCTAACCTAATATAAATAAAACAACAAACGAAATGAATTACAAATTAAGATGGACAATATTTCGGTGCCGATCTTTATAATTTAGCCAAAAAAAAAACAATCATAAAACATATACCGTTCTTCCGGCGTTCACTGGTGTCGAGCGATTCTAGCACAGACTACTACCTCACAATAGCATCGATAACAAATTCAAAAACACACTATAATATCTCCTCTACTTTTTTTTTTCTTTTTTTTTTCTGATTGAATTTTCCTGGATAGATTTTACGGGGACGCCAACCTGAATTTGTTGGACTACAATCATATGAATTTTTGGTCCTCTAACAGGAGGTGGCCAGTCCCAACTATTGTTGAAAAAATATATAATTAAATTCACTTTATAACACTATATTTTGGAGGCTGGACTTATGTTCAAGTTTCTTTACTCTTTTCCAGGGAATTAAATCTATCCTCCCAGTCACTTTATCTTAATCATCCAGGTAACCTAACATAAAAATTACATCACTCTATCACTAGCACCCACTTATTTTGTATTTTAAAACATAACTCTTCAAACATACCTGTTTGTTTCCTTTTTCTCTATTTTTTTTAAACTCTTTCTGGTTCTCTTAGACAGGTTTCTTTCCTATTCCTTGTTCCTCATTAAAAACAATTTTTCTCACTTTAAATTTAATTGTTTTTAACCTTTCACACAAGCACAAATTATTTCATTTTCCGGCTTTTCAACAAAATCAAACTACACGCCTTCGCGCCTTAGTTAAGTCTGACGCTACAAAAGATGGCTCGGATTTATTTATCGCATCATATTTCATTCCAATAACAGAACCCCTTACTGTATTACAAGGTTTCTGTATCCCTTTCTAAAAAAAAACTGCAACATTTTCCCGAAACATCTATCTTTGTCTATTTTCCATTTTCTTCCAATTTTCATAATTTTCACTCTATCTAGACACCAACCCATCTCATATTCAACGGAAAAGTATACTCGAAATCACTTTCATTCATAAAGGCCTACTATGTATTTCTTCCCGTATATTCGCCCAGACTTGCCATCATTGGCTCAATTTATCCACGTTCATAATTGTATGTCCACACCACCGACAGACAGTTAAAAAAGGCCTGCTTTACGGACGGACATTGCTAAGATTGACTCAGAACGTGATTTTTATTAATTAATCAGAACGTGATAATTTATACGACACTACTATAATTTATACGACGATGCCAAAGATGACCAATTGAAAGATTATGCCAATATTGGAAACAATACGTAACTTTAGTATAATTGCCCATGTGGATCATGGTAAAAGTACTTTGGCCGATCGTCTGCTGGAATTAACCGGCGCTACATCACGTAATTCGGGCAGTCACGTATTGGTTAGTTTACAAGTTGAAAGAGACAAACGCCTCTATATTAAAGAAATATCAAAATCATACTTATTTACTAAATTTCATTGATACGCCAGGTCACATTGATTTCTCTAATGACGTTTCAAGGACATCGGCCGCTTGTGATGGTGTCATATTACTAGTAGATGCTGGCCATGGTGCACAAGCGCAAACAGTAGCCAATTATCATTTAGCTATGAATCGAAATTTGGCCGTGGTTCTAGTACTGAACAAAATTGATATAAACCATGCTAACCCCGAAAGAGTGCGTAAAGATTTACAACATTTATTTGGCTTAGAAACGTCTGAGGTCTTACAGGTGACTTTTGTTATAACTTGATATAATATAAATTTTTCAATAAATTCTGTGTGATATTTTAGGTTTCTGCCAAAGTTGGCATCGGTGTACCAGCTGTCCTTGAAGTTATTCCTTGTCCAAAAGTTGATCAAATTCAGCTTTCCGGGCTTTAATATTTGATCGTTGGTTTGATCATTATCGTGGTGCTTTGAATTTAATTTATCTTTTAAATGGTAAATTATAAATCGGTCAAGAAATACCATCATTAAATACCAAAAAAAAATATATTCTGTTAGAAGTATATCGCTTCTTCGACCAGCTGAAACAGAAGTAAAGTTTGTGTAAGTAATGGACATACTTTTCCTGCTCTTAATAATCTATTTAACATTTCAGTGCTGCCGGTCAAGTGGGTCTCATTGCCTGTAATATGCGAAATAATAAAGAATCCATTATTGGTGATACTTTACATTTGAAAAATGAGAACTGTACAGCTGTCGGCATTTTTAAGCCACAACAACCCATGGTTTGTGCCGGTATTTTCCCATCAGATCAATCTAAACATGTAGCACTACGAAGTGCCATTGACAAGCTTATTCTAACTGATTCTGTAGTAACACTGAAAGTCGATTCTAGTTCTGGTTGGCGTTTAGGTTTCTTATGTTTGTTGCCCATCCTGACGACTACATATTGACATATGGTAAGCGCCACTACGCACAAGTATATCCCCTTGCAAACACAAAAAAAATATTGTTACTGGTACACATGACCACCGCAACAAAATACTGGGCCGATTGGAAACGCCATGTTAGAAAAAAGATGAGCCACAACACAAAATAAAGCCAAACATGGTGGAGGTGGGTACAACCAATTCATTTTGAGTGATATTGAGGATCGAACGGAATGTTGGTATAGTTCCTCTACTGCTGCAACAATGGATATACCGGGCATTTTTATACTTTTTATTTATTTATTATTTTATTTATTTTACACAAAACAATCTTCAAATTTCTCTTTATTTTCTTTTTTTTTACAATATTCAGCTGTGTATTTTTCGTTACGTTGCCATATTTAATGCACAAAAATTAATTTTTCATTTTTTTTTTTTTTTTGTTTAATGAAAGCGACAAATTTCTGAAGAAGCTAAAACGAAATCGATCGATTTGGTAATATGGAATCAAATCGATTTCGATTTTATTCTGTGACATTCCTGATTGTTATTTATTTTTTTTACTGGAGAAAAGAAAACGGTTTTATTTTTATGGGAACTAGGTCGAAAATTGGACCGATCCGGACCATATTTTGTAAAGAGACTTTTTTTCTTCAAAAACATATATAAATGAATGTTTTTTATTGAATGGAAAAAAATGCATGGAGAATTATATCAACTTTTCTTTTTATGAGAAGGTCCCTGGGGACCTTTTTTTTATTTTCAAACTCTCCCAACTGCTTAATGTTGTGTGGATTGCATCGCGAGCCGTACACGTATTACAAGCTAGAAGTGTAATGAATCGACTAAAGCTGGCTTCGAAGCGATGGGAGCAATAGTTTACACTCTTTTGACGTTTACTGAGTTTAGTACAGGGATTAGTGAAAAGGTCCCTCCCGAGCTTGTACTATTTTTAGCAGAAATTACTAATGAGTTTTGTTAAATTGTGTTTGTTCTTGCTACCTGTATTTATTTCTTCAACTGAGTGTCTATAAAAGCGACGTGTATGCCAAAACAAGATCTACTACATCTGGCCTACGAACAGCTATATGTAAATCAATGAGGAGCTAGATGAAGACGACAAAGATGAATTAGAAACTGCTCCTGCCATTAATGAAACTTCTGACAGCTATTTTACATTTCAAAATGGTACGAAATGGAGTCGCTTACATCCTGCACCATCCGCTGACTATGGACGAGCAATTATTCCCATATAGTGGCCGCACACGGTTTACACAATATAATCCGCCAAACCAGCCAAAAACCGCTGCGCGGTTTCAAATCATTTTATCCTCTCAAAGGAATGATTTACTCTAGGATGTTGCCTCGTCAAGAACGTGAGGTAAATCAAGGACAGGATATTGTGTATCAACTAGTGGAAAGATATGCGCACACAGCCCTCACAGGCCGTCGTGGCAGTTATGTCGTATGGAGTACGGACGCAAGCGGAAAACCAGAGCCTATTGCTTTACTTGCAGCAAAGCAGTTTATGTGGTAATACCTACAGATTCGAACTAGAAAATTAGCTAGAAGCTTCACAACAGTGATTTATTTAATTTGCTCATGTATTTTAATATTAAATAAAACCGAAATTATGAAAAAAAAAAGTTTCTTGTGTCCTTTTATTACTTTTTAAAAACTAAAATTAACAATAACAAGTAAGAAAGTTATAGTCAGTCTCGTGTAGTTGGTCTAGACCGACTATAATCTTTTTACTTGTTTTTACTTCGATTCGTGATCATGGATGAAGTATGTATCCACCATTTCACAGCTGAGACAAAGTAATAGTCAAATCAGTGCAGTTAATTGGGAGAATTGTGCAGAAAGAAGAAGAAGACAGTTCCTGCAATTCAAAAAGGAAATGCAAACAATGGCAAGTATTATGCTAATTCACATCAGGGTATAAGTGGTGTCAAATTAATATTTCAACAAACAATGTTAACTATAAATTTTATATCAAAGTTATTACTTCGTGCGTTACTCGATCATTATTTTTAAAACTTAAAAATGAACAATACTTATAGAATAAATTCCAGGGATAATGTTGCGAATATGGTTAGAGTCCTTGCCAATCAGAGGAAAGGTATTAAAATATGTCATATCAATGCTCAAAGCTTAAGGAAAAAGATTGACGAATTTAGATTGATTTTTGAAAACTCAGGTGTCGATTTTATATGTGTTTCGGAAACGTGGTTTGATTCCGAAATTACAGACTTTTCTGTTTCCTTAAATGGATATAATTTACGTAGAGTTGATAGAGAAGATGGATATGGCGGCGTTGCTATGTACATAAAAAAGGGGATTTCTTTTAGCATCAAATGTACATCTAAGGAAAATTGTGATTTTGAGGACATAGATAATACAGATCCTCTAACTCTAATTGAGTATCTATTTATCGAGGTAAATAATGAAGGTAGGAAATTGCTTTTAGGGAGTGTTTACAGGCCTAATAAGAATCTTTGTACCAGGCGATTTTTTCGAACTTTGGAAACGCAAACAGCTTTGTACGATGATGTTATCATAGCAGGAGATTTTAATTCAAACCTTCTGGTAGATTGTAGTTTCTCTGATGAATGTGCCTCGATTGGTTTAATATCACCTAATATCTTACATCCTACACACTTCACTGCAACTATTAATATGCTTTTGGATTTGTTTCTTGTGAGTAATGAAATTAATATACTACTCTACGATCAACTGTCTGCATCATGTTTTTCCAAGCATGATCTTATTTTCATGACTTACAATTTCCAACTTGTTATACAAGTTGAGAGGATTACTTTTCGAGACTTTAAAAACATCAATTTTAGACTCCTTGAGGAAGAATTTTTTAATATTGATTGGAATGCTTTGTATTGTTTAAATTCTGTGGATGACCAACTCTCTTTTCTGGAGCAAAACATAAATTATCTGTTCGATCTAACTGTACCAATAAAATCGAAGATTATTAGTAATAAACAAAAACCCTGGTTTTCTTCTGAAATTAAAGATTGTATCAATCAAAGAGATTTTGTCTATGCACGTTGGAAAAGATTTAAAACAACAACATTACATGATGATTATCTGACTGCTAAGAGAAACACAAATAAAATGATTAAAAAGGCCAAATCCAATTTTTATGCTGAAAAATTTTCTTCTGCCATTGGCTCCAAAAGAACATGGCAAACGATACGCGAAGTTGGTATCGGTAAATCTATGCATCGAGAACCATGTTCGGTTGATGCAGATACAATTAATTTAAAGTTTTTAAGTGTTCCTATGGTTCAAGCAGATAAAGATTAGTATATCAATAGTCACTCGAATAACGATGCTGAATCTTTTTTTTCTTTTGCTGCAGTAGACCAATGCGACGTTTTATCTAGTTTATTGTCTATAAAATCGAACTCTATAGGAGTGGACGGGATTAATCCTAAGTTTCTCAAGATTCTTTTACCTCAGCTACTTCCAATTATAACTTTTTTCTTTAACAAAATATTAACTACAAGCCACTTCCCATCGAATTGGAAAATAGCTAAAATCATTCCTATACCCAAAGCTGGTTCCGATTATAGACCAATAGCTATTCTTCCATTTCTCTCTAAAGTATTCGAGCGTATTATGCACAAACAAATGACTAGTTTCTTGGATGACAATAACTTGCTAACAGATCGTCAATCTGGGTTCAGGAGGAAACACAGCTGCCTAACAGCCTTAGTTGCTGTTACAGAGGAGATTAGGGAGAAACTTGATGATGGCAAGACTACATTTTTAATACTTTTAGATCATTCAAAAGCGTTTGATACCGTGGATCATAACATTCTTTGTTACAAACTTAAAAACTTTTTTAATTTTTCTTCGACCGCTACTCAGTTATTGTCAACATACTTACGTGGCAGGTATCAGTATGTTGAAACTAGAATCCAAAATTCAATGACACTGCCTGTAGCAAGGGGCGTACCTCAGGGGTCCATTGTTGGGCCACTATTATTCTCATTGTACTCAAATGACCTCCCAGGCATTTTAACAAATTGTAATGTAAGAATGTATGCGGATGACGTTCAGCTTTATACCAGCTGTAGTAATGCCCTAATCGACCAGTGTATTGTCTCTATTAATCAGCAACTCCATCGTATTTATACATGGGCAACGGCAAATGGATTAGAGATAAATCCGAAAAAATCAAAATGCATTGTAATTCAAAAGCGACTTTCCAAACTAAATATTACACCTAATATAATTATAAATAATCAGAAAATTGAAATCGTTAAATCTGCTAAGAATCTAGGTATTTTTTTTAATGACACTCTTACGTGGTCGAACCATATTAACTATGCCTGTGGTCGTACTTTCTCTATGACTAGAACTCTGTGGCAAACCCAGCATTGTACACCTATGAAAATAAGAATCCTACTTGCCAAAACTTATCTGATGCCTGTTTTACTGTATGGTTGTGAGCTATTTGCGAAATGTGATACAATTAGTAAAAGGAAATTGAACGTTGCATTTAACAACATAATCAGATATGTGTATGGACTTAATAGACGTTCTAGTGTATCTTTGTTTTTAGTTTTTTTACATAAAATAGTGTATACCCACAAACCGGAACATCTGTACGACAAACTTTATATTTCAGATATAAGCAGGGGAAAAAGAATTAGATCAATTAGATATAAAAGTTTAATATCGGAGTGGCATTTCTACATATTCGCAGTATCTCTCTGGAATTCTATACCCCATAGCTCTCAACTTTTATGTAACGCACGAAAATTTAAAGAAAATATTTTTAAACTGTTTTCAGCATAACAATTTAAAACATTAAATATTATTTGATATTATAATACATTTGATTAAATTAAATTTCAAATATTTCAACTTTATTCTTTAATTTTAATCTTATTGTTCTTTGCATTTTATATAAAGAAAATTTGTAATTAGTTATTAATTTATTAACGATTTTATAATTTTAAATACAATCAGTTCCATACTGCAAAATAAGACTTTTAGTCTTGTGTATGGAGCAGTTCCAATAAATAAATAAATAATAATAAATAATAATAAGGTGCGTTTGGCGAAAAAAAAGTTGTTTCATCAAGATAATGCACCAGTTCATACACCAGATTTAGCTTCATCGGATTACTTTCTATTCCCAAACTTGTATATGGCGTGGTATCACAGCGGTATCACTTGCCGACAATGAAATGAGGGAGTCTGCGGTTGATGGCCACTGTAAGGAGCTGGTCAGGTTAGGTCAGGTCAGGTTTCTCTGAGACCTCTCTCGTATTTGTTGCTGCTTTCTTGCAGCATGTAATGTTGTTCATTTGATACTATCAACGAGCTGTTATTTTGCACCACAAAATATGAAGAAAGATGGACCTTAACTAATCATCAATTGGTAGAATAAATTCAGTCGATAGTTATGGGAGAACAATTTATTTAAAAATTTTTAATTTATATATTTTAAATTTTATAAATATAAAATAAAAAAATTATATAGGAAAAAATATTTTAAAATTGTAGTAATAGCTACTGTCGTTATATATTGGACTACCACAATAAACAGTTGTAGCCATCAGTAAGTAAAATCCAAATTCCCAAATTTTTCATTTCGAAAATATAATATATTGATCACAATTAAATAATGTGATGGTAAATGGGACTATCAAAATTTGCTCTATCTTCGTTATAAAAATTGTGCGATAAAATACGTCTACAAAAGAAGTAAAATGTACTTTAGAAAATCTCTTTAAAAACTTTAAAAACTAGTAATTTCAAAAGCCTCCAAAACTCCTTAGAAACACATCCTTTTGGCATTACCAATTAATAGTTATTTCCTTTAAAAAGCAGTTTGTGGAAAGAATAATAATATTAAATTCAAAACATTCATCAAATCCCACCCTTTCAAAAAGAGTTAAATGCAAACAATTTAAATTATATTTCTTGTGGAAATTTTCTAAACAATTATGTATAAGTATATTCGTACATACAATTTAAAAATTCAATTTAAAGTTGAAAATCAACATCAATATATAATATCAAAGATGAATTGTTGGTAAACACATAAATATCAGCAACAAATAAGAAAACACCAACAGCAAAATTAAAACATCTGCAAGTGTAACGAAAATTCAATTTCAATTTAAATTTTACAAAAATATAAAACAACTTATCACTTAAAACGACAACGGCGACAGCCACCATAAACAGTGCTTGTTGACATTTGTTTGATGGGTGTGTGTGTGTGTGTGTGGTTGAAATTTACAGTAATCGTGATGACACCCATAACTTATGTAAATTTAATACGCATACACTTTTAGATCTGTTTGTCACCAGCCCCATAGTTTAGCCGCGCACCCCCATCGAGTTTCTTGCTCAAAAATATAAGCGATTTTGAAATCATATAATCTGTCTAAATGTCATAGACTGTTTGTTGTTTACATACGATTTGTATTGGTATGAGAATGTGGTTGTAGGTATGCGTTTGCCTAGGTGTCTATGTGTGTGCGTGTGTGTTATTTGAAAATTCCTGCAAATATTTGCACTCTTGCTCAATTTCAAAATGATTTATTTGTCATTGAGCTGTGATGAAAATTGTTTGATTTTCATCGCCAAACTTCCCGCACCCACTGCTGTGATCTATGTATTCCCATTCATTGCATATAATATATTGAAGCATTTTCCTTAGAGTAAACTATGGGATGGAAAATGCATTTTTGTAATGAATTATTTTCCTTGGAAAAAATATTTTAGTCGTTTAAGAAATATCTACACTCGACAGCCATTATTCCTATAAACATTTTCTTATTCTGAGACCTAGTATTCCCACTACAAAAATTCTAAAATACCGGCGCTTTATATCATGAGTAAAACTTCTATGCCTTAGCTACTTTTCCATCAATCTAGACCGACTAGACGATATCCCAGCATGCGTTTAGAGATCCTATCTCTAGGGGACCCTATCCTAGGTCCAACTAATTCGATATAGAAAATAATTAAAGTTCGAAAATAAGATTTTATATTTTTAAAAAAAATAATAAAATATAGAAAATAATCATACAACATATTTGGGTGGCATCTATAATATTAATAAGCTAGGCGATTTTTGTGACTGATGATTTGTTCTACCATTATATCCCAATTTTGACTAAGCGTATATTATTTGAAAGGTATGTCTTTCCTGCTGTTCACCAGATTAACAGATTTTTCAATTGTTTCCTTTATTTTGAGTAAATTGTAATTAAAGTTGCTACTAACATATACATATAATTATACATATGCTATGTGTGTTTTACTAAATTTGTTAATGTGTTTGTTAATGAGATTGTTATCTTCATTCACAACACTAATAAACCATAAAAGTGTTGGTTTGTGCATTGGCTAAGTTGAAAAATAAAGCTGCCTAGAAATTGCACTCGAATTTCGAGCGCTGCAATCTACTGTAAATATTAATAGGCTGGGCGATTTTTTGTGAACGCTGTTCTGTTCTACCGTTTTATCCCGATTTCGACCAAGTATATATTATTTGAAAGCATTTCTTTTTAGCCGTTTTGCAGATTTACAAATTTTTAAATTTTTTTCCTTTATTTTCAGTAAATTGCAGTTAAAGTTGCTACTAACACATACATAAAATTATACAGTGCTATGTGTGTGTTTACTAAATTTGTTGATATGTTTGTTGATGAGTTCGTTATCTTCATTCACAATAATAATAAACCAAAAAAGTGTTGGTTTGTGAATTTGCTAAGTTGAAAAATATAGTTGCCTAGAAATTGCACTCGAATTTCGAGCGGTGGAATCTGCTAGTTGTTATAAAGAGGATTATGAAAAACTTAATATCGGGTGCTATATTTACATGGGGACTAGATTGGAAAATTAACCGATCCTAACTATATTTAGTAAGGTCACTTATTTTTTGCAAAAACATATATAAACAAAGAAATTGGTGCAATAATTTAGTTTTTTGAACGAATTAAGGGAAGATCAGGAATCAGCTTCATATGGGAGCTATGACTAAGAATCGCCCGATGGGGTATATTTTTGGACTACTCATAAATCGGTGCAATAACATACACAAACTCAATTCTACCGAGATCTATATTATAATTTGAATATTATGGGAATTTAAGTCGATCTTAGAAGGGTCATTTGTATGGGGACTAGGTCAAAATATGAACCGCTTTTTACCAATTACAATAGCGTCCATCCTATGGACGATATAAGCTTATGTAATAAATTTCATCAAAACATATATGATATTAGCGACCTGTAGTTTGATTTCAAGGTTTACATGGACACACAGACGGACGGACGGACTTGCGGAGACACATCGCTAAATCGACTCAGAAGTGATTCTCAGAAAGTTATTATGAGTCGATCGGTATAATAAAAAACGGGTCTAGGTCAAATATTTTTCGTAGTTACAAACATCAGCACAAAATTATTATACCCTGACTACATAGTGGTGTAAGGTATAAAAATATATAACTCTGCCGCCTTATTTTCGATGAAGATCGCATCTCAGATTCTGAGACCTATTTTATAACCTACACCAATCTGGGTTCAGACTCTAATCAGTGTTTATCGATTTTGGTAATAATGAAAATATCCCAAGTTGCACCGTTTGCTATACTGATCGACTCGGAATCATTTTCGAAGTAAATTAAGAGGTGTGGTATCTTCGAAAGATACTTTCAGCACGTACTGAAAATACGTACGATCCACCCGTCCACTGTTCGCTTTCCCCGCGGAAGGGGTCTGCTGTTTTCCATCTCCTACTACGCCTTCTTCTCAGCAATTTCCGGACCTCCTCTACTATTCGCAGTACCTCTTTTACTGTTCTACATATTACTATATTTATTGATTGCAACCCAGTTTTTATCACGTGCAAAATATTTTCGACTGTCAAGATTTTATCTATGTAGAGTTATAAATGTACCCATTGGTCAACCAACCATCCACTGCATTTTCCTTTCCATTGGGAGCTTTCGTATCCAAAGCAATGTATGAACCTCATATAACCTCCGTATTGAGTTTGGTATTGTGTTAGGTTGTAGTTAATCTCTCCGTGACTATATTTTTTCCAGTTATCGATGTTGGGGATCAATTTATAGTTCCACCGATCTTTAGCAGAATTTTTCTTTATTATTTTTTCATGGGCATGTCGCATTTAGCTGCTCGTATGATTCATCTAGGAACCACCGGAGTTTCATTATTTATCCCGTATATATCTAATCGCTTCTTTGCCGGTATATCTATGGGATTATTCGAACTACGACGCTGGCAACGTCCGAAGTTATTGCACGATATCTGCAATATACTCTTAAACAGCTTATACTGAGGTTCAACACAATGTCCACAGCTAAGCAATTTTGAAGCCAGTCACCCACACTGAAGATACATAGAGTAGGATCGAGTTCATTACCCGTGAGAGCATTGTGATACTAGTTGCCTTTTTGCAACGCTTAGTCCATATGCCCTTTGAATTTCAGGTACTAAATATCCATATTCCACAACTGCTGACTTGAATTTTAAGGATTTCTCTCCTTGTTTTTCTAATTATAAGTACAACTTCGATCGTGTGTTCCGCCAGATCCAGATTCATTAACTCCTGTTAAATTTTTATCATCCGAATGGCTTCGTTCGCATATATTTGGACTTTTTCTAGATGTCTCGCTTGTACTACATCTTTTAAGCTGAATACCCCGTCATATATAATTTTCCATAGAAAGGGACTTGGAAGAGAGCATTGGAACTCTCGCCACAATGACGTGTGAACCTATACCCATGTTAGTTTCGTATCACAGTGTGCTATCTGAGAAAAGGGCCTTAACGATACTATATGCTTCCATCCTAATAAATTAAAACCGCTTTCTTACATCCACTGTAATAATGGACCAATATTTCTTGGTAGTACTTTTGCCTTGACGTGTGCTCCTGGTCATACTCATTATAGAAAATACTGTCTTTGCGATAACCTCCAACTTTCTCAATGGCGCTTTGCAACACATTATATACTATTAGCAAGAGGCATATAGATCTGCGGTTTATATAGTGCTTTTCCCGGCTTTGGAATCAGGATATGTTTTCGCTTCTTCCCACAAGTATGCAATATGCTGTTTTTCAGGCTTTTGGTGAATATTTTCGCGAATATCTGTGGTATCGTTCTGACTCCGATCTTAAGTATCCAGCTAGGCATGCACTCTAATACTGGAGCTTTATTATCACTCACTTTTAAACATTGACTCAAGGATTGTCTATTGTTCTTGTCATACATGGTATTGAAATTCATGAAAATCGATACATGGTAAGACATAGTTCCAATAAAATTAGCCTCTATGAGATGGACTTAGGTGTGTTCATTATCTATAATATTGCTATACAAGGCATTTTCTTGTGACATATTCTACACCTGCAATTATCAACTGATTTGACAAAAAATACACCATTGGAAAGGTATTTCTTTGCAGATGTTCACCATATTTACAGATGTACACCATCTGGTACATGTTCTTGTAGTAAAATTCATTTATGTTAGTAGCAACCAACACATATAAAGCATATATTTAAGCTTCAAATAAAAAACCATAAAATGTTATGTGTGTGTGTATGTGTGTTTATTAAATTTGTGTTGAATTGTGAATTGACCCAAATTGATTAACATACCTTTAGGCTCCTATAAAATTATTTATTAGCAAACCCAGTTTTAAATCTTCTGTGTGTTCAAAAAATAATTATAAAGAAATTTTATGAATTCTAATTAAAAATTCACAAATAAATGAATTTTATTTAAATATTCATAAATTTGTTATATATAGATTAAAAGGAAAAAATTTAATGAAAAAATAAAATTTCCTAGAATTTGCACTTGAATTTCTAGGGCTGGGTTCTCCTAGTACCTATTTTAAAAACAAACCCTGTATGGTCATTTTTAGCGGTAGTCTCCATATAAAGCTTATTCCCGATTTTCACTTAGGTCTATCCAAAAACCAAAAATGTTGCTCAGATTTTTCTAAAATTTGGTTTATATAAAATATTTTTGTAAAATATTGTTGGTCATGAAAGACCCGTACAAAACAAGTAAGAGTATTAAATTCGGCTGTGCCGAATCTTTGATACCCTCCACCTCGGTTTGAGTCTTGATAATAAATGTAAATGAAAAAGTGAACAATTTGTTAAACTTAATACCAAATTATTTCAGCAAATTCTTTGGGTTGGTTTTCGTCTTTTCTATTATTTTGGATTTATTTCGGTGTTTGCTTTTTGGTCATCGTGGTTGCTGATCGGCATACATTTATGTTATATACCTATATGCATGCATTTCCGGTTATATTATAACTTCTCGTTTAATTTAGTTTTTGCTAATTAAATAGCTCGCCCTAACCTCCATTGCAAAGGTAATGGTTGTGTAGGGTGGGTATATGCATTAAATCGTGCTAATTGGAAATGGCTGTATAGTTTCTTTTAACTGACCAAATATTTCTTCATTACGGCCATATAGGTCGGATGGAGTAACAAAACATTAACCAAAAAACAAAAGAAACTCTCTCAATTTTTTTATTAAAATATTGCCATATTTGGAAAACATAGAGAATAAATTTATAATAATAAATATTCAAATTAGGGATGCCAAACGCAAAAAAACCAAATGTCCCAAACATTTTAAATAAAATAATTTGTTCTCTTTATTTTCCGAAAAACTTCTAATTTTCATCCAAAAAAAATGTGAAAATTTATATGTAAAAAATAACATTCTCATCAAATTACGTTTATTTATGTAACATTTTTTATGTTCGCAATTCTTAAATATCATTTGACGTTTTCTAAAATTCATTGAATTTAAATTAATGTTTTCTGTAGTCCGATTCTGTAAATTTCAACGATCCGACAATCGCAAAATATATCGACAGCTATTGTTGTTTGCACTAAGGATTAAGTGATTCACTAAGTACATACATCTTAACGACAGTCGACAAATATATTCTTCTATTTATTTAAATTGTAAACGAGTGGCATCTCTGTCAAAATAAGCGAAAAACACAAAGAAGAATAGAAAAAAAACAAATTACTTCGTGTTTGACAGGATGATTTTATGTTTATGTTTAATATCTTTATTTTTTTCAGTGTATTTATTTGAAAATGAAATAATGAATTGAATATGCTATTTAATTTTTTTATTTATATATAAAAAAGTTTTTTAATAAAAGCAAAATATTTTCATTATTTTATGAATTTTATTTATGTATGACGACATTTCAACCTAAAAATTTAAGTTTTTATCGATTGAATAAACAACACAAAAATGGTTGTCGTTTAGATAAAAACAACAGCTGACTTTAACAATAGCGAATATCGTTTAAAAATTTTACTGATAATTTTGCAATTTTCTTTTTTTAACGATTCGACTATCGTTAAAAGAAGTTATTGAATCGCGGTACTTAAAAGCTATTAATTTCTCCTCAATGGCAATATGTTTTTTAAATGTAAACATATTTGGTGTTTTTTTTTTTTTTTTTTGAATTTCAATTTGTGTTTAACGAATAAAATTTATATATCTATTAAAGATGCAATTGATGTCTTCTAAATTTAAAATTATAATTTCCGACGTTTTGATATGATTTTCTGAAATTCAATTAATTGTAATTTATAATTGGAAATTTTTAATTCCAGTTTTTAGAATTGACATTTTCTTAAATTTGAATGGAAAATTTAAAAAGTGAAATTTTGTATTTATGTGAATAATAATGCTTTAGTAATTATAAACAATTTTAAAAAATTAGATGCAATCGCAATCAGATATTTTGTAGGTAAAGCAGAATAATAATTCTATATAACTATGTAGAACTTTTTTGAAAGCAAAAAATCATTGATGAACTCGGTAACTCTATTTTGTAAAGGCAACAAAAAGTTAATATGCCAAACTTATGTTCATATTTGTAAAAGAATAATGAAAATACGTATGAAATAAAAAACCAGCCCGTGTATACTCTTAACATTGTTATGTATAATATCTATTTGAAAATATTGACATTCATGTCAAAATAGAAATAACTATTGCAAAGCTAATTAGAACAAACAAAAATTGTGGCGCCATCTACTGTGGCATAGTTACGCTGAGCAAAATGAAGTGACACTCTGTTAATGCAAAAGAAATGTATTTTCCCCACAACAAAATATTGCAGAATTTTATGTAAATAAAATAATATACCGACTTATTTCTAACATGCAGTTGTTATGGATATATATATACAATATATGTATATTATTTGTATTATTTAATATGTTTATATAAATTTATAAATAAACTAGATGTAACTCGGTGTGCTTCGCTACACCCTCCCCCAGCACCCCCCGAATCGTTATGAGAGGGCTCACGCAAAGTCCCAAGGCTCTCACTAAAACAGTTATTCAGATATATCACATTTAATATTAAGTTTGTGTAGGGGTGCCACGCGCATTTGTCCAATACCGCCCATTTTTTTGTCTGACTACTCACGTTAATGACCTGAGACAAATTTGCAAAGCTTTCTTTATCATTATACCCTATACCACTATGTGGTTTGGGTATAATGACTTTGTGCTACTGTTTGTAACAACCAAAAATATTCGTCCTAGGCCCATTTTTAACTATACCGATTGACTCAGAATCACTTTTTGATTCGAAATAGCAATGTCCGTCCGTCCGTCCGTCCGTTCGTCCGTCCGTCTGTGTGTCCATGTAAAGCTTGTTATCAAACTACAGGTCGCAAATATGTATATATTTTGATGAAATTTAGTTTATAAGCTTCTATCGACTATGGGATGAACGCTATTGGTGAGAATCGGTCCATGTTCAGACCTAGCCCTCATACAAATGACCCCTATGAAATCGACATAAATTGCCATAACTTCCAAATTATCATATAGATCTCAGTCAAATTGGGTTTGTATATGTTTATTACATCCATTAATAAGTAGTTCAAAAATACCCCTACAGGAAAATTCTTAGTCATAGGCCCCATATAGAGCTGCTTCCCGATCTTCACTTAAATCTATGAAAAAACAAAAATATTGCACAGATTTTTCTCAAACTTGGTTTATATATATTTTTTCAAAGTATAAGTGACTTTACCAAATATGGTCAGGATAGGTCCATTTTTCGACCTAGTCCCCATTTAAATATTGTATCCGATATGAACTTTTTCATATCTGCAGCGAAAAAAATTAATGAAAATGCCACTCAAATTTGGTTTATGCATATTTGCTATATCCAATTAGTTGGACCGAAGAGATAGGGTCTGTTAACCATGGTATAGGGTATCGTATAGTCGGGCTAGACCGTCTATAATTTTCTTACTTGTATTAATATATATGATATTTAAAATTTACTTTGTATGGGAGGTGCCACGCCCGCTAAAAATATTTTAAAAAAATAACAGCCTTTAGCACTCCCATATCCGCAGTAAGACTCTGTGAAAATTTCAGGAAGATCAGATGAGTAGTTACGGAGATTACCTCCTACAAACAAACAAACAAACACATATTACCTCTTTATTATGTTGGTATAGATTATCAGCATAGATTTTTATTTTTTGTTTTTTTCATTCGGTACAACAATTATCAGATTTTTCGGCGTTCCTACCCTGGAGCAAGGTACATGTAGCTGCCCATGAGAAGAAGATGGATTATCAAAATTAGATCTGGCAACACTTAACTATTGGCCTTGAACTTAGAATATCATTTGTCGATTTTTCTTTTTAGCGATTTTTGATTTTGGCCATTTTTGATTTTGAAGATTTTTTGGGCGATTTTTACTTTTCGCAATTTTCGGTTTTGGCGAATTTTTGATTTTGGTGATATATTTTCCACGACAAATCACATTGATAACTAATGTAATTGTCCAAAGACTATTGCTTTCGTAGTACTTCATATTATTATTTATATAGAAGGTGCCACGCCCACTAATCCCATCCCGCCCAATTTTTTTTGGACTACTCACATTAATATCTGATTGACTCGTGCAAAATGTCGAGTCTTTCCCTTTTATAGAACACCAGTTATATGATATTAGATATCTACTTTGCATGGGCCGTGCTACATCCAATTTTTTGTTCGACGCCCTCTTTTTGACAGTACTCCAGATATATGACATTATATAGTTACTTTGCATGGGGAGTGCCACGCCAATTTTTTGTCCGACTACTCATACTAAGATCTGATGTTGTCGTGCAAAGTGTCAAAGCATCCTTTTTTTAGTTCACCAGTTATATGACACCAAATTAGATGATACTTTTTACGGGCGGTGCCACGCCCACTGCTCTGATCTCAGCCATTTTTGTCTAACTAATCACATGAATAACTTGTGTGCTCACACAATGTCCCAAGACTCTCACAGTTACAGTACTCCTGATATATGGCATTTTATATTTACTTTATATGGCAGGTGCCACGCCTATTGGTCCGATACTGCCCATTTTTTGTCCGACTACTCACATTAATAATAGGTGACACCAGACAAATTTGAAAAGCTCTCTCTATCACAGTACTTGAGATATATAATATTGAACTATTACTTGTGTGGGAGGTACCACGCCCACTTATCCGATCCCGCTCATTTCCGGCGTAGCCACTAATATTAACAATAGGTGAAACCACACAAATTTTCAAAGCACTCCCTGTCATAGTACTCAATAATGTATATGATATTAAAAATTTACTTTTGTGGGTGGTGCCACGCCCACCAAAAATATTTAAAAAATTATGGCCTATAGCACTTCCCATATCCGCAGTAAGACTCTGTGAAAATTTCAGGAATATAAGATGAGTAGTTACGGAGATTACCTCCTACAAACAAACAAACAAACACACATTACCTCTTTATAATATTAGTATAGATTTATACATAAAATTTTTTTTGCTATATTTACATTGTTTTTTTTTTATTAACAACTAGGTATTTTAGCATTATTTGCTTTAGATGTTTGCGAATTTTTACTCCCTTTATATTAACTCGTAGTGTCTGCTTGTCGAAAAAATTTTGGATCGATTTTAACCAATTTCCCGTAAGCCATTCGATCTGAAATTTTGCAGGCAGGCGCGTGGTAATAACAGAAATGATCTAATAAATTTTTAGAGTGATGCCGAAACAATGGAAACTTTTAAATTTTTCTACCAGAGTTAATAAAAAAATGTACAAAGGGTTAGTTTTTATTATATTATTACCACAGCGACCACAAAGACAGCAGGTCCAGCTATAACAACAACACGACATTTAGAATAACAACAAGAACAATATAGAAACATCATATTTTTCATTTTTTTTTTTAATTTTTCAGAGATTTCCTTGGACCTGTTCCACCGCTTTTAATGATTTTTAAAATAGAAATGTTCCCATGAATGTGATGAATCATTCCCACTAAAAATGATAACTGTAGCTGCACTATTCAGGGCGTGATCGTGACAAGAACAACTTAGAAAATTATATTTTTCCAAGACTATTTTTAGTTCTTCATTCAAATCTCGAACCCTAATCGACCGATTTTGAGGATTTTAAATAACGAACTTTTCAGGATGTTATTGAATCATTTTTTATGTCAACGAGCACCCTAGCTGCCCGATTGATGCCGTCATCGTGATTTCCACAGACGGACAGACGGACATCGCTAAATCAACTCTGGTTGTTATAAGGATCACAAATATATATATTTTATGGGGTCCAAAATTTTTTTTTCTAATTATTACAAACGGAATGACAAACTTATATATACCCTCTGCACACTGGAGTGGAGGTTATAAAAAGCATCCGTTATGATATTTTTCCTAACGGTAGGCAGCAAATTCATAATAATGCCACTCAATTCTGGTTTTTACTTATTTCTTACATGTTAGGCGTAAAAAGACTATCGTACTTTAGACCTTTTTTTTATGTCTAGAAAAATGGCTAGATTATGATAAGTTCTGTCCCAAAGTGCCGTCTACAACAGAAGTCTATCACGCCCAAAGAAATTCATTCTAGAATTGTCGTACTCAGTCTAATATAACGACACTTTTCTAACTGTAATATTTATACGTTTGTGTATAAATGTATCATTGTGTATGTGTGTTATGTTGATACTATCCATTTAAACACTTGTTCCCATTTACATATATGTGTAAAGCATCGCTACATATTTGTTTATTTATTTGTGTGTTAAGGCCTTCAAAGGATTTTCTAGGTCTTAAAGAAGATTAATAACATTTGTGCTTTTATATGTGCAAGTAAGCGTGCGTATGGGAGCGTTTGTGTGTATAGAATGACAAATGCAGATATCCCAAATATATCTTCAAATTTACACATATGTAAATTTCAAAATTCATGTTAACACACTACCAGACATACGCAAACACACACTCACACACACACACACACACACCTATGTAGACAAAACTTATAACAACCCAAAAATTCCAATTACATTAAATACATTCAAATAAATTTTCGTTTTTTTTTTTTATTATGCTATTGATCCATAAAATATGATTACATTTCTGGTTTGGATTTTGTTTTGCGTTGATTTCAAAAATATTTTTCTTATATATCCAAGTTCTCCCCACACCTTCAATACAAACACAGATAGGGCTTGTTATTACAGATGTACTTAATCTAATATACATTTTGGTATTGAACAGTTTAAGTTTATTATAAGGTTTGTAACGTACAAGAGGAAACAATTTAAGGAGAATAGAAATTAGTAAAAGAATACGGGATTTTGATCACACAGGACAATACTGAAGAATTATTCGGGGACCTGTTAAAGATTTTGAGGTACCCTGATATCTAACTTCGAAAAAGGGCTGAATCTTTAGTTTAAGAAATATTTTTTACTTAAATTTTAAATATGTATTTAAGATCTTACCAAATAGAGGTGCACAAATAGAGCTCCGACATTGATGTTATTTGTGTTTCGAAAACATGGCTAGTAGCATCAACCCCTGATAGTCTTATGTGTCCTTCTGGTTACAAGATTTTTAGATCTGATAGAGGATATTTGTAAAAAAATAGTACTTCTTGTAAAATTTGCTGCAAGTCATCAAATAGTTCAATTGGGCAAGTAGTAGAGATTATTATTATTGAAGTTTTATCATTTGGCAAAAAGTTATTAGTGGGTTGCGTTTATAGGCCAAGCAAGAGAATACCTTTGATCGTTTTGTATTCCACGCTTGAGAACCTCGCCTCAGAGTATGATGATATAGTCATTACTGGTGATTTTAGTTCAAATGTCTTAATGGAGATGACCCTCCCTGAAAATATGTTATCGCCTAGTATTTTTCTAGTAAATATGATAAATGCAACACACCGTACATCCACATCAACCACGCTGATTGACCTTTTCTTTGTGTCTAACACCGCAAATATAATTCTGTATGATCAGATATCAGCTCCATGTTTTTCTAAACATTCTTATCTTTCTAACATATAACCTTCAAGTTCAACAAGTTAAGTTGGAAACACAACTGGGACGAACGACGAATTTTTCGTTCCGAATATTCGTTGTCAGAAATAAAACACATTTGTATATATGAAAATGCACACAATCAGTGCGTCGAACGAAATACGTAGTGCGTAACGAACTCTGCGATAGGTTAATTTCTATTTCTTACGCCGACGAACGACGAATAAATTGGTGTAGAGTTGCCGTATTTTATTTTAGTTTTTCAAATGTTTTAGTAAATAAAGTTATTTTTGTCTTTAAGAATTGTTTTAGATTTTATTTATAACTTATAAGTTAAATAAAATCAATTTTTAATTATATAATTTTTTTTTTACACAGTTTTTTGTTAATATTTATTATTTTTCGTTCAGTGCTTCTTTTTTTTTTATATATGCTCGCACTATCAGCTGCAACTTGTAAACAAAAATAAACATAAAATTAATTAATTAATGAAAATTTATGTAATTTTTTCAGGATTAAAAAAGTAAACGCTGCCGTACAAAAATAAAGGCTTTTACCGTCGTGAACATGGTGTTTACAATTGTATTAACTCGTATAAAGTTAGAAAATCTTTTATTCATATTTTTCCAATATTTATTTATATGAATTCGTTGTAATTGTATTTCATTCGACGACTTTACGCAACGAATTGTTGCGGACAAATTCGTCGAACTGTGCGAAATTCGTTGTTCGTCCCAGTTGTGTTTCCACCTTTAATCAGTTTTTCAGTTATCGTGACTTTAAACACCTAGATTTTAATAATTTATATGAATCTTCATCTCACATTGCTTTTAGTGACATCTATTTTGTGTCTTCGGTTGATGAGCAAACATCATTTTTGGAGCACAATATTCAACACCTTTCTGATTTAACTGTACCACTGAAACACAAGAGAATGATAGATAGACAAAAACCCTGGTTTTCAAATGCTGTTCGGAATGCAATACACCAAAGTGATTTTGCATATGCCAGGTGGAGGAGATTTAAAACATCTGAGCTTAAAATAGAACATTCCATTGCCAGGAAAAATGGTAATAAATATATCAGATATGCTCAAACAGAATATTATTCCAGACGGTTTAGCACTGCGATCAGTTCTCAACAGACTTGGAATGCTATTGCTTGCCAAGTAGATGCAAATATGCTTAACAGAATGTTTACCAACGCACCTGTAATATAAACAAATTCCACTTTTTATAATTTTTCCTCAGACACCTTAAATAGAGATAACTGGATAATCAGCGAACATTATCAATTTTTTTCCGTTACTCAAAATGGCGCTATTTCAATGTGCTCTTGAATGAAATCAAATGCAATGGACAGTGATAACTTGCACCCAAAATTTATAGGATTACTTCTACCCCTGATTTCGCCGTATGTTACTTATCTGTATAATACTATTATAGTGTGAGGTATGTACCCGCTAAACTCGAAACATGCAAAAGTTGTGCCACTACCTAAGTCAAATGGAGAATTCAGACCTAAAGCCATATTGTGTTTTCTATCGAAAGTCTTGGAAAAACTGTTGCATAAACAAATGATTTCATAAGTCAATACTCATAATTTGCTTTGCAGTACGCAATATGGTTTTCGTCAGAGCCATAGCTGCGTTACTGCTCTTGTGGAAGTTAGTGAGAACATACGGCAAGGATTAGAAAATGGAAATATAAACTTTTTAGTGCTTCTAGACCATTCTAGAGCCTTCTATACGGTAGATCATGATGTACTCCTTGGAAAACTGAAACACTTTTTTAGATTTACGCATACATCAACCAAACTTATATCATCATATCTTTCGAACCGCACACAATCAGTATTTGTAAACGGTGTATGGTCAGATAGACTATGTCTCAGGGCTCTATTTTATGTACAATTTTATTTTCCTTGTTCGCAAATGATTTCCCAAAACAACTCTCCAATTGTAAGATACATTTATACGCAGATGACGTGCAACTCACTTTAAGTAGCCCAGTTCTGAATATTGCTTCAGGCATAACCCTTCTAAATGACGACTGTTTACGTGAGCATTAAAAAGGCCCCACTGTTAGAAGCAACTTGTCGAATTGGTGTGGAATTTGAAATCCAGAAGGCGCTTTAATTTTTAAGCCTTTCTTTTGATTGACATTTATTTGAATTTTTGTGAAATATAATATCTTTTAAAACCGCTATTTGTCACTCGTTAAATTATCGTCAACGACTTAAGATCACTTGCGAAGCAGCTTCTAAATTTAGTGAAGAATTTAATTTGTAAAACCGCCATTTTCGGAGAGAAAAAAAATAAAGGGAAGTAATCCTGGAATTACTTAGCAGCTTAATATAAAAAACCTAATTATTGTTTATTTTTGTGATTAATTTTGGCAGCGTAAGTCCTCGGTTCCACATTTTTTTTTGGAAAACCAACCCCTATTTCAACAAGAAATATTTATTGGTCCTTCGACCCGGAAGTTTTGTTAATTTTTGTGAGATATTTTGGCAGCGTAAGTCTTCGGTTCCACACTTTTTTTGGAAAACCAACCCCTATTTCAACAAGAAATATTTATTGGTCTTTCGAAGCGGAAGTTTATGAAATGGAATTTTATGAAAAAGGATGTAGAAGTCGGTGATATGGTTGTCATTCGTGATGATAACCTTCCGACGAATGAATGGCGATTAGGTTGTAAAATTGCACAAAGGCAAAGATGGTCACGTAGGAGTTGTAGAGTTAAGAACAGAACGTGGCTTAGTTGTAAGACCAGTCGTGAAGCTTGTATCTCTTCCGGTTTATTAGGGTCTATTATATCTACTAATTATTTGTTTATAGTATCATGGTCTCTCCAAAGAAATATGCTGAAGGTCGTCGCACGACTGGCAGAATTGTGTGCAGAGTGTGTCTGAAGGACCACCCTCATTTGCAAGAAATTTCTCCAGGTCGAGTACCAAGAACGGATGCAACTCGTTTCAATTTATAAGTATTGTGCAGGATGCCTAAGCCACGACCATACCTGGCGTACTTGTGAAAGTATGGGGAAGTGTAAACGCTGTGGTGACATGTACCACACATTGCTTCATAAACCGGGATCGAGACCTCGTTCGTCCACTCGTAAAGATAGTAATAAAATAGAGCGTTTGAAATGGGGACCTAGATCGTCGACCCGCCCAAAGAGTAGAGGACCTAGTTCGTCAGGGTACCTCGTTCGTCCGATGGTCGGGAAAGTGCGAGACGTAGTTCGTCTCAAGCGTTGGTTCCGAGTCATTCGAGGAACTATAGGAATCCTGCACAGAAGAGAAAACATGGAAGTGGACTAGAAAATTCAATATCTCTACCAGTGTACCAGATTAACGAGATGACTATGTTGAGACCGACAGCAATGATTAAGATTGTCTCTGGGGAGAAATATATTTATGAGCGAGCGGTGATTGATCCGAGCGCAGAACGTTCAGTTTTGTCAGCAGAAGTTGCTCGCCGTCTTGGTACGAAGACCGTCCGTGTCGGCAAAAAAGAAAGGTGTTTGTGCAGCATTCGGGGAAACCATGGGATGAGTTCAACGGTTGAGACGTATGCAGAAGTACGGTGACGACATAATGTGCTTACACCTCAGAAGTCTGTTGATGCAAGAATTATGAATGAGTTTCCCGGATTGCAGTTAGCTGACCCCAGTTCCACGTAGCGGCTTCGGTACACATAACTTTAGGTGGGTGGGGATCCCCGTGTTATCCGAAACGGGGTTATGGGTGGTTCTTTTGGTAAACCGTTAGCCCAATTTACCATCTTCGGATATATTATATCGGGATCATGTGCCCAATAATTTTTGTACGAGTATTTATAGTCTCGGAATTTAACCATGATACATAGACTAATTTGCATATTTGTTTTTTGACAATTTTTTTATTTTCTTAGTTCTTTTTATGGCGTGGATGAACTGGCGGCTATGGTGAAGATTTTTAGCTCAAGTCCATGGAATAATTAGTTTTATGATTTTTGTTATTTTTCTTCATATTTATACCCTATACCACCATGTGGTTTGGGTATAATGACTTTGTGCTGCTGTTTGTAACAACCAACAATATTTGACCTAGACCCATCTTTAATTATACCGATCGAATCAGAATCACTTTCTGAGTTGATTTAACAATGTCCGTCCGTCCGTCCGTCCGTCCGTCCGTCCGTCCGTCTGTGTGTCCATGTAAAGTTTGTAATCAAACTGCAGGTCGCAAATATGAATATATTTTGACGAAATTTGGCATATGAGCTTTTATCGGCCATGGGATGAACGCTATTGAAATTGGTGAGAATCGGTCCATGTTCAGACCTAGCCCCCATACAAATTACCCATATGAAATCGACATAAATTGCCATAAGATCCAAATTGTCATATAGATCTTACTCAAATTGGGTTTGTTTGCGTTCATTACATCCACTAATGAGTAGTCCAAAAATGATCCCTTTGACCCCATATAGAGCTGCTTCCCGATCTTCACTTAAATCTATTAAAAAACAAAAATATTGCACTGATTCTTCTCAAATTTTGTTTGTACATATTTTTGCAAAATACAAGAGACTTTACCAAACATGATCAGGATCGGTCCATTTTTGGACCTAGTCCCTTTATAGATATAGCATCCGATATGAACTTTTTCATATCTGCAGCCAAAAAAATTAATAAAAATCCCACTCAAATTTGGTTTTTGCTTATTTTCAATGTCCAGTTAGTTGGGCCTAAGAGATAGGGTTTCTAAACGCATGGTATAGGGTATCGTATAGTCGGTCTAGACCGACTATAATTTTCTTACTTGTTTAAATTATTTTTTTGTTTTTGCGTAACAGGAAATAAATGGATTTTTTCAATTTTGAATTCCAAGGGTATTTCTTTTCTTTTTTTTTTTCTTTTTTTTGATTGATTTCTTAGGCGGATTGGAGTCTTGACCTGTTGCAGTATTGCAAGGCAGCCGGGATGTTTACGTGAGCATTAAAGAGGTCCCACTGTTAGAAGCGACTTGTCGGATTGATATGGAATTTGAAATCCAGAGGACGCTTTTGTTTGTAAGCCTTTCTTTTGATTGACATTTATTTGAATTTTTGTGAAATGTAATATCTTTTAAAACCGCGAATTTGTCACTCGTTAAATTATCGTCAACGACTTGAGATCGCTTGCGAAGCAGCTACTAAATTTAGTGAAGAATTTAATTTATAAAACCGTCATTTTCGGAGAGAAAAAAAAATAAAGGGAAGTAATCCTGGAATAACTTAGAAGCTTAATATATAAAAAAAACCTAATTTTTATTGTTTATTTTTGTGATTTATTTAGGCAGCGTAAGTCCTCGGTTCCACACTTTTTTTTTTGGAAAACCAACCTATTTCAACAAGAAATATATAACGACTTAAACAGAATCTACCTTTGGGCTAATTCTAACGGACTCTCTTTGAATCCACAGAAATCTAAAAAAGTTTAATTCCCACCATTTCTGAAGACATTGTTTTAAATGGCCAGAAAATTGAAATTGTTAATACGGCGAAAAATCTGGGTATAACTTTCAATAGCAATTTGACATGGACTGATCATTTCAATTCACTGGTTGGTCAAACTTATGCAAAACTTCGAGCTGTCTGGTCCACACAGTATTTCACCCCTTTAAGAATAAGCGCCTTACTTGCCAAGACGTACCTGATTCCTTCTCTGATGTATGGGTGTGAGTTATTTGTAAGCTGTGATGCAGTTAGTAATAGGAAACTAAATGTCTTGCTTAACAATATTATATGATATGTGTATGGATTGAGATAATTTGATCATGTTTTCTCTGTTTCTAGTAACCTTTTCGGGGTCTCTCTTGATAATCGGTTGAAAATTCGCACTCTTAGATTTTTGCATAAAATAATAAACAGACAAACACCCAAATATATATTTGACAAAATCCGTTTTTTTTCCAATTACCAAGAAACCGAAATATTGTAATTCCAAGACATCAATGCCTAGTATCTGAGTGGCAGTTTTATGTACATGGCGCTCGTCTTTGGAACAATCTTCCACTAAGTCAACAACAAAACAGCAATGCTAAAAGTTTCAAAACTTTTTTATTTGACTTTTTTACTAAAAATGTTATGTTAATAATTAATTATGTTTTCAAATGTTTTCTTTGTAACGCAATTCGTTCCTGTACTTTAAATATAAGACTCTATCTTGTTGTACAGGAAATGGAATTAAATAAATAAATAAATAAATAAATAAATGAAATAATTAAACGAATGATCCGTTCAAAATAACCCTTCGACCAAATATAAAATATTAACATAAAAACATTTTTTTAACAAAATTGAATGTTTATATTACAGTAGACTAAATCGCTTCCTTTATTTAAAACATTCAAACCTTCTCCTAAAAATTGACGAGTTATTTGAATGCATCTCTTTGATCGGCTAAAGGACTATCGCTGTTAAGAATGGCTTAGATTTAAATTATTATACATCTCTTCAAAAATCTTGACTTACATGTCTTTATAACATCTTTTTTACCTGTGGTCTCCATATAATATTCACAATCCATATGAATTTAAGCTATTAATGACCTAATGACCTCATCGTATAGGGTATCATATAGTCGTCTTAGCCTTACTATAAGTTTCCTTCTTGATTTGAATTTAATATTATTTAAAACGTTATGACACAGTGTAATATTTATTTGTTCGGTGATGAGGGGGTTGCTTCTTGTGCCGAGCGATTGTATTAAGTTAATGTAGGAAAACCATGAAGCTATTGGCGTTCTGGGAGAACAGTCTTATTTTATGGCCATCTAAAGCCAAATTTTTTTGTTGGCAGTAGTGCACGAAATAATTAGAAAAATAGTACAAAATGTTTCCCTGATCTAATTAGGTAATTTTAGATATCCTTTGAAAAAGTAGCAACAAAAAATGTTCCCTAAGACAGCCCATAATAAGCTATCAATTTCACTGGAAGTCATCACAGACTAAAATTATGTATGAAGGATATTAGGTCTCGTTCACAAGTCTTCTTTGTATTTTATTATAGAAAAATAAAGAAATAAAACTTGGATTGCCCAGAAATACAAATAGTAGCAATTAACTAAAAATTTTAACCGAGTAGCATACTACATGGCCAATAATAATCATTTTACACCTTTCTTTACTTCTGACCAGAATTCTTCATACAAGAAGAATCCTATTTATGGTCACATTGAAAGGATTTAAAGGCTTAAACCATAAAGTTATGAACGTTTTATATCCATCGAATTATAAGTGCATATCTTCTTCGTGCATGTACTCGTACATATGCGATTGTATGCTGTTATATAGGCCACATCATATGGTAAATACCAAATGGTTTTTATTTTATTTATATTTCTTTGTTTGAGCCTATTATTATTTCATTTCATGCTGTTCTCATTTTTATTGTTTGTATTTAACTTAAGCGTTTTTTAAAGGCTTATAAATTTATTGGTTATGCCATGTGTATTGCATGTAAACTACGAATATGTATGAGTGACTGTTCATGTGTTCGAGATTTAATAAAAGTACATATTCAAACATTGGAATTGCTTATTGTATTTATTTGATACAGAAATATATGAATTTTAACACGTGTGTTTAATAGACTCACGTTCACAATATTATAAATGGTTAAAAATTTCAACATAAGAAAAATATATGTTAAAAGGTTTTTAAAAATATTAGTAATTAATAATAATTAATAAGTTCTTTCAATCACGCCTAAGGCGCCAATTGAAAAGTAAAAAAACTTCACAGAATATATACGAAATAGTTTTAAATAATTTTTTTTTTAAATATGTCTTTCAGTTGCGACATTATTCTCAAATCTTTGCGTATTGCGATCTGGCAACTCTAAAAATAGTTACAACTCAATTCAGATAACGTCTTTCAAAGAGGAGGCAAAATATCAACTAGCTTGTTCTACAACCTTTAGTTTCTGAGATATAAACGATCGTTTTTCGATCTGACCAACATGATTATTTATTCGATTAATTATACCCTCCACCCCAGTGTACAGAGGGTATCTATAAGTTTATCATTCTGTTTGTAATAATTAGGAAAAAAAAATTCTGGGCCCCATAAAATATATATATTTGAGATCCTTATAACAAGCGGAGTTGATTTAGCGCTGTCCGTCTGTCCGTCTGTGGAAAGATGACAACTTCAATCGGGCAGGTAGAGTGGTTGTTTGCATAAAAATGATTCGATGTCTTTCTGAGAAGTTTGCTATTTAAAATCGTCCAAATCGGTTGAATTGGGCCCCAGATCTGAATGATGAACTTAAAAAAGTCTTGAAAAAATATGATTTTCTATGTTGTTCTTGTCACGATTACGGCCTCAATAGGACAGCTAGGGTGATTATTTTTAGTGAGAATGATTCACAAAGATCACGGGAAGTTTCGTGTTTCAAAAATCATTAAAATCGGTGGAACAGGTCCACGGATATCTCTGAAAAATTAAAAAAAAATGAAAAACATGATGTTTCTATACTGTTCTTGTTGTTATTCTAAATGTTGCATTGTTGTCATAGCTGGACTTGTTGTATTTGTGGTCGTTGTGGTAATAAAAACAAACCCTTTCTACATTTTTTTTATTAACTCTGGTAGAAAAATTTTAAAGTTTCCATTGTTTTGGCATCACTAAAAAAATTTGTTAGATCATTTCTGTCATCGCCACGAGCCTGCCTGCAAAATTTCAGATCGAATGGCTAACGGGAAAGTGGTTAAAATCGATCCAAAATTTGTTCGACAAGCAGACACTACGAGTGAATATAAAGGGAGTAAAAATTCACCAACATCTAAAGCAAATAATGCTAAAATACCTAGTTGATAATAAAAAAAACAATGTAGATTTAGCAAAAAAAAATTTTATGTATTAATTTATTTAAAGAGAAAAACACAAAAATAACGTTTGATGTTGTATTTTTTTGTGTGTAATATCTACATATACATACATACACATATTAAATAATACAAATAATATACATATATTTATATGTATGTATGTATATCCATAGTAACTATATGTTAGAAATAAATCGGTATATTATTTTATTTACATAAAATTCTGCAATATTTTGTTGTGGGGAAAATACATTTCTTTTGCATTAACAGAGTGTCACTTCAATTTGTCAGCGTGACTATGCCGCAGTAGATGGCGCCACAATTTTTGTTCTAATTAGCTTTGCAATAGCTATTTCTATGTTAAGAGCTTTATGCAGCTTGTTAAGGAATCTTAGCAGAAAATTTTCATATATTTCTTAAAGAAAAAAACAGCACAAAAGTACCTTTCAGTGCAACAGTAGCAATCAGCTGTTTTCTGTAAATTATTAAGAATTGTGAAATTGAAATTGAAAACAACCATGTTTGCAACTGAAAAAGAACTTTTATTTTCTACGCTTATCAAATTTTGTTTATGCTTACCGCTCCTGTCAAAATTCCGTTCAGAAAGAACGAAAAATTTGATATCCCTGCTCGAAGTCTGCGTTACCTAACTTAATTTACATCAAAAAAAGTAGTAAAAACAATACTACTTTTTTAAAAAGCTGCAGACTAACAACAGAAATTTTTAGACAGAAAAATTCCTTAAGCATTTCTGAAGCGTTATATAGAATTATTATTCCGCTTTACCTATAAAATATCTTATTGCGATTACATCTAATTTTTAAAAATTGTTTATAATTACTAAAGCAGTATTATTCACATAAATACAAAATTGACTTTCTAAATTTTCCATTCAAATTTAAGAAAATATCAATTCTAAAAATTGGAATTAAAATTTCCAATTATAAACTAGAAAATATTAATTGAATTTCAGAAAATCATATCAAAACGTCGGAAATAATAATTTTAAATTTAGAAGACATCAATTGCATCTTTTATATAAATTTTATTCGTTAAACACAAATTGAAATTCCAAAAAAAAACACCAAATATGTTTACATTTAAAAAATGTTTACATTTAAAAAAAATATTGCCATTCAGGAGAAATTAATAACTTTTCAGTACCGCGATTCAGTAACTTCTTTTAACGATAGTCAAATCGTTAAAAAAAAAAAAGAAAATTGCTAAATTATCAGCAAAATTTTTAAGCGATATTCGCTTTTGTTAAAGTCAGCTGTTGCTGTTATCTAAACGACAATAATTTTTGTGTTGTTTATTCAATCGATAAAAACTTAAATTTTTAGGTTGAAATGTCGTCATACATAAATAAAAATCATAAAATAGTGAAAATATTTTGCTTTTATTAAAAAACTTTTTTATATAAATAAAAAAAATTAAATAGCATATTCAATTCATTATTTCGTTTTCAAATAAATAAACAGAAATATTAGTAAAAAAAAAATAGAGATATTAAACATAAAGATAAAATCATCCTGTCAAAAAAGAAGTAATTTGTTTTTTTCTATTCTTCGTGTTTTTCGCTTATTTTGACAGAGATGCCACTCGTTTACAATTTAAATAAATAGAAATTTAGAATTGTCGACTGTCGTTAAGATGTATGTACTTAGTGAATCACTTAATCCTTAGTGCAAACAACAATAGCCGTCGATATTTTGCGATTGACGGATCGTTGAAATTTACAGAACCGCACTACAGAAAACATTAATTTAAATTCAATGAACATAAAAATTTTTACATAAATAAACGCAATATGATGAGAATGTTATTTATATATAAATTTTCAAAATTTTTTTTGGATGAAAATTAGAAGTTTTTCAGAAAATAAAGATAACATATTATTTTATTTAAAATGTTTGGGACTTTTGGTTTTTTGCGTTTGGCATCCCTAATTTGATTATTTATTATTATAAATTTATTCTCTATGTTTTCCAAATATGCCAATATTTTAATAAAAAAGTTGAGAGAACTTTTTTTTTTTTTTGGTTATTATTTTGTTACTCCATCCGACCTATATGGCCACAATGAAGAAATATTTGGCCAGTTAAAAGAAACTATACAGCCATCTCCAATAAGCACGATTTAATGCATATAGCCACCCTACACAACCATTAACTTTGCAATGGAGGTTAGGGCGAGCTATTTAATTAGCAAAAACTAAATTAAACGAGAAGTTATGTCATATAACCGGAAACACATGCATATAGGTATATAACCTAAATGTATGCCGATCAGCAACCACGATGTCCAAAAAGCAAACACCGAAATAAATCCGAAATAATAGAAAAGACGAAAACCAACCCAAAGAATTTTCTGAAATAATTTGGTATTAAGTTTAACAAATTGTTTACTTTTTCCAGTATTTTGTTTACATATATTATCAATACTCAAACCGAGGTGGAGGGTATCAAAGATTCGGCACAGCCGAATTAAACACTCTTACTTGTTATATATAAGATTTATTTAGTGGTTTTTATTATACTTCAAAATTATTCTGATATAGATATGTATATTTTAAAAAGTTATTTATTAACTCTAATAAATCAAATTAGTTCTAAAAAATATTTCTTTAATTTTTTACGGTATTCGGTAATATATTGTATAACTTTAGTAACTGGAATAGAAGTGATAGCTGTTGCTGTAATACTGGAAAGTCTGATGTCCTCTCCATTTCTAAGAATGTATGGTTGTTAAATTTATTATTTTTACCGTTAAAGTGTATTTATAATGAGCCTACTAGAGGAAAAATGCTTCCACCTTTCCTCAGCACACAGCTAAATTTTAGTTTACTGTAATTCACTGCCATCTTAGAAGAAAAAAGAGGGAAAATTCGATTTACTTTGATATTTCGTTGGTAGAAAAATCTTTAAAAATTTAGTAGTACGTTTTATATTTTGGTTATTAGTTCTACAGTCTTTTGATACAACGCTCATTTCATAACGAAGTATTTATTATATCTGATATCTTCAACATATAGTGGAGAGTTTTGAATTCACAAAATCAAAAGACTTTCTCAAGACTTTTATAATAACTACGTTTCTCAAGATGCTTCTCCAGAACTTATGATATATTCTGAAATTAAAAACAACTTATATATAACACTTATTACCGAAAGTTGCACAAAGTGAATAGGAAAAAAAATTGCTTTGGTCATATCGTTGGAGTGTATAATTTTTCAAAAATTTTCCTATTATTGTATTCCAAATTTATACTAATAATCTCCCGCACTACATTTATTACGCTTTATTTACCAACATTTTTAATATATTTGGATAAAATAAAAACCTAAAAATTCACTTAATTTAACTCAAACAATTTACTAAAGTAGTTATACATAAGTACATGCATACAAAATAAATTCTGACATGTCTAGGAAACAAAAATAAACAATTTGGCAAATGTATTGAAAAACACCTGGAAATTATTTCACACTTATGCGTACATGTTCTTTTAGAACAAAACGTAACAGCTTTTGAGAAGTTTTCGTTTTATTTATTTTAATTTTATTTAGTTGTTTTTAGAAGCGAAATTAATGTTATCTTTAGTCAGATGACACGTACAGAAACAACGAACGAGCTCTAATAGTCACAAACACAATAGGCGCCAAAGTGCAAAAAAGAGTTGCCAAGTGCCAACAAATAAAATTAAAATTGTTATAAGAGGATGTACTGCAAAACAAAAAGAAAGTGTCATATAGCAATTTTATTATTTTCTTCAGATTCAAAAAATGTTCAAGTAGAAGGAAAAACTGAAAAATTTTAATACCCGTAAATTTAAACTTTGCATTTTACTCCCTTAAAATCTAGCATAAAACATTGCGCTTTAAAATTACAAATTTATAAATAAATTACAAATTTATAATATAAAACTGCGTAAAATTGACTACTTTACGTAAAATTGGATTGATTACTTCGCGAAAAAATAGTAATGTATAAAAATAGGATTAATGAAAACCCATCTGCTAATATTCAGAATCGATCCATTTTTGACTTTCTATATATGGATATATATGTATATTATATATATATTAGCAGATTCCAGCGCTCGAAATTCGAGTGCAATTTCTAGGCAACTTTCGACTTAGCCAAGTCACAAACCAACACATATTTGGTTTATTATTATTGTGAATGAAGATGTCAAACTCATAAGCAAACACATTAACAAAATTAATAAACACACTCATATGTATAATTTTATGTATGCAAGTTTAAATGCAATTTACTCAAAATAAAGGAAAAAATTTAAAAATCTTTAAATATGGGGAACAGCTAAAAAGAAATACCTTTCAAATAATATACGTCTGGTCAAAAGCGGGATAAAACGGTAGAACAAAAAATCGGTAACAAAAAATCGCCTAGCCTATTTATATTATAGAAATATATATAAAGGGTCCGCCATCTAACGTTTTTTTTTTCAACTAGTGCTTATTTCGTGAATGGTAACACTTAGCTCATGTCTGATTTGACAGATAATTAGTTTTATCCTTCCGCTGAACGAATATGGATGTGTATACGCTTGAGCAACGCTGGGAAATATTGCGACATTACTTCGAAAATCATGGTAATGTTGCAGAATGTGTGCAAAAATTGCGTACGGATTTTGGAAGAAGAGAAGCACCGTCAGCTCCGTATGTTCGTTATCTTGTGAAAAAAAAGTGAAAGAAATTGGCATCCTCATGGATAAACCAAAGCGTGAAAAGCCAAAAACAGTGCGTATACCCGAGAATATTGCTGCTGTGGCAGAAAGTGTGCGTGAAGTGCCATCAACATCAATTTACTGTCGTTCTCAAGAATTGAACATTTCGGAGGTATCATTGAGACGAATTTTGCATAAAGACCTTGGTATGACGACATACAAAGTCCAATTGGTTCAGGAGTTGAAGCCAACTGACCATCCAATGCGTTTTCGCTTCGCTAAGTGGGCCTGCGATCGACGCCGATTTTGCCAAAAAAAATCATCTTTTCAGATGAAGCTCATTTTGATCTTGGCGGGTATGTAAACAAGGAAAATTGTCGCATTTGAGGCACAGAAAACCCGCACGCATACATTGAAAAGCCGATACACCCAAAACGAGTCACTTTTTGGTGCGGATTTTGGTCTAGAGGCATAACTGGGCCATTTTTCTTCGAAAATGAGCAAGGAGTGGCCGTTACACTCAATGGCGATCGTTATCAGGCCATGTTGAACGAATTTTTGTTCACAAAAATTGAAGAGGAGGATATTGGCAACATTTGGTTTCAACAGGACGGCGCTACGTGCCACACAGCCGAAGCTACACTCGATGTTTTGCGCCCTGTTTTTGAAGATCGCATTATCAGCCGCAGAGCTGATGTCGTTTGGCCACCTCAGAGCTGCGATTTGACACCGTTGGACTATTATTTGTGGGGTGCCCTCAAAGAAAAGTGTTACGCCAACAAGCCAGAGACAATTGACGCTTTAAAGGACAATATTCGTAAAGCCATAGGTGAAATACAGCTGCACACAATCGATAATGTGCTTAAAAATTGGACCGATCGTGTAGGCTACTGCATGGCCAGCCGAGGCAGCCATTTGAATGAAATTATTTTCCATTATTAACCGGATGGATTGTACTTTCAAATAAAAAAAGAAATTTGAGATAATATTCAGTAGTTTTTTTTATAGCATTTTCAAAAAAAAAAAAGTTATTTGGCGGACCCTTTATATTAGTGGTCTGATATAAATATGTTTACTAAAATTTAAACAAACCTATATAGAATGGGAGATTTGTATGTTATTTTTTAATGTGAAAAAAGTTTACTATAGAAGCTATCAACTGATCAGTTAGTTTTTAGCATGAAAATTTATGCCTTTAAAAACCAGTTCCAAATGAAATTATTTCTCTTATTTGTAAAAAAAAAATATATGCTGTATTCGCTTAATATATCACGACATCTTCATCCTTTGTACTTCTAGATCATTCCAAGGCATTTCACACAGTTGATTATCTTACTTCCTGCATGAAGTTGAGGCATTTCTTTATCTTGTCCTCAACACAAACTCTACTTATATCTCCTTACCTCATTAACCGCATACAAAACGTATACTTAGAGAGCAAACCACAGCTGCGTGACAGCCTTAACTGACGTTTGCGAAAACATAAGACATAGACGACAGCAAAATGGCCTTCCTTGTACTTCTAGATCTTCCCAAGGCATTTGATATAGTTGATCATCAAACTCTCTGTATGAAGTTAAGACGTTCTTTTAATTTTTTTTTAACATCAAAGCTTCTAATGTCCTCTTATCTTACAAATCGCACACAATCCGTATACATAAATAGCAAGTCATTTGAACCTTAAAACCTTATGAAAGTTTTACCGCAAGGATCTGTATTATGGCCACTTTTTTCTCAATTTATATCAGTTTATTTGTCTCATTGCAAGATACACATGCAAGCAGAAGACGTATAGAACATTTTGAGCACTCGAATTTAGGAGATAGATGAAAATACAGACAAAATTAACTAGAATACCTAAATAATTTAATTATAGGTTAAAACTAACACCATGTAAATTGTACCTACTATGGAATTTTTCCTAAAGCGCTTCAATTAATGTGGGAAAATTAGTATTTTTTGCTTTTTATTTAATAAATGACTCCTGTTGAGGCAAATTCATATTAAGGCAAATTCATATTCATATTGAGTTAACTCAATCACTGCGACGGAACCATACGGAACCACTTTAAGTCTTTTACGCCTCAACAGAAAAAAACAAACACATATAACATTGTGATAAAAATAAGATTTTTTCTAACGGTAAATGCATGCCGCTAAACATGTGTGTCTTTTGTTTTTGTCATACGAGTGTCATTTGCCGTTCTTAAAGTACGCACAAAGTGAACAAAAATTACTTCTACACAAAAGTGACAAAAATGAGTTTCGCCAGGCGTAAGTGCAAATTAAATATATTCCTCAATTTATTTTCGGTGAAACTTTAATATATAATGAAAGTGGAAGAAATAAGCTACAAAGTGGAACATTTTTTTTGTGTTATAAAATGTGCTGTTGTTGTTCAAAACATATATTGAAAAAAAGCGGTACCATATGGTACCGCCGCAGTGATTCATTAAAAAATTACGAAAACAATAGTTTTCGCTTTTTTACGCCTCTTATGTATATGAAACGCGTTGCGTACACAGTATTTTTTCATTTGTGTACGTTTGCAAGGTTTTTAGCATTTTTTTATTTATCGTGTTTTATTTTTAGTATGAAACTGCATGAAATACAAGACTATTTACAGTCTTTGCTTAACGATGATTCAGGAGAAGAAGAAATTGCTGCTGTTTATATGCAGCCACCGGATCCAGCTTATGATTCAGCTGAATATGATGCAGATGAAAATGAAGGTGGGACCATTCATGATTTACACCACAATCGGTTGTGCCAGGTGGCGGAAATTGAATTTTTTGGCGGATCGAATGACGATGGTGTTTTATTTGAAGAGGGAATAGAAATATCAATCGATGAAGAAGTTACCGAAGTCGAGAATCCGAATATCTCACGAGTTCCACCGATGATTTCGGTTCCATGGCGCTACGTTGGTCCAGAAATAGCAATTCCGTCGTCTGTGCCGCATTTGAAAGACACATTTAAGTGGTCTAAGTCTACATTTCACGCTAAAAGGACGATTTTTCCAGCACCAAATTATTTGGATTGCGCCAAGGAAGCTCATGTTTTATTCGAACAATTCTTTGACGATGATATTTTGCAAAATCCAAACATTAAAAAGAGGAACTGAAAATTTTCATTGGCGTATTGATTGTTACAGGCTACAATAATGTTCCAAGCAAACAATCCTACTGGAGTCGTGATAGCGATCTTTTTAACGAAATGATGTCGATGGCTATGTCTAGCGATCGATTTCTTCAAATTGAACGTTGCATTCATTTCACTTCGAAAACAGGATTTGATTCGAATGATAAAATGTGGAAACAACGACCATTTACAGACAAACTTAAATAAAATTTTATGAAAAATTTTCACCCTGAAGAAAATTTGTCGTACGATGAATCCATGATCAAATATTTTGGTCGACATTGTTGCAAACAATTTATCAAAGGAAAACCGGTGCGCTTCGGCTATAAGGTGTGGTGTTTAAATTCACCTGATGGGTATTTGGTCAAATTCGCCATCTACCAAGATAGAAATCCCCGTATCAATCCAGGACTCGAGAAAAACTATGAAAAATGTGTCACGCCATTACTTCAAATGATTCAGGAGTTTTCCAGCCACATGAACAACTTGAGTTTTTCGTTTTACTGCGATATCATTATCACTGGTATTCCTGTGCTTGTTTATTTGAAGAAAATCGGTCACTCTGCCACAGGCACTATTAGAGAAATGGGTATTCCCCACAATTGCCCGTTATCGAGCAATCAACATCTAAACAAAGGTGAACGAGGCAAAATTGAAAGCATAGTTCTAAAGGATCACAACATCTCTATTACGAAGTGGCGCGATAATAAATGTGTTTGTGTTGCCTCGACATTGAATGGTAAAGATCCTTTGAGTAAGGCTACGCGATTCAACCGAGATGTGAGACAACGGGTGCAGTTAGATCGACCATATTCAGTTGAAATGTATAACAATACAAGTAAGAAAACTATAGTCGGTCTAGACCGACTATACGATACCCTATACGATGCGTTTAGAGACCCTGTCTCTCAGGCCCAACTAACTGAATATAGAAAATAAGCATAAACCAAATTTGAATGGGATTTTTATTAATTTTTTCGGCTGCAGATATGAAAAAGTTCATATCGGATGCTATATCTATATGGGGACTAGGCCCAAAAATGGACCGATCCTGACCATGTTTGGTAAAGTCTCTTGTATTTTGCAAAAATATATACAAACAAAATTTGAAAAGAATCAGTGCAATATTTTTGTTTTTTGATAGATATAAGTGAAGAACGGGAAGCAGCTCTATATGGGGCCCATGACTAAGAGTTGTCCAATAGGGATCATTTTTGGTCTACTCATTAGTGGGTGTAATAAACGCATACAAACCCAATTCGAGTAAGATCTATATGACAATTTGGATCTTATGGCAATTTATGTCGATTTCATAGGGGTCATTTGTATGGGGGCTAGATCTGAACATGGACCGATTCTCACCAATTTCAATACCGTTCATCCCATGGCCGCTAAAAGATTAAATACCAAATTTCATCAAAATATATTCATTTTGCGACCTGCAGTTTGATTACAAGCTTTACATGGACACACAGACGGACGGACGGACGGACGGACGGACATTGTTAAATCAACTCAGAAAGTGATTCTGATTCGATCAGTATAATTAAAGATGGGTCAAGGTCAAATATTTTTGGTTGTTACAAACATCAGCACAAAGTCATTATACCCAAACCACGTAGTGGTATAGGGTATAAAAATACCCAGGCATACGGAAAAATAAATGGTGGTGGTCTATATTCACATGGCTGTTGGATGTATCAGTGCAAAATGCTTGGTTGCTACAAAGAAAAGCTGGTTATCATGTAACACACCTGCAGTTTCGAAGAAACATTGCCATGCATTACTGCAATTCTATATCGATTCGGGTGTCAAATACAATTGTCCCCCGTCAAAACATTCCTTTATGTGATCGCTTCGATGGAGAAGAGCACTATCCATGCGAAAGCACCGAAAGGCGATGCCAAGAATTAAATTGCACTAGTCGATCCCGTGTAAAGTGTGTAAAATGCGATATGGCTTTATGCATTTATCCATGTTTCAAAACATATCACATTTTCAATCAAAAACGTCATTGAGAATCGTACAATTCCTAAATTTTTTATCATATTCCCATTTTTTCCATCGTTTTTATTCATTTTTTATATTCTTGAACTCACAGAACTAAGAAAACATGGTTTAACTTACATAATGTCCTGAAATAAATAAATTGTTCTTACCAAATAAAGGTAAATTTGATTACATTTATTTTATAAGGTGTCACTGCGATGGTACCATATGGTACCATCTAATAACAGATAAACGGTTAATCGTACAACATTTTTATTGTTAATTTTGTATTCAGGTGGTCAAATTTAGTCTATGTGAGAGTTTTCGAGAAAAAATTCGAAAACAAATGCCTCAGTAAACAGAACAATTTTTAACGATAAATAAACAAAAACAATTTTTAAAAATAAATATAATTAATCTTTAACGTCTCGTTTTCGATTACAGCACATGTTATTAGCCATCTCCTCAAAGGTGTCATCCGCACCTTTATCGGAATTACACGTGTGACAATTTCTGGTTTTCCAGTTGATTAGTTATGTGCTCCACTCAAAAGCATTGTTGATATCAATAAAACATTCTTATTCTGTTTCGGCTTGAAAGACACCAGGGTTATATTCTTATCATAAACAAATCGAGAAGATCCAGTAACGTGCGATTTCAGATAAAGTAGCTCTGGGGTTATTTCTGTCTTGTTTTTACGTAAAGTTTCCACAATAGTTAAGTTGTATGGTTTTTCTAACAGATTTCGTGGTAGAGAAATGCTGTTAACCAGTTATCATTGTGAAGTTTCGACTGCTTCCGTAGAAAGGTTTCGTCAGTTTCTCAACATAGTAAGTGACCAATGGCTTGCCTTCAGTTTTAGTTGACTTATCAAGGTAAGCTTCGACATAAATATCATATTTTGTAGCATTATCGCATACCATCACAATTTTTTTTCCATATTTGTTTGGCTTACTTTCTATGTATATTTAAAATGGGCATCTACCACGAAAACCAGCTAGTTGCTCATATAAAGTAACATAGGATACAGGCTTAAAATGTATATTGCATTTGTCTATAAAATTGTCCCATATATCCGAAATTGGAGCAAATGAAGAGTCTTTCAAACGCTATTCTCTTGTATATGGATCATCAAATCGCAGTGCAATTAATAGAAATTT